>CM068963.1:101436919-101472254 GCA_035128595.1 Eptatretus atami
ACCTCACAGAGATATTAAAAACCATCCCTGGGAATATCACTACAAACGAACTACAGTTGGAAGCTGTCCTCGGCTCAGTGATGATCCTGAAGAGAGCTCTTTTGAGAACAGAAAACTTCACAGCTTGGTCTGTGAATCGTGACCCCTTACCGAAATGAAGGTGGATACTTTGAGCCCACCTGGGAGGATGCCATTCACATTCTGAAACCCCATATGTAGACACCACACACACGCACACACACACACATCAACACAAACACACACACCACACACACACACACAACACACACTGAACCAAGGAGGCTCCATTACTCTTTCTAGAACCCATATATGGAGATACCACCACACACACCAACACACAACACCACACACACACACCTGAAACCAAGGAGGGCTCCATTACTCTTTCTAGAATCCATATATGGAGATACAACCACACACACACACACACACGCACACACACCACACACAACACACACACACACACACACACAACACACACAACAACACACACACACACTGAAACCAAGGAGGGCTCCATTACTCTTTCTAGAACCCATATATGGAGATACCAACCACACACAACACACACACACACACACACACACACACACACACACACACGACGGTGGATACTTGAAGACCTGGGAGGGATCCGTTCCACCTTCTGAACCGGCATATACAAAAACTTCAGCTTGGTCCATGGATCGTGACTGTAAGCGAAATGAAGGTGGATACTTTGAGCCCACCTGGAGGATTCAATTCCAGATTGTGATACCCATATGTGTGCGCGCGCACACAGACACAGACCACAGACACAGACACAGACACACAGATACAGACAACACAGACACACGACACACAGACCCAGACACACAGACACAGACACAGACACAGACACAGAACAGACAACACGACACACACACACACACCACACACCACACAACACCACACAACACACACACACACACACACACACACACACACACACACACAACACATTCCATTCGTAATGCAGCTTATAAATGTAGCACACACTACAACACATAAGACGACAAACTCAAACTCAAAGATTTACCTTTAAACAGAGTTCTTTGAAAGAGGAATTCAAGTGGGAAATTTGCAAAATTCAATTAAAACACATATCAAGGCACAAAACACAAAATGTCGATGTATGTTTTATGCCTTCACAACCAGATCATGGAAAACACGTGGTCTGATGGACCTTATGTTTTTATATCTGTATCGATGTCGAAGTGAGGGTGGATTATATTAGGAGATCGCACAAAGGTTAAACAAAGTGATATCCTGTAAAAATACAATTGCACATTTTCAGTGGATGAGGCACGGTGCCCTGCAGCACCGCAGGTCAAACACAGGGGGGGGGGGGGGAGTGGAAGCATACGTCTATCTAATCGATGTTCCCTAGAGCACCGATACTTCTGAAACGGATGTGGCACCAACCGCACTGCACTGCAGGGTCCAATCAGGCGGAGATGTACGTCTGTCTCATCGATGTTCCCTTGAGAGCACCGGGACACTTTCACTGAAAAGAACAACCAAGCAGCTTGGAGAGCGCTCACCAAGTGGCTTAGGCACTCAAGCAAGCACTCCAATAAAACGGTTGTTAAGAAACGGCTATAGTTTGGCACGCGTTCAGCTACGCATTACACATACACCTCCTGAAGATTCCCAAAATGTCAAGCCACGAACGCTGACGTCTCCGGACATTTATAAGCCTTGCTATGATGAACAGACATTCGATAATATGAGTGAGAAAAGTGAAAACAACAACTTTATCGTGCAGAAATAATTGCGGCCTGTTCCAAGTCAAGACATGGTTGAGCAGGCCAGAAAACATGGCGGCTTCGGACCCCAGCGAGGTTACCCAGGAAACGCCTTAATACCCAAACAGCGAGGTGGCCGAGGATCGCCTGATGAAGGATGTAATTAAATAAGGCTGTTAATTATCTTCAAAAGGGGTGTTTTAATTAACCCAAACACCCAATTTTCACTCTTGCACTTCCTTGGAGTTTTCTTTGTGGACATGCTAAGATTCAGGCTGCTAAGTTTTATGGTTATGGAGGAGACACACTGACACACACTGACACACAAACACACTCACACATCCTTTTATTAGCATAGATTAAAATAGTGTCTAAAACATATTCACAGTGGATTTTGAGGTGCAGAATTGCCTTCCAGCATAAAATCATGCACATACACTGAAACTGTCGCATGGCTCAAATAATTAATAATCATTTCTCTATCTGTCTGGCGAGATCACTATATGTGCAGAACGCCTCCACTCCATACCTTGGGAGTTCATCTCTGGCAGTCTCACGTCGCCCATTAAGGAGACCGAGTCCATTACAGTGTCAATGCAGTGTGGTGAATGCGTTATGAATGAATACCCTTGCTCCTGATAAAGAAATAACACACGACAAGCATATATAAACCAAAGTCCTAGCTCATGAAGTGGCAGATTACAACCAGTCTTCATGGTTCAGCAAAAGTTGTATGCATGGCTTTGAGAAGGATACGTGAAAATGGTATTGTTGACAATAGAAGAGGTCAAGGGAGAAAGCCCGAACTCTCCAAAAGTGATGGTAACTATCTCAGGTTATGTTCTCTACATGATATATGATGATCCAATCGAAATTTTGCAAATGACCTCACTGAAAGTAAGGGTGTTAACATTTCAAGAACAGAAAGGTACACATTATATCACAAGGTGGTCTCAATGAAGTGTACCTGTCCAAAAACCTTTCCTGACTTTGCCTCTAACTTTGGCGATCTTACCTACTCTTGATTGAAAGACTGTGTAATCATTAGTTAGTTAGTTCAGCAGCTAATGCTAATAGACGTGTCTCCCAGCTCAACCTCAATCCAAAGGGATGCCTGCGAAATACCAACTTGACAGTTAATGTTCAGTCGGGAATCTAACCACAACGAGACTGCTCATAGGTAAGTGTGCTACCTCTGCGTCATCCTGTAAGAAAACAAATTACATACAGTTCACAATGAAATGGCCTTCAATACACCTTTTAGGCTTCTCGATAAGGACCGTTCAGTGGAATCAATCATCATGCCACTTTTCTTACCCTTTTGTTCTATTCCTCCCACAACATCACAACAACTGTTTCCTTAAAGCATCACCATCCATACAGGAAATTGGTAATATATTTTTGTTGTACTACTACTGATGTCACACAGATCGCAATTACACAGTGTGCTCCATTTTACTATTACTATAAAGACTGAATGATTGTTTGCTGCTCCCACATGACTAGCCCTTCAATTTCAGATTTGTGAGCAACATTGTCAGGATGTTGTTACTCAATCAGAATGATTTTCTTTTCTTCTTTTGTTCAATTCTTCCTCCTATTGTTGATGAATATTTTCTGCCTTTTAACAATTTTGTTTGCCAATCACCTTTCTTGAGAGTGCACTCGCTCTTCTACTGAAAGATCAGTAATTTTTATTGAAGGTTTTGTCGCACCTGCAACATCAATCGTGATAACTTTGTGGAGGATTAAATGAAATTACCACTCGAAAGAAGATAAAGAACAAAGTATTCTGAGTCCATACTCGGAGCCAGGGACTGGTCGGATAGTTCGGAGATTGCATACTCGCCTTTGAGATGTCTAGTCTGGGTTCAATTTCTGACCCAACTATAAACAGTTACTCTGTAGCTTTTCAGGCAGGTGTTGCATCAATATAAGTGCCCGTCCCTAGGATGAGACGTTAAGCCAGGGTCCTATCTGCCAGGATAATTTTCTGCTGATAGTCGTTTAAAACCCCAATGCATCTTTCACTAAGAAGACCAAATAAAGAAGACCAAAACCAAACCGTCAAGGGAGAAAGCTGTGGGAAGCAAGGAGAAGCTGAGGAGTAAGGCATTAACCCTTGGTCAGAACAAAAAAAGAGCTTCGATTAAGGATTAACATCTGAAATGTCAGTTTCTCCTTGCTTCTCATGTATAAATTTATTAGTTAGTGTGCAGGTTAGCGTACATAAATTCCACAGCCTCGATCAACATCCTCTTGATTTCATCCATTGTCTTTCACCAAGAGTAGGCTATTGCCAGAATGCTGACCAAGTTTAAAATTCCTGTCTTTACTACTACTACTACTACCACTACTACTACTACTACTACTACTACTAATACTACTACTACTACTACTACTACTGGGAAAGCGATGGTGAACCACCGTGTATTCACTATTCATTGCAATGAGATTGCTTAGGCAAGAATTGTAGGCCTTGAACGTCTATGCAAACTCAATGAACGATCATACTTGCAGCTCGAAATCCATCGATTGACATTCCATGGCAACGAACAGAGATTAGCTGATACAGTGTTTCATAGACATGTGGGCATTTTGTGTGTTTGAGATGATCAACGATGCATTGAAAATTGCATGCACATCTCCAAATCGACCTACGACAATATATACACACACACACACAGACACACACGTGGATTTATTTGCCTTGGCTGTTTCACATTTATGTGCAATTTCGTCGACTCCACAACATGTGCGTATGAATACTTGGCACTTGCTGTGAAATTGAAAAGAAACTCTTTCCGAGTCATATATGACGACCACGTTCTCATCTATTTATTGCATTTCCTTCTGTTTTACAACGACTGCATAAAATAATTTAAGACAATGACAAAGGCTTATGGAAGAAATTCAAGATGCATTACTTGATTGAGGGACAAATTTAGACTTACTGCACATAAGTACTAGCAGGGGTACTGGCGTTGCCTGGTGCTGTTCTCATCGTTTTGGCATTTTTAAGAGATTTAAAAAAATTCTATTTTTGTGGGGGCCTAAACACTTCCCTACACATACTAAGGAATGGAAACCATTTAATATTACCTTCCACATAGCTGCAAAAGGCTTCGGCACGACAGAGCAAATAAAATAAAAAATAAAAAAATCCAAATTTTTTTTTCTAAATTTCAAAAAGTTTTTTTTTTTTGCCTAAAACACTCTCCGGCATTCACTGATGAACCACTGAAAGTTTTTACGGAGATCCGTTTAGCCATCTCTGAGAATGCAGTGGCAGATACAAGACTACTCTCTAAGAATTACTCGTCATATCCAGACGGAACAGGTAGATTGTGACATCCAGGGATGAGTAATGCTACAAATGAAGAAGAAGCAATGTGCAATTTGGCCGAAATAAAATCTAATAGCTTACCCTTTTCAAAAGGTTCCATGGAATCATTAACATCTGCGAACAAGTGATAGCAGACGCGACAGAACCATGTTTGCAAATTATAAAGGACTATACTTTCTTTGATAGGCTTTATCGACATGGGAGGAAAAAGGCTATGATTTGAATGTTCTCTATTATAATGCTTTCTGCACTTTTAAAACCCAGACTCAGGTAAATCCCAAAGTGACAATGTCAGGAAAGGGGTGACAAGCTTAAAGGATGATTTATGGTGGAAGGGACAGGATGGAGGATGGGGTTATAAGAGCAAGGTGGCGATTAAGGGTTAGAGTTAATGGGAAATCCTTTGACTAGAATTTCAGCATCAACTTAAAATCAGAACTTGCACCTCATCTACAGTCGCTCTTTCTGCCAAGACAATGCTCCTCTGCCCCAAATATAAAAATCCTAAATCAAAGATATGCCTTCCTCATGAATAGTTCCAGTGATATATTTTAAATCTTTACCAATCTCAAAAAGCAAATACTGTATATAGGCCGAGTCATGGAGATTACAGGATTCACTGAACAACATATAACACATTTGGATTAACCGTACAACAGACTTTTGTAACTAACAAAACATATGGATTGGAGAAAACATTTGCTCAAGCTTCATGTAGTGTGGCGACGTATCAAAGCCACTGGTTACATGTAAATGTCTATGCTTCATTCTGAAAGAATGTCATTTCGATCTGTACATCAGCTCGCTCATTGACTGATCAGATTTGCAAATATTATTGAAGACCATCAGAGAGTTTCTCACCCTTGGCCATACAAGTTGCCTATGTTTTAAGATTTAGAACAATTAATATCAGATTCACAAGAAATAAGTGAGGGTGATAAGGGGAGTATTTGAAGAGTGGGGAGAAAAGAAAGAGAGCTTTTTACCTCCACCACCCAAGGTAGGTGGATGTTATTTTTTCACCCTTGTCTGTTTGTCTTTCTGTCTGTTTATCTGTGAACAGGATGTCTCAAAAAGTTGTGGATGGATTCGGACGAAACTTGGTGGACCAGTTGGGTGTGTGACAATAAAGAATTGATTCAATGTTGGTGAAGATCCGAATCTGGATCCGGATCCGATAATTTTTTCAGTGATTCTTCACCATTGAGAGATCGGGCCAAAACGATATATATATCAAGATATTTCAAAAGGTTATGGACGGATTCGGACAAAATTTGGTGGACAGGCTGGATGTGTGACAAGAACTAATTGATTAGATTTCAGTGATGATCTGGGTCTGGATCTGGATACGATAATTTTTTTTATGTGATTCATCACCATTGAGATCAATAAGGCCAAAAACAATATATTGCACGATATCTCAAAAAGTTGTTGATGGATCTTGATAAAACTTGTTGGATGAGTTGGGTATTTGACACGAACAAGCTGATTAGATTTTGGTTAAGGTCCAAATGTAGATCTGGCCTTTCAGTGGGATACAAAGCGTAAACTGTCTGGCCTCGTGGATGTATGTGCTCTCCTGAGTGCTGTTCTTGTTATGATGCTATTTAAATCTGCTGATTTCTAGTTCTTTTTTGATATCACACACTTCACTCTCATGTATGATTTTTACCAGTGGTATATTATTGAAGCATCTTTAATGCCTTGTGGAGCACATCGTCTCACCTCGCACATTTATTCTGAACAAAATACCATCGTTTACTGAAAACGCTACTATAATGGCCCACTGCTATTATGGCCTGTATACTCCTATCATCCATGAACCCTATTATGTCACATAGTTTCTTGTCATGGGTAATGAACAACATAAATTTAATAAATGAGGATTAACAAACTTATATTCCCTAAGCGTGTGCAATATGTATGTGAAGTTTCCCCTTGATCTGACCAGCCGTTCTGGAGAAGAAGATGTTTGAAGGTTTTAGGGTAAATTCAATATGGCCACCAAACCATGTGACCTACCAATTAGAAATTAACAAACTTCTGAAAGGATGTCTTTTGGAAAGTGTATGTGAAATTTTGCCTCAATCTATCCAGCTTTTTTTTTTTTTCAGAAGATTTTTCTTCAGAAGATTTTTTTCAGAAGATCTTCAGAAGTCCAGAAGAAGATTTTTAAAATTTATTAATTTTCAATCCAAGATGGATGACGAACTATGTGACGTATGACATCATAAATTTACATTCTGCCTCCAATCCTCCAGTGGAATACGTGTGAAGTTTCGTGTTAATCGGATGAGTTGTGTTTTTTTTATCCAAGATGGCCGTCAAACCATGTGACTTGTGACATCATAATTTTTACTCTGTATGCAGACATGATGGAGGATGATAGTTGCAAATTTTCGCTTCGTTAGGTTATGTGATTCCAGAGAAAACATTATTTAATATTTTTCTTGAATCCAACATGGCTGCCTAACCATGTGACCTATCAATAAGAAAATATCAAAACACACCAGTTCACCACTTGCTTGATATGTGTACCAAATTTCGTAAATATATTTTGAGGGGATTTGTAGTTAAGCTCCGGAAACAAAATGTGATGGAAGGACGGACGGACGGAACATATTTCTATATCCCCCGCCAACTTCCTTGGTTGGTGGGGGATAATTATTGACTCACACTGATCATACATCAGATATATGAAGTTTCAGATTTTTTTGGATATGAATTTCAATTCAACCAATTATGACTGGAATACCATTTTACCGATGACATCATTGTCATCACCCTCTATACCTCATGGCGAGTTGATGACATACTGTATGTCAAGTTTAAATGTTTTAAGTTGAGCGGTTATGGAGAAAATTATGTCGAATTTTTTTCATTTCATCCAATATCGCTGCCATACCATGTGACATATGACATCATAAATTTAATTATTCACTCACATCTGGTCATAAATCAGATATATAAAGTTTCAGATTTTTCAAATAAGGATTTCAATTCAAGCAATTATGGCTGGAATACCATTTCACCAATGATGTCATCATTATCACCCTGTATACCCCATGTGGAATTGATGACAGATGTCAAGTTTAAATTTTTTTGTCCAGCGGTTTCGGAGAAAATGATGTCCAAATTTTTTCCTTTATTCCAATATGGTTGCCATACAATGTGACCTATGATGTCAGTGTTAGCAATAAAATATTCTCCATGGGGAGTCCCTCCTATGTATAAAGTTTTGCAGTCCCTCCTATGTTAAAGAGTCCCTCCTAATAGTACATACTTTATAGATGGATTCACGTTACTTAAAAAACATACTGTATGGAGGAACATGGTTGAAAAAAAAACAAAACGCGTAATACTGGCTACCACCAGGTGGTGGTTGTGACCTGTGCAAGCACAGTATGTGTGGACAGATGGACAGACAGACAAATGGACCCAAATGCAATACTCTCTAACAAGGGTAATACAATGCATTTCATTCATAAGGCTATTGTCAAAGCAAATTTTATTAGAGATTCCAAATTATGGATCAGATACGGTGAACTCTTCACTGAACTCATCGACCTGCTCCTAAACAATACAATTCTGACAGATACACATCATGAAATAATCATGGTGTTTACAAGAAACAAAACTAGAAGAGGAAACTAAAGTTGGTTTCCCAATTCAGACGAACAATTTATGACGTCATACTCGGGAGAGAGCATACCTCTGCCAGGCTGATTAGTTTACATTTTGTATCACACTGATAGGCCGGATCTGGATAAATCCTCTTCAAATTTCAAGTCATTCGGGTGAAATTGACAATTTTGGAAATATGGCCTATGTTGACCTTTTGTCCTATGTTGACCTCAAAAATCATGAATTGGTGGGTGAATTCAATGACCCAATATGGAAATCCTCTTCAAATTTCAAGTCAATGAGATGAAAATTGAGTGTTTTAGAAATACCATCTTAGTTGTTGACTTTTGGCCTATTTTGACCTCTTGGTCAAAGTTGATTTAAAAAATAATTGGCTTGTTGAATTCAGTAACCTGAACGAGGGGGAGCACTCGGTAGAGTGCAAAACCCTCCGCTGCCAATACTGCTAGTCACTCAAGTGAACCTGATATCCTATTCATTCAATTTGACGTCAACAGTGCTCACAGAGTTATAGTTTGCAACTTTCCCTTTTACTTTTAACTTTTACATACTCAATTCATTCGTCATAACTAGATTCCTTGGAACAAAATGTATTTTACGTGGGTATATCCACCTGAAGTTCCAAAATCAGCCGCAATTATAATTTTGGCATGTTTTTTGTTGGAAATCACTTATAACATGTAGAAATGCAAAAAAAAAATCGAAATTTTGTTGAAAAAAGTTGCAAAAATTTTTTTTTTCTGAACAATTTTTTTTGGGGGGGGGTTGGAAATCACTTAAAACATGTAGAAATGCAAAAAAAAAATTCAAATATTTTTCAAAATGGCCGCCATAGCGGCCATATTGGATTTTGACCAAGTCCAAAATCTAATGGCATGATCCTTGGACCATACCTAACCCCCCACCAAGTTTCGTCGAAATCCATCAAGGAGTTTTTCCGTAAACTGTTTCACAAACAAACAAACAAACAGAAAGGGGTGAAAACAGTAACCTCCGATCTTCGATGGCGGAGGTTAAATATACATCCTCTTCAAATTTCAAGTCAATCAGATGACTACTAGCAAAGTACCCGCCCATGGGCGGGTACAGTTATCTGTTGAATGGCGTTCAGGTTCCCGTCTCGATCGGTATGACAATGCGAAATTGCGTTATCGGTGACCTTGACCCCTGACCTTGACCTTGACCTTGACCTTGATCCCTTATGTCCGTTCCCAAGGATCACATATGCCAAGTTTCATCTCATTCTATCCAACGGTTTGGCCGTCTATAAAGGACAAACAAACATGAAAATTGACGTTTTAGTCAATTTATGACGTCATAACTCGCAAACCGGAAGTCGAAGTGAATGTCGTCAATAACTGTGTCATTTAATTTTGATTATCTGTCGAATGGCTGTTGTCCGTCTCAATCGGATGAAATTGACCCGGTGACCTTGACCCCTTGACCCCGTGACTTTGACCTTGAACTTGACCCCCCTATGTCCGTTCTCATGTCCCAGGATCACTCATGCCAAGTTTCATCTCATTCCATCCAACGGTTCGCCGCCTTAATAAGGAACGAACAAACATACATACAAACATATTCTATCTTTTTAGTATAGTAGATTGAGGATTTTAGAAATCTCACCTAAGTTGTTGACCTTTGGCCTCTGTTAACCTCACAAATAATTGGTGGTTGAATTCAGTAAGCTGATATGAAAATCCTGTTCAAATTTCTAGTCAATCGGATGAAAATTGATAATTCTAGAAATTTGATAATTTTGTTGACCTTTGTTGAACTTTTGACCTTTTAACATCAAAAACAACAGTGTTCTTGCTTATGACAAACTCTACCACGTGGTGAGGTTTTGTGAAGATCGATTTTAAATTGTGACCTGGAGGCGATTAACAAAAACAAAGAGACAAACAAACAAGAAAAAGATGTCGTGCAGAGCACAATAATTTGCAAATCCACCCTCCTCTCCAAAGGTTAGCATGGACACATCAAATTGTCCGTTTCATTAAGATTAAAATTGACAATCTTAATCAAAGCTCAGGTCAAACGGATGAAGATTGATTATTTTTCAGATTGAAATTGATGATTTTGGAAGTTTGACCTTGAGATGACCTTTGGAACTTTTGATCTCAAAAAAGTTGGTTTCCCAATTCAGTAATGCACTGTGCAATTGCAGTTTAATTTTCAAGTCAATCAGATGAAAATTGATGATTTAAAAGTTAAAAATTGAATTTAGAAGTTTGACCTTAGGTTGACATTTGACCTTTTGACCTCAAATAATTGGTATCCCAATTCAGTGATGCAGTCTGCAAATCCTGTTCAACTTTCAAGTCAATAGGACCAAAAATGACGATTTTAGACATTTTAACTGAAGATGACCTTTGACCTCAAAATCAATTGACTTCTCAGTTGAGACTACCTCTACAACTTGGTAAAGTTTCATGACGATTGCTTTAGAATTGTGACCTGTCGACGATTGACAAACAAACAGAACAAGAAAAAGACGTCGTGCAGAGCACGATACTTCCTCATCCATTAAACAAATTTGACCTTAAAAATAATTGGTGGTTGAATTCAATGACAAAATGCGCAACTCCTCTTTGAATTTCAAGTCAATCAGATGAAAATTGACAATTTTAGAAACTCGACCAATGTTGACCTTTGGCCTATGTTGAACCCAAAAATAATTGGTGTTGAATTCAGTGCCCTAATATGCAAATCCTTTTCAAATTTCAAGTCAATCGATGAAAATTGAGGATTTTAGAATCCCACCCGTCATTGACCTTTGGCCAATGTTGACCTTTTGACCTTATGAGCTCAAAAGAAATAGGTTACTTGCTTATGACAAATTCTACCATGTGGTGAAGGTTCGTGAAGATTGGTTTGAAATTATGACCTGTAGGCAATTGACAAATAGAACAAGAAAAAGACGTCTTGCAGAGCACGATACATCACGATCAGAGTGATGAACCAAAAATATTGTTATAGGTATCAAAAACATACTTCAAAATCAACGATTAAACTTTAAAAAACTACAAGGTTGATTTCACAATTGATAAATCATTTCGTGAGTTATTGGGTTTCTCCTCAAAAATGATTGAAACTAATGGGACGTTTTACAGTGATAATATCATTCAAATATCTCCAGGCATAAATTCGGTATTAATTCACTGTGACTCGATGTGATGGCCGCTTATAATGATGAATAAGAACAAATACAATATTTTCATTTAGTGTATACTCAACCCCAATTGGTTATAAATCAATATGGAACCCAAAAATCTGGTTTATCTACCTGTGTCAGGAAAAACCATATACAGAGTAAAGTTTAGGATAACCGACCAAGATAATCGCATGATTTCTTTTAATGGAGAAATTATATCCATCAGAATTCACCTACGTGAAGTTTTCCAATAAATAATACGATGGTTATTGTGGAGAAACACGAGTTGGAAAATATAAATAATTACAGGGATGGAATGTTCCTTCCCATACTCCAAGGGTGAAGGTATGTATCTTGTAGAGGATATATAAACCTAAGAGACAAAGGGGGTAGGACATCAATTTAGAAAAAAAGGAGATGGATAATTGATACTCTAATGGGTATAGGTTCAACTATTCTTAAACATAAAGACCTACTTGGTTCAACTGCTTCTGCTGTGAAATGTAGCAGGTGCTTTTAAGAGTATAAAATATGCCCAAAAGGAATCTCAAAATTGCAAGCAATAAAAGAAATTAAGAAAGGCAAAACTCAGTTGTCTCACCAAGAAGGACAGAAAATAATTCAAATACTTGGTCAGGGATTCAAAAGTTTTAACATCTTTTTCCTAAATAAATACAAGTGTGGAAACAATGATAGTATCTATGATTTGGATGATACCATTGTTATCTCAAACTCTACTAAAAAGAAGACTACCTCAAGGTAAATGCCATAACTGGAACAGTCTTGATACAAATGGAACAAAAAGTTTTGAAATAAATAATTATCAACAAACTTATTTGAATCTAGCCGAAAGTTTCTTGTTGTGTAAATTTACATTCACTAAGGCTGGGAATAACACAAACGTGACACTCGTAAATGAATTATTCTGGAAAATGTTTGATAGTGTTATTTGCATATTGGAACGCAAGAATTGAAGCGGTTGATTATGTGTTCCCTGCTACATCTGAAATGATGAAATTTCACTATATTCATTTAGTGATAGAATGGAAAAGGGGCTGTCGAAGGTTTTATTCCTGATATGGCAACGGGAACAAACACAGACCCTGGATATAGTCAAAGGAAAGGAATGTATAATGATGACACAAAAGCAGGTAACAGTTTTACTGTGGCATTCCTCTTAAGTATATTTGGATTTTGTGATCAAGATGAAGTTATGTATGGTCTTAAATTAGATTTCAACTGCAAAGGAATGTTATGAAAATAGATGCTTTTGGTGTGGCTAATGCTTTTGCCATCAGAATAAATTTCTAATTGATGAAATTAGTTGGTATATTAGTGAATATACTCCTAATCTTAAAACAAAGAGATGTTGAATAGAAGACTTCACTCAAGAAAGCCACTCAATGTATCATTCCTTAAAAAGAAGATGCCAACATGTTAAACTGAACCAAACCACTTACACGTGGAATTTGGTTTTCTGGAAGGAAAGCCACGATATCGGTGGCTCATTTTTTAAAAACCAGAGTGATACTACTCCTGATAAGAATAATGCATTGAGTGATAATGCTAAGGTGAAACAACTTCGCGTTCTCCAGATGGAACATTTTATCCACGAGATAGATTGGAAATTAATTGGGAAAAAAATGATTATGCTGAAGCATACAAGTCTTACCAAAAGGTGTGTGAGGCAATGGAAATAAAGTACCCATTTTTGCTATGATACCATTTAAAAGTCTGTATACAATCTATCTGATTGACCTGAGTGCTCAAAAGGAAACAAAAAGTCGAATCGAGTGGATACTTCCCTATACATTGAAAGAGAAGAGAGTGAAGAAGTTGATACATATTTTTTGCTTTTGAAGAAACCGAATTACAGATTAATACAGATAATGGTGTTATGATTAGTCTCACATAATTTTTTGATAAATAAATGATAGTAAATTCCAACTGGGGTGTATGTTAATCAAATCAATCTTCATAAACTGTCATCTTGAATTCAAAATCAAAAGCCTTGTATGATTAACGTTAATACAATTCAGAGAAAAGGAGCAGTAAGAATTGTTGTTTTGCTCACAAATAGAACAGGTGAAAATCTTGAACGATACTGGCTCACTTAAAATTAAAATGTCAAAACCAATGTTGAAGAAATATTTCAATAAGAGAGATGAGTGCAGGATTTCTTCCATTTCTAATTCCATTATTTGCTGGTTTAAGTGCGTTGGAGCATTGACGGGTGGTATTTCAGCAGCGGTGAAAACTGCCAATGAAAGGAAGCTCAACTCCGGGCTCAAAAAGAATTGGAAACACATAACAAAAGTTGGGGAATCAAATTAGTGGAAGTGGTGTAATTGTATATTTGATGAAAAACTGAAAGCCTGCCTGATAAAAGCAAGATTGTAGTTGGAGATATGCTTTCTTCTATCGCACAAGCAGGTGTAAAATTAACTAAAAGGGTAATGGATTATATCTTTCTAATAATAAATGAGCATTGATGAGTGGTTTAAAGAATTTGGAAAGAAACAACATCAATTTAGAACTTATCAAATATTGTAATAAATTAAAAATTCATAATGTGGTTATTTGTATGAGAGATGAATTAACAAACGTGTCTAAACATACAAGGAATATTATTATGAACTTAGAAGATAATAATGGGAACGGTTCTTCATTGAGTTGTATTTTAATAGTCAAGACAATATTATTTTGATAGTTTTGGTCTCCACCACCTGTTGAAGTAGAAAATTCTTACAAGAATGGTGTTATCAAACATTTCAAGTCAAATAATTAAATTCCAAGTTTTGTGGTCAATTATGTCTTTTTGTGTTATTTCAACTCAACAAAAATAAATTTTTTAATGACATTATTTTTAATCTAATGTAAATGACTTATGTTGGTAAAGATGGTTCTATCTTTGTGTATCCAAGAACTGGATATTGATTTATCAAATTATTACACAAAGGCACAGGTGAACAACAGAAATATAGTATCGCAAAAAATATTAATATGAAAAATGCTTATAAATTAATTAAATTATATCCAAGCCCGACTGACGCGAATGACTTGGTGAGATTAAGTGATTTATCACAATACATATCCTTAAATAAAACGGCTGTGAATTTCAAAGATACAGAAGTGTTGATTTTATCTCTGGGGCATGCAGAATTCACAATTCCAATTCAAATAAAATTTTATAAAGAAGGGCACATCGTTTGTATGAGATAGAACAATGGGATATGATATGAATGATTTAGGGTATAATTGTCACGTAAAATTAACCGAGAAGACATGGAACAATTAAATCAGTCTCGTAAGGAAGAATATTATCCACTTGTGCGAGAATGAGTTTTGTAGAAGCACGATTGGCAAACAACAAATAAAAGAATTTAATGAGGGTAAAATCAATAATGGTTTTGCCATAGTTTATGTCATGAAAACACAAAGAACAGGATTATATATAATAAGTAATGGAATACAAACTGATTTAACTAGGGAAGATGGGGAGGTATTTCCTGTCATTATATTAATCTGTCATATATTTCTGATACATAAATGACAGCAAGAAGGCTTCAAGAAAATTATCATTTCTGTGTCCAAGCATACCTTCAAAAAAGGGTATTCGGTATTTTAATAAATATGTTCTAAAACTAAGAATGAGGTATTTTCAATAAAAGATTGGCTTTTCCTGATGTTAATAAACCAAAAACTTTGGATTTAACTAAAATGTTAAATAATGAAAAAAATTTAAAGTTAAGAAAACCAAGGCTCTTTTAGAAATAGAAGAAATTTTATTGGTTTCCTGTTGTAAAAAAATTATTTTGGATGCAGGAATATCAAGTAATCCGGATGAATATATGTGTGATATTCTATGGGGTGAAAGTGGTTCAAGGATAGTAAGGGATGAGGAAGGAGTTGAAGAAACTGAGAAGAGTGAGAAGGAGGAGAGGGAGAAGAGAGAGAGAAGGATAAGAGGAGAGAGGGAAAGAGAGAGAGAGAGAATAAGTAAATATAAAAATATGGAAACCAGTGAGATTATAAAAGATCAAAGGTATTGCAGAAAAAAAAAAATCTCAAACAAAGAATTGGCAAGTTTATTCGAATATATGCGTCAAGACTATTAACATCGGTTTCAGGGAGAAGATTTAAACGAGAAATTGGAGATAAAGAAGAGAAAGAAGGAAAAGATTATATTATTGATGATGTTGTTGGAATTGACTTTGATTAAAGTTTTACATTTTTTTTCTTAAATAAATGAAGGAGAGAGTGAAGACATTTCCAAGGATTCTTTATGTTTTTAAAAATTAAGATTCAAATGTGCATGAAGGAAACTAAAAATTTTCGCACTCTGTCGGAATTTTTCACATAAATAAATTAGTTATTGTCTAAAATGTAAAAAGAAAACAAGAGTAAAAATATCTTGTAAGTTAAAAGGAAAAAATAATAGGGTTATACAAAAGGTACATGTTCGGTGTGTGTCCAAAAAAGAGTGAATTCATCACCAAACACAAACAAGGGAGAGATATACAAAAGTTTTTATCAGAAAGTAAATTTACAACAACTGGAATACCAAGGGAATTACATCTAACAGGGTATTCTTTCTGTAGTCCAGGAACAAACTTGAACAAAAGATTAGATGAGGCAGACAATCCTAAACCATGGAGCAACTATCAATATGGTTGATGAAGTGTGCATGAGGCATGATATTGATTATGGAAATAGCACAACGTTGGAAGAAAAACATGAAAGCGATAGAGAAATGTTGTATAATTTGTCTCTGATCAAAAATCCAAACTTTGAGAGAAAAAGTTGATAGGTTCATCGTGAAGAAGATGATCAGTGCTAAATTGAAACTTGGGCTTGGAAATTCAAAAAACTTATAGGCTCTAATGATGTCTTTAAGATTGAAGAGCAATTAACTGATGAATTATATAAACCAATAATCACAAAGTTTCATAGAAGGAAGGTTTATTCCAAGGAAGTTGATTATATTCTGGTCCGCTGATTTCATTGAACTCAATTATGATAAGGGGTACAAGTATGCTTTAACCGTTATTGATTAGAGGAGTAGATATGCGTGGGTTGTCCTTTAAAAAACAAAACAGGTAATACTCTTATGTTAGCCTTTCAACAGATATTCAATAAAAGCAAGAGAAAAACCTAAAAAATTGTGGACTGATGAGGGTACAGAGTTCCACAACAAAACATTTATGAATTTCTTTAAAATAACAACATTACATTATACAGCACCTTTAATGAAAGGAAAAGCGGTTGTTATTGAGCGTTTTAATCGCACTTTAAAAGAGAAACTATATAAAAAATCACTCAACTCGGTTCTCAACAATGGTTATCTTTAATTCAGAACATTGTCGATAAGTACAATGACACGATTCACACTTCAACGAAACTAAGCATCAGAAACATTTACAAAATTAGAATATGAAAAAGAGATTAATGCCGAAAGCCTAAGTTCAAAGTTGGTGATATAGTAAGAATTTCTAGGTGGCAATCTCATTTTGAAAAAGGTTACACCAAGCAATGGACAAACAAACTTTAAAATTGTTGATGTCGTCGTTACAGTTCCTTGACTTAAAATTATGTGATTTAAAGGGGGAAGAGATTTTAGGTTCATTTATTCAGAGGAATTACAAAAGACAAAGATAATTGAAATTTTTTTTTGACTCCACCTCTTTTTTAACTCTGCCCCTTTTAGACTCCGCCCACACAAGCCACATCCACACAAGCCCCACCCACATAAGCCCATCCACGGCAAACCCCACTCACAAACCACATCCACACAAGCCCCACCCACAAAAGCCACATCCACACAAGCCCCACCCACATAAGCCACATCCACATCCATCATATCCACATAATTAGTGATTAGTTTATTAGTTCCCACACACAACATTTATAATTAAAAAAATTGCTCCACCCACACAAGCCACATCCACACAAGCCCCACCACCCACACAAGCCCACCCCTGTGTGCCCCACCTTTGACCACCACCCCTCATCCCACCCCCACCCTTCCCCCACACACACGGGGAGGGGAGGGGAGAGGGATGAGGGGGTGGTGGGTCGTTGGGGGAGCGCACCTACCCCCAATCCCCCTCCCCTCTACATCTCCTTATTCTTTTCTTGTAATTCAAAATCAGATAATTATAAAGAAAGCATTTATAATTAAACAAAAGTAATAACATTGAACAAAATCGTTCACAGCAGTCTGATGGTTTGTTTTGGTTTTTGAAACTCGATCAACATATTCTGTTCAAACAAAGAGTGAAGAACAATTAGGGTATATAAAGATGATTATATTATGATATTAATAAAATAATAAATATAACATTTACCTCCAGAAGATAGTGTCGTGTCCGATTCCTCCAGAAGATTAAGTTGTGTGTTTGGTTCATCCAGACAGGTGTTTAAACTTAAAAAATAAAATAATAATTATAATGAGTCAAAGACAGACACACACACACACACACACACACGTACACACACGTACACACATGTACACACACACATACACACGTACACATGCACACACACATGCACACATATATATACAACACACACGCACGCACACACACACACACACACACACACGCACACACATATACACACACACGACACACATACACATGCACAAACACAAAAACACACGTGCACACACACACACACACACACACATACACACACATACACACAAACACACACACACACACACAGACACACAGAGGGATAATTCTCACTTTTGACTCGACTCATTGACAGATCAGAGGACGGTGAGAGAATTTCTTGCCAGCGAGAAAAATATCATTCAATTCTTTTCTAAACAAACGAATGTCTTCAAGGAAGTCATTCATTTTTATCCACTCATCGTGTAATTCAAAAACTCATTTCCAAGATCAGTTATCAATAATGTTCTTATTGGGGACAACCTGTTAGAAAAGACACACAATAATTATTGGTTGTATAGTGATTTATTTTGTATAAAACAACAAATAATGAATTGGGTAAGGATCTCACCTGTCATCTTGTGAAAACGATTGATCCGCAAGGTCGGAGAAATTATCTGCCAATCCATTCTCTAAATAAAACACTCGGCACGCAAGTTGGTTAAATAAGCAACTTGATGACGTAATGGGCGATTTCACAACAATGGTTTTCAGGGTGTGTCCCACATAGGAAATGACGTCGGAATTTTTTTGGCTTGGTTCGGGCGAGGGCAGCTTGACTGACTCCAGACTCTATTTAACACGAAAATGAAACAGCTTGCTTTGAATGATTTTGATAAAAACCTACTTTAAAGCTGTTTTCAGCTAAACTTATGTCAGTGTTCTGATGATTTAAGATATAACCATGAGAGACATGCGCACAGAATACTTCCTCATTTTCACAGCACGACTGTGCTCTTAAAAGCACTTCCCCATTTTACAAAACCGAAGGAGGGATAGCCCTTTCTTTCATGCTTGAAGAGATATAGTGGAAATACTCGATGGAATGAATGTTATAAGAAAATTAAGTTATTCCCTAAGTAGAACATGGGCAAATATTCGTTGGTTCGCTCTTTGAGTGGAATGAAATATGAAAGGGAAGAAGTGCTTTAATCAGTAAGTCTCAATCTTTCATCGTCTCAATTTTACATTTGCTTTTATGGGAGGGAAGGGGATAGGTGGGGAGAAAATCAGTCTCCTATTTTGGTCTTTTGTGGCTTGAGTCAGAAAGTTTTCCCTTTTCCCCATTCATTTGAATGGGCGTCCCAGAAGCTCCATTTATCTCTACTGGTGGGGGCTACACAAAGGAAAGTGTAGCTATTAAACAGAAAGGAGGAATCTATTGACATTCTCTTGATTGAAGAGGTTGGGATTAAGGAGGAAGCAAGATGCAGGTAAACCGTTCCAAAGTGATGCAGTGCAGGAATAAAAAAAATTAGCAGTACGTCAGAGTCTACATTCTAGTGTGGTTTAATTGGTTAGGGTGGTGGGCTTGGGATGCTAAGGATCTGAGTTCAAATCCCAATCGATGTTGAATAATACAGGTGGGGTTGACTGCCTGTCATCCTTCGAGGTCGGCAAAATGAGTGCCATCTTTCTGGTATCCTGTGTCGGAGTGGTGACCCGTCCAGGATTGTGCCCAATAGCCAGAGAGACTGCTTGGGCAGCACCAACGCTTTCACAGAGTATGGTCCCAATGGATGGATGGATGGATGGATGGATGGATGGATGGATGATGATAGATGGTCTTATTCTCAGGGAGAGTACAGTGTATGGATGGGAAGAAACTGCCAAAGGTGTGGAACGACTGAAAGTATGCTCAGGTAGAACAACCTGTGTGCCCTCAGAGCACATCCGTGATAATATATAT
Organism: Eptatretus atami; assembly: GCA_035128595.1. Taxonomy (NCBI): domain Eukaryota; kingdom Metazoa; phylum Chordata; class Myxini; order Myxiniformes; family Myxinidae; genus Eptatretus; species Eptatretus atami. Next base: position 101,457,219 of record CM068963.1, read on the forward strand.
AGAAAATCTCAAAGAAGCAACAGAGTGGCAGATTGAGAGAGTTCCAGGGATGATGCCAACTCCTGTCCCACCGAATGGCAGCACATTGATATATTCTGTCAAGGAGAGATAGGTGACAGGCCGGAGCACCAGGCAAATATGGCAATGATACTACATGACAGGTCATATAGAAGAGCAAAGTAGCTTGAGGAAGGTGTGTCTGAGAACGAAATAAGCACCAAGGTTCTGGGAAGCTCTTTTAGCTATACCAGAGCTGTACTTTTCCAGCTGATGTTTGAGTTGATATACAATCCAAGCAGATGTATAACAGGAAGTTCTGCAAGGTGAACAATCCATAACAGGGTTGAAAGACGGTTGGAAAACAAGGGATCTTGAACGAGACAGATAACAAGTGGGTCTTTTTTGGTTGAAAGTAAAAGACAGACTTTTCCCAGTTAACACACTCTAGGTCCTGATTAGAGTGGTATCGGCATGGACATGGGAAGGAGGAGACGAGATTCCTGGTAGGTAGTGTACAGTGTTGAGTCTCTGCATAAATGCTTAATTGAGAAAGAATCCAATCAGAAAGATCATTGATATATAACAAGAACAATATTGGACCCAACACAGACCCCTGAGGAACACCAGCATTCATATTATGGACAGGGTTTGACTGTTCCTCATGTACCACAAGAGATTTGATGATTTGCAAGGAAGTCAGAAATTGTATCGAGCAATTTCCAGAGATGCCGTATGATTTTAGCTTATGGATGAGACCCTTGTGCCACACTTTGTCAAAAGCCTTTGAAATGTCGAGAGCAGCAACCCGGCTTTCCACGGTGATCCAAATCCCTATTCACATTTTCAGCGATTAGGGATAGATCATCATCAGTGGACCTTGAATGTGTCAAAAACCATACTGGACATCAGTTAGGAGGTTGCGGGTTTCAGATGAGTCATGAGTTGCTGTTCTCTCAAGGATTCAAACACTTTGTTCAATTGGGTTCAAGGCTAATAGGAAAATAGTTAGAAGGATCAGATTTTTCATTAGAGCCTTCCAAGACAGGACTATAGAAGCCTGCTTCCAGCTAGGTGGAAGCACAGACTTTGACAGACACAAGCAATGCAATTTAGAGAGAACAGAAGATTTAGAGAATTTTAGGTGAACACATCTTTAAAAGCAATTGTAGAGATTCAATCTGCTCCAGTAGATTTTGAGATGTCAAGCCCTTGAATTATCTTAGCAACTTTCCTAAGTGTGATGATGACAGTGGAAAGCCTGGTGTGAAAAAAGGACAAATAGGCAATGGGTGTCCGTGATCTTCAAGTGTGAGTTTGCAGCAAAATGCTCAGCAAAGAGGTTGATTATCAATATGAGAAGTAAGCCACCAGGGCCATTGAAAAGGACAGGAATCGATGATCGATTACGGTTGAGAATGCCATCAGAAATTCTCCTAAAATCTCTGGAACCCAGCCATTTTTATACGAGATAGAATCACAAATAGATTCTGCATACGGTCGCCTTAGCATTCCCTAATACTCGTTTACAGTGGTGCTCGCAAGGGAACAGGTGATGCACCTTGCTCGAGCCAACATGATGATATTGATTGAAAAAGTGATTGTGATGGATGACAGCAGCAGAACAAGCCAGAGTGAACCATGGCTGAGAGTGTGGTTTTCATGATAGGTCGACAAGGATAAAAAGATCCATAAAATGTGGATCTACCCAGGAACTTCCATGTAGCTTCAGATTTTTGTTTGTTTACCTTGTCGAGGTCATTTTGAGAGCTAACACACAATGCACAGCGAGGGGGCATGATACAAGAGGGCGGGAGTGGGAAGGACAAAACAGTGAGGAACAGAGACATTAAGAGATCTGTGGAAGGGAGAGAGATGGGGCATGGAACACAGGGTGTACAAGATGGACATTACAGGGATTAAGGAAGGAAAGCCGGGAATTTGAAGGAGGTGGAATTGGGGTGGATTAACAGGGGTAGTAAAGATTGACGATTTGGATGGGGGGCGATAAGAGGTGGCGGTGAACAAATGTTTTGAAGGCCTGGAGGGAGGAAGGGATTGAACAGAGTGAGGGAGTTTATTCCAAAGGCAGGGAAAAGAGGAATGAAAGAGTGAAGGTGAGCAGTGATTCGTGATTTTGGTAGTTTACCAGATGGGGTTGTAGGTGGACCTTGAGTGTCCTGCGGAAATATTGGTGGGGACAAATCACAGACAGGGCAGGAGGGGCGAGACGGAGAGGAGACGGTAGAAGACAGAAAGACCACCGACTTGCCTGCGATGAGAGAGTGAGAGGCCAAAGACTCAGCCTCATCGTGGAGATAGCATGATCCAAAATGCCTGGGTTTCACAGTGTGAAGCCGAGAAAGGTGAGAGGCAGAGCACCAGCCTAAAGGGGAGAGCAGTACTCCATCAGGCTGTGGACGAAAGCTTTGTATGTGGTCAGGAGCTCAGGTGGGCCGAGAAGGCTTTTCACGATGGAGGTTCCCAGTCGGCGACTGGCTTTGGAGGCCAGTTTGGAAATGTGGCTTTCCCAGTAAAGATCATGGCAGATAGTGAGACCAGAAGCTTGAAAGAAAGGAAATCTTCAGGATTGTTGAGAAAGTGGATGGTGGGGGGGGGGGGTTGCCAAACGGTCCTCTCGGAGAGATATAGTGAGAATGTGAGATTTGTCCAGATTGAAAGACATGTTCCACATGTTGGACCAGGTTTGTGACTTTACCCTATCTGCAGTGAGCAAAGAAGCTGCTGCCTGCCGGTCTGAAGGATGACAGATGGTACGCAGAGGGTGGAGTCATCAGCAAAGAGATGAAGAGGATTTTCCAGAGAGTTGAAGAGATTGTTGATGAAAACCAGAAAAAGAACAGGGCCCAGAACGCTGCTTGAGGAAACTCCAGCCTGGAAAGGAAGACGGGATGAAAGAACTCCATTTCAGGCCACACGTTGATTGCGACAGGAGAGGAAGTCTGCGAGCCATGGGTGGAGATGGCCTTGGATACATAGGAAGAGAGTTGGTGAGCAGGGCAGGGTGCCGGACCGTGTCAAAGCACATGATATGTTCTAGGGATATGGCTCTGATTTCATGTCCGGCATTGAGACTCCATCAATGTTGGGAGAGCAAAAGCAGCATATCCAGGGTAGAGTGACCTGATCTGAAACAAATTGATGATTGGAAATCAGGCATTGGTGAAGAGGAAGGATTTAATGTCTGAAGTGATGATGGATACCATAACCATGCTGATGATTGGGAGAAGCTGATTTGTCTGTAGTTTCAGGGATCTGTTTTGCCACTTTTTCTGCAGGCCAGTAATGGTTTGCTGATTTCCAAGCAGATGGCAGATGACATTGAGCAAATGAGAGGGTGAATAGAAACAGAGAGGGTGAACAAGCCCAGAGGAGCAGGTTTTTAGGACACATGGACTGATGCCGTCTGTGACAAAGGTTGGACAAAGGAACGAGTTCCAGTGAACATCGCAAGAAAAGAATGCAAGGCTTCCCAATGAAGCCTTACTATATTAGAAGACAGTTCGATAGACAGGATGAACAACTGTTGATGTTGAGGGGTCAGAAACTGAACTTCGATGTTGCATTGATCAGAGTTTCTGGAGGGTGGAGAATATTTGCAGTACAATCCCTAGGAATTGAACACAAAAATAAATCAAGAAGATACCTGTAACAAAGTAACTCGATCAGGAATTTGAGTCGGAGATGAAATGATCTAAGTAAGGTCATGTGACATTGCAAAGTTGAATGCACTGACACCAGCAGCATCTGCGCTGTGAGAGTGAACTATACATTCTTTGTGATGAATGTTAAAGCCCCAAAGACCATAATATCAGCAGTTGGATGTCGAAGAAAGCGCCATTTCAATACTATCAGTGACAGCATCGAAAATAGCACAATTGGGCGATGATGGAGAGCGATACAAAAATAAAGGTAGCCAGTGGAATGCAAACATGCGAGGTGAAAGCATATAAACTCGTGGCGTATCCTCAAGCGAGACCTCACGGCCAAATGGTAGAGCAGCCTTTGCATAGATACAAACCATGAGAAGGTGGAAAATCAAGCCAATGGAGGATGTAGCCAGGCACTGCAAAAGATTCAGATAATATCATCGTGTGGAAATGAGTTTCACAAGAGCAAGCAGATTTGGAGAGTTCCGTTTCAAGAAGGATTGAATAGCAGAGAAATTGCCACGAACCCACGATATTAGCATTCCAGATACTTCGTGGAGTAGACTTTGGTACTGTTGGTAGCAGGACACAAAATACAGGTGGAGAACTAGTTTAATTAGATTGATTAGTTATCTTATTATAATATGCTCGTGGTGTTTGCTTACACATTGCAAGCGATAACAAACCGTGCTTCCCAATTGTCTCGGGTCACTCACCTGATTTATTTTTTCATTTATTTATTTTCATTTATTTATATTTTTCATTTACGGATGCTTTCAATGGTTCGGAATTGTCCTGGTGTATCGGTTTGATGTCCGTCGGCACACAAAATTACCTTTCTTTCCCATTTGTCTCGGGTTGCAACTGCATTTTTCATTTATTATATTTTCATTTATTGATGCTTTCAATGGATCGGTAATTTGTCCTGGTTGATCGCTTTGATGTCCGTCGGCACACAAAATTACCTTTCTTTCCATTGTCTCGGGTTGCTAACCGGCATTTTTTCATTTATTTATATTTTCATTTATTGATGCTTTCCAATGGTTCGTGTAATTGTCCTGGTGTATCGGCTTTGATGTCCGTCGGCACACAAAATTACCTTTCTTTCCATTGTCTCGGGTTGCTAACCTGCATTTTTTCATTATTTATATTTTCATTTATTGATGCTTTCCAATGGTTCAGTAATTTGGCTGGTGTATACGGCTTCAATGTCCATCGGCACGCAAATTTCAGCTTTCTACATCACCTAGAAGTGCCAATCATTATATTAGTCAGTGAGTCAGTCAGTCAGTGGTTAGAAAGAGCTATATATATATAAATTATATATATATATATATATATATATATATATATATATATATTATATATATATATATATTATATATAATATTAGATAGAAAGAAAAGAGAGGAAAAAAGGATCATTAGTTCACCAATCTTATGTCACATACAAGGCCACAATGAGAGACATCAAGAGCCAAATGCCTCGGAAAAGCAACCAAAAGTCGAAGCAAGGGCCACTGTCTATTCATGTCCTTGGCAGTGCAGCCACCGGAATTTTACATCCGCTGATAGATCAGCCTCTCAATGCATCACCATCGAGTTTGGGATCCTGTACGATCGGGCAGCCATGAGCTGCAGCATGTTTTTAACCTGTAACCATCAAGTGATCAGGCTCAAGTTGTCAACACAGGGCAAAATGTACTGAATATAATGATGAAATAAAGTCTCTCAGAACAAAACACAAGCCCCTTGCACTAAAGCAAGACAAATATAGGAAGTCTGTTCTTCACAGTACAAAAAAGACTGAGAGGGGTTTACTAGTCTGCTTCAAAACAACAAATAGGGCCTGCACCCACATTTTTGGTAGGCTTGCACCAGGCTAACAGGTCACCCACCCAGGTTTGAAATCAGTTGTGCCTCTCCTAGGCAAATTGCCGATCAAGGCTTACGATTACCACCTTCCGGCTTTGAGATCAGAGTTGTCCCTCTCTTAGGCAGATAGCCATTCAAGCAGCTTACGAGCTCCATCCAACAAGAACACCCAGTTTTAAGGTGCCAGGAACTTGCCTTTAGTAAGAAGCAGGGTTGCACAATGAGCCAGGCAGTAGGATTTGGCTCGGAGATCTCTTTGAAGCGCTGTCTATATTTGCGACATTTCAGAGGAGATGGAGATGATCAATCAACCAACCAATCAGCACATTCCCCAACCCATTATGACCCCAATGTTCACTGAAATACTTGTGAAATCCATGTCAGACTCACTACAATCCTACTGTTTTTTTCGCCATAATATTCTTCCTTTTTAACAATGAATCACTGTGAAGAAATCACATAAACTTCTTACTTCACAATCACAAATCATCTTCCCTTCTTCTTCTTTCATCTGCAGCACAAAGCTGTGGGGGAGCATCATTTGCAGAGGACGCATTTGTGCCGATGATTCAATCAATGCTCTCTGCTGATTATGGCAGGAATTTGGAACTTGGCCAAGGTGATGGCGATAGCTCCCTCCTCTTCGCGAAGGACAACATGGGATTTTATCATCCCCAACTAATGCCGGCATAAGGCACACAACAGAAAACACCATCCAAGGGACGGCATGCACACTGATGAATCAACCCTGCCTGTGAAACACTGGAATTATAGTGGTCAGGATTCAAACCCAGGTTAAACAGCTTAGAGGCAAGTGTGTGTGTGTGTGTATCTAGGACGAGGCATCCTGTAAACCCAACTTCCCATCATCCCCAAACATAACGAGAAGATATTGGACAACTTAACGGTGGATGGTGGCACACCTCAGACAGCCAATCACAAACGTCCAGACCGGGAGTCAAGTACCAAGGGTTGACGCTCCAGACTATATCGCTTAGGATACAAAGCACAGAGGTGAGGCAAGTCCTGAATCACAATTTTGTTTTAAATCCTTGCAAATTCGCATTTTACAGGTTGTCGTCCTATCTTTCCATTCTCTACCCATTTTATTTTTTTATTATTAACAAAAAAGAAAACTTTCTTCCCAACAGTGTCTCACCACTCATCCTCAGATGTCCACAATGTCCTATTTTATAATTTTTCTTCTGCATTTGACATCTTTATTGCATTTCCACAGTTAATAACACAGTGAGGTCAGGTATGGGAGCATGCACCAGAGCAGCGCGTCGCTGCGTCCACTTTCCATGGGTACTCCAGGGGCCTCCGTGTGGCCATCCGCCAGGTAGATGCCTGGCCCATCCCCATCTCCTTGAGATGCCGATCAACCTGCTGCAACCACGAGGCACATAGTCAGCCCATTGGCCTCCTCAACTCACGAGACTCCCTCGCTGAGATAATCTGGTGAGCAGGATCAGCATCAGGAAAAAGAGCCACATTGCCATACAGCTACAGCTGACACTCATGGACTAGCAGGTAACAAAACCTCATTTGAGTCTCTCTGACAACCCTCTTGACACAAAGACAAACCAGCGATAGCAAAGGATTCCCAGAAGAGACCTGGTACAAAGGAATTAAGTCTCCGTCTCAGATCCCTGTTCAGAGTCCAAGTTTCACATCCTTAGAGCAAGACTGGAAGCACCGACCTGAAGACTTGGATGTTAGTCCTCACGCACAGGTACCGCAGCGCCACACCCAATGTTCCAATGAATCCATGCTCCCCAGGCCCGACCCAGACATCTGTTGACCTCTCCCTCAACCAGCAGAGACATGAATATCACTGCCAAGGTTACAATAAATCTCTCCACGACCTCAACATCCTCACAACAAACAGGCACAACAGAGAGCAGCATGCAAGATGTCATTGAAAGCCTGGATCTTAGTTTTGACCCAGGAAACCCGTAATCCCACGCTCCGACTTCCAATTCAGCACCTCGACGCCCAAAAGGATATCCCAGAGCCTCCAAAAGATGACTGCATTATCTGCGAAATCAAGGTCAGAGATCTTGACTTCCCAAATGATGCACCACACCTTGATCTCTCCGTCATCCTCCCCATAATCCAGACCATACAAGTGCTGAAAAGTGTGGGGGCCAGTGCACACCCTGACATACTCCAGTAACAACTGGAAATAGGTCAGAGATGTATCACCACATCACACAGCACTCTCAGTACTAGAGTAGAGTTCAGATATCAGATTTATCAGTTTTAGTGGCACCCCACAAAGACCAAGAATCCTCCAGAGGGCATCCCGATTCACTTAATCAAACACTTTACAGAGATCAACATAGCTGCAAGCAGCCCCTGCCAAAACTTGTCTGCATTCGGTGAGGACCCGAAGAGCAAGGATACGGTCAATCGTTGACCTCTTTGGTGTAAACCCTGACTGCTATGGAGCTGGTGCTCAAGCAGATGGTGGCGAACCCTTTCAAGAATTATCTGAGCAAAGACCTTGTCCAGCACTGAGAGCAGCATCACCCCTCGGTAGTTGTTGCATTCTTGGAGATCACCCTTCCTTTTCAGAGAGGGACAACAAGAGCCAGTCAGCTGGGATGATGCATGTGTTCCAGGCAAAACACATAACTGCATGCAACGACACGAGTGCAGCATTCACCTGCCTTGAGAAGTTCAGCTTGGATCCACAGATCTTGGAGCTTTACCCATTTCAAACCGGTTCACCGCAGACTGTATTTCCACAAACGAAGGTGGACCACAGTTGATTGGAGGGTCAGCAACAGTGATTGTAACACCGGCTATCCAACTCGACAACTGGTGGATCAGACTGGTACAACCGCTCAAAGTAACCCACCCAGCGGGCCTTCACTTTGGACTCCTCTGTCAAGAGCTGACCACACTCTGCTCTAACTGCAGTACACTGAGGAATGGGCGTGGATGAACGCAATGCATGAATTCCCTGTAAGTAGGACGAGAATCACTTGACCACAAGTGAAGCTATACCCCTCACAGATTCCTCGCACATAGGCCTCCTTGTCCACCCTTAGTGCACGTACAGTTTTACCCTCAGCTCCCTGAACAGCTCAGCTCTGCCATTCAGCCTGTCCCTGCGACTCTGGTCAATGGTATCCAGTGTCCCTTGAGAGACAAAATTCTTCTTCGCCTGACAGTGAGTTCATAAAATCCACTGCAACATGAAGGACAATGGTCCTGAAGGCATCCGCAACTCTTCAGGATCTCCCAAAGCACCCAGATCCCAAATCTCCACTCAGCCTGTTTGCAAACTCCTCAGCTACCCTCTCATCCTTGAGCTTGCCAACATCCAGCCTCGACTGGGATGGTACTATTCTCCTGGATTTAAGCTGCAACTTCAGAGTTGCTACAACAAGCCTGTAGTCTGTATTGAGGAACTGAGCACTCTGTTGGATCCTGCAGTTCTGAACATCCTCCAGCGACCATCAACGAGCACATGGTCAATCGACTTACCACACCACCAGCGTTAAAATACCAAGTCCAGCGATGAGCTTGTGGGACTGAAACCATGAACCAGCCACCCTAAGTCCATGACTTCTTGCAAAGTCAGAGAACTTAGTGCTATTCAGGTTCACAGTTTCAGACCCATGTGGACCAACACATGTCTCATAAGCATCCTTATCAGTTCCAGTCGATGCATTGAAATCCCCCAAGCCTAGAAGTGTATCTCGCCTGGGGCACTGATCATCCACAGACTTGAGCATGGCATATAATTCGTCCTTCATGGTGAGATCACTCGCATCAGTCGGAGCATAAACAGAGACCAGAGAAATGACATCAAAGAGTGATGAATCCTTAGTCTCATAATCTCTCATAAATTCATAAATCCTTGTAAACACACTGTACTATATGCACAATACCTTCCTGCAGCCATTTCTCCAGCATGATACCCTGATCATCTGACGTGAGTACAGTGCCAGACTAATGAGTTCATGAGAGAACTTCATCCAATAATACATGCTCTCTGAGCAGCTGACCCCAAAATTTGGGGCAAGTTTGTATGAAGTATTAGATGTCTCAGATTCTTCAATATAATAATATAGCTTTGCCTTCTTCAAGCGTCTACTCTCAAAAAACAGCTCATTCAAAATCCAACCAAATAATAATATACCTCCAGCTAAGTTACACCAAAGACTAAAAATGGTATGTGCTGCTTCATTGCTTGCTGCTCAGCATTTAAGAATGATAATAATTTGGTCTTCCTTTTGAATATATTCAGATGATATCTAAATATTGAATGAGCTTTTTTGACAAGGTTTGTAGAGCAGCTGCAACACAAATCATGCACATACTGTGCAAGCAGATGTATGATACAACACAAGACTTGACTTTCGAGAAATGCAATCACTGACGTTTGGGGAAGTGATGCAACATTCTGGGTAGCAATGTTTCTGAAGTCACTTTCCTCTCTGCACTCAGCAGAACAATTTATGGATAATTTTGTTCCTGCCCATGGATGCTAACCAATGGGGTTTATCCGTGATCTGTCCTCTACAAATGGTACATGCTGCGTCCTTCCTTGATGCTCAGTATTTAAAGCCTGCGGTATGACTCGACAAGGATCAGAATTGAATGACCGACCTGCCAGATTCAAAGTGGGTGCTCTAACCTTTATGCCACCGAGCCTGGTAAATGATAATACGTTTTTGTGGTACTCAAAGGAAACTAACTCAAAATAATTGTGTATTTAAAAAAAAACAACTGATGGACATGCCATTAACTTGTCCATTATAATTTCCCAATCAATGTGCAACAAACAGCATGATTACCTTTCAATAATGCCTGGTTTTCATGCTGCATTTTTCTTTTCTTACAAATATTAATTCAGCTTTTCATTTTTTGGCCCAGGATGTACCGCATGTTACAGGCTGCCCACAAATATTTTTGGAAAATACGCATCCTGAGGTTTACGAAAATGATTCTTGACAGTTGTGAAATTGTCCTTTTGGGGAGAAATGTGGTTGCCGGATCAACCACTGGTTGTAAGAATAGCCAAACAATTGGATATTGCTTTTTTCTTGTTTTTTTAAAGTTATTTAACTTCTAGAAATGATATTTGAGTGAAAATGATTCAATGAAAGCATATTATCAGGCATGTTGTAAGGGAGCTCAACATCAATGAACATATTAACTGATGGGCGAACACAATGAAGAAAGTATGAAAGTGGTTAAATTTATTTATCAGATGTCTAAACGTTGGAGGCTGAAATAACCTAGTCAGAGGAGTTGCTAACAGATTTGACACATATACAGTTTATGATTTTAAGATAATGTTATTACTCTACCTATTGTATTCAGCCATGCATTGTGTTTAAGTGATTCCTCTTCAGAATTAAGAGATATGGCCACAAACTATGTATAGCATGATATCTCAAAAGGTTGTGGATGAGTTGGTTAGGTGACAAGAAAAAGCCGATTCGATTATCGTTAAGGTCCGGATTCAGATCAGACCTATCAGTGGCATACGACACGTAAACTGTTAAGCATGGTGGAGGTACTGTATGTGCTCTACCGAGTGCCACTCTGGTTTGATATTCGATACCTGATATTAATTTCCCACACATAACGATAAGTAAAATGGTTGGCTCATAATCAAAAATCTAAACAATGCGTATAGTGTATAGCAACGATATACTGCGTACTGCAAAAGTGTCTGAACCAAAAGCTTGGTACACATCAGACATTTCTATAATATATTCCTAATCATCACTCTCTGACATGTTTCATATTTGACTGCAAAGCAGTGTTGTGGTATAAATGTATCACAATATAACTTGTAGCTCTTCTCCCATCCCAAAGGAGAAGCTGAGATATCACTACAGTTGGGAAAAGTATATAATTTGCCATGCAAAAAAGTCTGAAACTGTCAGCCTATTAGGGCACCAAAGGATTGAAAAGATAAGAGATGCAGATGAAGAACGCTTGAAGTTTAGAGATCCAAATAATCAAGATGTTCTTGATAGACTACAGAGCATCAACTGGGATAAGCTTCAGGGAGAACGTGACCTTCACTATCACAGAAAGTGTGATGCTTAATTAACAAATGCAACAAGTCTCAAATGGCTCCAACAGTGGTTTGAGAGAAACCAACAATTGCCAGCATCCTTATTGGAGTCAACGGCAAGGTCACTGGAAGAATCGGATAATCCTATCTCAAAACAGTGTACCACCGTGAAATAAAACTCTGTGCACCTTTTGTCAGAAAGTCACCCTGAAGGCTACCAACCTCGTAATGAAAAAGCCTGTCTCTGAGAACATCCTAAATCTGGTAAAGAAGGAGTAAATCTTGCAATGCACACTGGTGGAGATAAGTGATCTGATAGCTGTGGATGTCAGATACCATCTAGAATGATATGTAAAATACACATGGAGAGGTAAAGTTGGAGCAGAACCTCCTTCCAACAGTGCTGCTGACATGTGTATGGCAAAAGTTGTTGATTAATTTAAAGGACAAATGTCACAGGGAACAATATTCACACTTTAGACTATGGCAGCATAACAATGAGTTAATGTCAGAGTTTGTATCTGAACATGGTTTATACAAATACTGCAGGACAAAATTTAAGCAACGACTTGAAAATGGATGGCTGGAAAGACTGAGTTTGTTCAACAGGTACACATCCTACCATCCTATATACAAATGGTAGGATTCTCTGAACCAAGCACATTTTAATCAATACGACGACACATCCAGCCACAAGATCCATGATGCTTACCGATTTGTTGCATAATGCTGGTTATTGTATCATGTACGATCAAGTTTGGCATGTCCACATGACATTAGCTATGAAGGAACAGAATATGCAGAAAATGGAGAAGTTCCAGTACCCTCGAATCGTTCTCTGGAAAGATTTCTTCAAATTGCAGCAGAGAATATTGACATAACTGAAGACACACTCAATGGAAAGGGTACAATTCATGCTGTACAGATTGTGGTATATCAGTGTACTGGAGAGAATGAACCAGCAACTTCAAAGCATGATACCTTACCTATTGGCAATCAAAAGAAATAGCACATTCCACAGAGCTTTCATGAAATCCTGGAAGCACCACAATGAACCAAATATCTGATCCTGGCTATTTACCAGATGTTCAGACTAAAAGGTACAGAAAGGATTTTACTCCTTCAGAAGAGAATTCTAAGATCAAAAAGATGAGCTGGACATCTGTGTATGCTTCAAAGATCGGAGAATAAACAGGTTCTTGCTTGGACGAAATTTAATCAGATTGTCAGTGATCTAACAAACCCACAGTTTGGCCATCTTCAACATATCTTTTTCACATCATTCATCAATGCCCCTGCTTAGGAGGATGACACAATGTGAACGTTCATTGAAAGATGCATCAAGGTTTCAGAGAAAATATATCTTTGACAAGATAAAGTAGTAACCCTCGACCTACAGTTATACTGCATAGCGAAAAAGTTGCAGTAGACACATAAATATTTACAAGGAACTTACAAGGAAATATAACAGGTGGAGGCCATTCAGTCCATGATACCTGCGTGAACAGCATACTAATTTATCAACACAAGATCCAAGGAAGGAATACAAAAAAATGTTTTTAATTAATGAAATAAATATTTTTGTTTGTTTGTTTTTTCTGTTTGTTTGTTTTTTTGTAGTTTTTGTTTCTCCCCCTCAGGGGAGGGGGCATGGGTTTGGTTAAAAACACCCATCAACCACACAACCCCCTTGACAAGACCCCCACCAACAGCATTCCTGACACAATCAACCATCAATGCTCAAACTACCTAAAAGTCCTGTCAACATCCCCATACCCTCTATCTCCATAACTTCCAGGTACTTATCTAATTTTAATTTAAACTTATATACTTTTTTTTTGCTGCCACTACCTTTCCAGGGAGGCCATTCCATACATTAACTACTCTCTGATTGAAGTCCCTTGCCTTACTACTGTCTTAACTCTCCTCTTCTTTACTCTCAAGCTTTTGGCCCCTGGTCCTACTCTGTTGAATAATTCATCTGCACTTATTTTATCTAGACCTTTCATTATCTTAAACATCTCTATCATATCTCCTCGTAACCACCTCCTTTCTAGTGAATAAAAGCCCTGTCTCCTTCAGCCGCTCCTCATAGCTGAGTCTAGCTAGGCCCTGAATCAATCTGGTAGCCCTGCGCTGAACAATTCTATGGCATCTATGTCCTTCCGGAACTGTGGTAACCAGAACTGTACACAATATTCTAAGTGTGGCCCTCACTAAATTACTGTACAATGTTAATAACTGGAAAGAATCGGGTAATAAAGCTTGGTGGTTTACACAGAGCTCACAACTTCATGAAAAGGTCTTGTGTTGGCTTAGCAGTTAGGGTGGCTGGCTTGAGATCCTAGTGTCCTCCTGATTTCATGCCCTGCTGGCTGCTGAATTAACACCCGGTGGGGTTGACTCAGCCTGTCATCCTTCCAAGGTTGGTGAAATGAGCACCGGCACACTGGTAATTAGGGGCACTGCATCAGTGACAATGCCACGTCCCGAACCAATGTTGCAACACTTCATGAGAACCACTGCACACCATCTGAAAGATTCTGGTCGAGTTAATGTGTTCAGAGAACATCTTACCCTACACAGTCTTGAGAAAAAGGACATGGGAAGGTCAGGTATGGGAGCATGCACCAGAGCAGCACGTCGCTGCGTCCACTTTCCACCAGGGGCCTCCGTCTGGCCATCCCCCAGGCAGATGCCTGGCACATCCCCATCTCCTTGAGATGCCGATCAACCTGCTGCAACCACGAGGCAAGTGGTCGGCCCATTGGCCTCCTCCACTCATGAGACTAACCTCGCTGAGAGAATCTGGTGACCAGGATCAGCATCAGGAAAATGAGCCACATGTCCATACAGCCGCAGCTGACACTCACGGACCATGCAGGTAACAAATCTCATTTGAGACTCTCTCAGCAACCGCTCGTTGGACACAAAGTCCGACCAGTGATAGCCAAAGATTATCCAAAGAGACCTGGTACCAAAGGAATTAAGTCTCCATCTCAGATCCTTGGTCAGAGTCCAAGTGTCGCATGGATAGAGCAAGAGTGGAAGCACAAAGCACCTGAAGACTTGGAGTTTCGTCCTCCCGCACAGGTACCGGCCACACCCCATTATCCAGTGAATCCATGACTCTCCAGGCCCGACCCAGACGTCTATTGACCTCTGACTCACAGCTGGCAGAGTCATGAATATCACTGCCAAGTTAAGTTAATCTCTCCACGACCTCAACATCCTCACCACAAACAGGCACAGACACGGCAGCGGCATCCAAGATGTCATGGAAAGCCTGGATCTTAGTTTTCACCCAGGAAACCCGTAATTCCAGCAGCTCCGACTCCTCATTCAGCACCTCGAGCCCCCCGCCCCCCAAGAGGATATCTAAAATCTCCACAAAGATGACTGCATCATCTGCGAAATCAAGGTCAGAGATATTGACATTCCCAAA
>CM068963.1:101486437-101498381 GCA_035128595.1 Eptatretus atami
ATACAAAATAAATAAATAAATAAATAACAAATAAATAAATAAATAAAAACCGACCAACAAACTTGCTTTGCCCTCATTGCAACAGATGTTTTGTATCCAATGCTGGTCTTGCTTCCCATCGTCACGCAGACAAGTGCAAAGCCATACGCCTCCATGATAATCGTCGTTTGCGACAGACAGCCGAATAAAGAACAAAGGTTGGCATTACTGTACCAGAAAATATAATGCCAGAGATAGTTAGTGTGTCATAGGCCTGGTGTTCGCTTAATGGTAAAGGTCCTTGGTTTAAAATCCAAGATTGTAAAGGTGTGCTTCACATTAACTGTCACCTGTTCCATTGTCCCTGGCTGTCACAAGATCGGTGATATTTGTAAATCAGAAAAAGCCTCATTGGGTAAAATCTTGCAAGAAAGTTTGAACAAGAGCATTCTCCCACCATGCACCACCAGTGACTGTACATGAATTGATGGACAACCACTGGTTCAGGAGAAGGAAATTCTGCTCGGATGCAAGGCATTTGGTGAACTATCCGATAAGTTTGCTGCCATTGTCTTCAGCAACATGAGATCTCACATGAAGAGAGTAGATGGTGATGTTAGATAGATACAGGCAGCCCTCCAACAGGATTCTACATGCTCTCGAAATGCATCGTCTCTAAATGCAGAAAGAGAGCAGGACCAGGAAGCAGGAGTGGTGCTGGGCACTGGCCCATGTGGCACGTACCACGAATATTTTTTGCTGTGCCACAAATATATTTTAACCCCTTGGCTATGATAGGCCACTTTGTAATGATTAGCCGACTTTTCTTCACATGCCACTGTGCTAAATATTTTGCTGGTTTTGGGGAATCTGAAGTTCGAGGGAGCCTGGGTCCCAAATATTTTTGGAAGCTCGCAACACCTCTGCCAGGAAGGTAAACCACTCGCTACATAGTCGATAACCGTGATGTCTCAATCATTTCCAACTGGAAAAACTTCATGACCATGGAAGAAAACAAAGCAAACCTTGCTCCGTTCTTATCATAGTGGGGCAGATAACAGCAATTTTTGAAGGGAATCGTGCAAATGATGATACAAGCATCAAATTTGGCACATTTGTTCTCCAGGGGATCGAATCAATCTGCCTGATTTGAAATCCAAATTTTGAAAAATTTGAAAAAAAAAAGAAAAAAAAAAAAAAGTCAATATCATGAATTAATGTTGGATGCAGCTGAGATGAATCTTTCAGAACACATCAAAGACGTCCAAGTCTGCCATGCAGTTTTCTTCCCTTTAACCGCGGAAGGCAGACACGACGTCACATCCAGTGAACGCATGGAAGTATGGACCCTCTAGCTTCTCTCAGGCCTATTGCAGAAACTACCTCATGGACTGGAACCATCGCGCTTGCTCTTGGCAAAGCATCCACATGTTCTCAAGACTATTCCTGTAAGGATGGCAGTAACAGATATTCTATGAACTAGTACGTTCCGTGTCAACCTTAATGATAGGATGCTAACATCCGTCGTTGCATCCTGGCATGACAAATTTCGAGTGTCAGCTTCTTCATGACAACATGGAGACACAGCATCCAGTGACTTCCTTGTGTTGCTAATGCATCGCTCCTTTTGTGACAATGACTGTGCGTTGTCGTCTGTGCTTCAACACATCTTTTCCGGCAAGGAAGTGAAACAGCTCAGTTTTTGCTGTCATCTCGAAAGAAAGCTTCTCCAGTTACTGGGGTCTTACTGGTTCCTGTCACTCTTCTTCTAATATCCTTGCCCCCTTTCGAACCCTTGCTCGGACTTCAGACTTGACTTCTTGTACACATCAAACACTACGTCCACCCTCGCTACCTGGCACATAGAATCCACCTTTGGGATGATGTCTTCTTTAGCATAGTCACAAATATACTTTGAAGTGCGTGGAGGATGGGCATGATAAGTGCTGAGCCATCAATGATGACTGCACTCCCCTTGGTTCTCTGTCTGGATGTTCAGTTGCGCTTAAGAATTTCAGCCAGCTGTGACTCCAAATGTTTTGAAAAATTTTTTTGGATTTCAATGGCAATTGGGCAGATTTGATCAGAAAGCCCTGCAGAACAGAAATGCGCAAATGTTGATGCTTGTATCATAATTTGCACGATTTTTCTACTATCTACTACACTATCAGAGCAGCTAATGACAAAGGCAGAATCTCTTGATGATATGAAGTAGTCATTGGAGGAGGATTATTGAGATTTTTAGATCATCTGGATGAAATGTGTACTTTCTAAGTTCAACATACGAAGAAGCTGATTCTCCATAAAATGGATGCTTGTCACGAAGGATTTGAAAGGCTGGTTGTTGGTTGCAGAGACACAAATGTCTTGGTGTAACTTGCTCACTTTGCTTGTCAACTTAGCAAGGAAGTTTGGTTTTGAACTGGAGCAGGGAAGCAGCACCTTTTTGTCAAGGTCAATGAGTTTGACCTACCGAACCAGGTTGACCACACCTCATTTTCATAAATGCCAAGGTGAGCCAATGAAAAAAGCCAAGATTTCACAAGATTTCGGAAAAGCGATGATAATAGAAAACCCATACGCCAAGAAAATCTATCGAAAACCAAGACGCCAAGGTGAACAACGAATAGCCAAGATCTTGTGAAAAAAGCCAAGGAGTGGTCACACTTTACCGAACCTTATCTGAAGAAACATACCCGCATTCCATGAAGTAACAGGCTGTGATAAAGTGAGCAGTATGTACAGCATTGGAAGGAAGCATGGAAAACATTTCTTCCCAATCCTGAACTCCTGGACAACCTGGGAAAAGGTGATCTTGCAGTAGACACACCCATTCAAGCTAAACCATCTGTCTGTCATCTGCACTTGCCTAATTATCCGGTAACAGATGTCAATGAGGTAAGGAGCAAGGCTATTCCAAGAGACGCTGGACTGGAGATGTGGCCATTTACACATAATGCCCTGAAGCACCAAATCATGAGAGCACTGGTCGGTCATACTATCAAGTTCTGGTTTGGTGAAGAAGCATGTGCCCTGTCTCCTGAGCTACCGCTTGCTAAAAACTCTGGCTGGTATGTGAAGGACAATGAGTTGAAGCCAGAGCTTACAACCCAACAACCCAACTCAGCAGATGTAATAAGTGTGCAAATTCAAGGTAAAAAATGCCACTCACAATGCACAGACACATGTTCCAAACACTGACAAGGCCTGTCGCAATCCTTACAACCCGTATGCAGAAGACGAATATTGAGAAATTTTCAAATCTTATGTAACCTGCAACTTTCCTTGTTTAAATGAAAAGTATAATCGGAACTACAGAGGCATGAATGCATTTTAGGCCTTGTCATGTTTGTGTTTTTAGTGTCATAGTTTACTTTGTTCAGATAATTTTTCAAAAGTGTGAAAAGTGCAAATTTAGAACAAAGCATTGACATTTTTGCATTAAGTTCCTGAAAGAAAAGCTCAGATCAAGACTTAAACTTATTCTCCCAATACATGGAGGCAGGGCTGCCCAAACCTGCCACAGGCCACGAGAGCCGTGCCATTTTTCATCACAGCCTTCGTCAATTATGTTGGACAGCGCCTTACCAACGGCAAGAGCCACAGCATGCTTAACGACCGCTGTTGCATTGATCATAGAATGAATGATTGATCAAAAGTTCATTATCAAGTGAAGTGATGGAGCTATAGCCACAAAGGTAACCCAACGGAAATCCATCTCATGACATACAGGCATCCATCTACAAGCCATTCAGATAGCATATCTAATGTCTCAAGTGCACTTACGCTCACCATGCACATACTGGCAGTTGCAATGATGAACAATGACTCGGTGGTCCTATGGCATTTTGCAGGATATGTGTAGCTCCACCCCGCAGTGAGGGTAATAAAATATAACCTGGCACATGTCTAGCATCGTTTTGAATGAAAGCCACACTGTTGGCTGAAACGTCAAACATGAAACGTTCTTTTTAAATGAAATCTCCATTGGGCTATGTGTATGCAGTTTGATTTTGTGTCATGTTCTCATCACACTTTGAATGACGCTAACGTTTCTGCTCAATCCATATGTTATGTTTGGTGTCCTCTGAACTTCCGCTGCAAAGCTGGATGATGTAAAAAAAAATATTTCCAAATACTTTTATGCAAATGAATGATAAAACTGTCACAATAGCATAAAAATTTGAATTAATTAGATCATATTCGGTTTTGAAGTGCTGTTATTAGAATCTGCTTTGATTGACGATTGAGTCACTGACATTGAGAAGCATGCCAAACAGTATGCAGAGTGAATAAAATAAATAAATAAAAAAAGAGGTGGATGTTAGGTGTACTTGCAATTATTTGTAATCCACAATGACACTTTTTCTTCAGTCAAGGAAAGCAGCAATGCAGGAACAAAGAGAATTGGATGTCGAACCCACGATGATAATAATCCAAACTCAACTGCACCACTTTAATGTGTGAAATAGTAATGGATGTGCATAAAAGAGCCATGGAATGTGGAATTGCACTCTACCAGCAGTCAGAGCACTTGGAAAGAATTTTATTTTCAGCTCACCGAGTGTGTGTGTGTGTGTGTATGTATGTATATATTACATACATTGATTGCACTTTAATTCCATATTCTAGTTTTGTATTTTTCATTAATTTTCTGAAATTTGTAGAACTTGTTTTTCACTTGGAAGTTGTGGCGTTACGATGTGCATATAAAAGTGGGAAAAGTCTGATTTAATGCAATATAATTCCAGGCCATAAGGCAACAAAAGGTGAAAATTTTGAAAGGGGTCTCGACTTTATATAAGCATGAGAATATATATATATATATATATTATATATATATATATATAATATATTAACCAACATCCAATTTTGTTCCATGAACTCTCTAGTTAGTTCACCTGAAACGTAGTTCTGGGAGCTTATGGGATGTGTCTTGTCCATCCGTCAGTCAGTCTGTCCTCCTTCATACATCCGTCCGTCCATCCACAAATACTTGCAACTTTTCTCTGAACTACACATGTGATTTCCATGAAACGTTTCCACAACCTTCAACACCCTGTATGTTCCAAAGTTTGTTCACGGCATTAAAATAACGGGCCCTAAGGGAGTCTACGGGGTTGTCCCCAAAATAGTTATTTGCTTTCTCCACGAAACTACACATGCAATTCTGATGAAACTTGACCACAACCTTCATCACCCGTGATGTACCAAAGTTGTTCACGGCATTAAAATAATCGGGCCCTAAGGAGTCTACGGGGTTGTCCCCAAAATAGTTATTTGCTTTCTCCACAGAAACTACATGCAATTCTGATGAAACTTGACCACAACCTTCATCACCGTGATGTACCAAAGTTTGTTCACGGCATTAAATAATCGGCCCTAAGGGAGTCTACGGGGGTTGTCCCCCAAAATAGGTATTTGCTTTCTCCACAGAAACTACACATGCAATTCTGATGAAACTTGACCACAACCTTCATCACCGTGATGTACCAAAGTTGTTCCTGCATTAAAAAGTCGGGGTCTGAGGGGTACAGAGGTAGGTTATGGAGGGTTGCCTAACATAAACAGGTATTTGCTTTCTTCTCAGAAACGTAACACAACTTCCAATGAATTTTGAATACAACCTTCATCACCTGAATGCACCAAAGTTGTTCACGCCATTAAAATAAATCGGGGTCGAAGAGGGTGTAAGGGGGTTGCCCCTCGTATGCATTTGCTTTCTTCTCTGAAACTACATAAACATTCCGAGAAAACTTGACCACGAAAGACAGCATTTGTGCTGTACCAAAGATTGTTCACCACATAGGAAAAAAAAAAACGGATCGAAAGGGGTGTACGGTGGGGGGGGGGTTGCCCCCCAAAGAGGTATTTGCTTTTTTCTCAGAACATATACTCACAATTACGATTTAAACTTGACCACCACCTTCATCACCAGTGATGTACCAAAGATTGTTCACAACATTAAAAAAATTGGAGTCTCAGAAGGTGTACGGGGGGGGGGGAGGGGGATGCCGCGCAAAATATGTATTTGTTTCTTCTTGAAATTACACACATAATTTCAATGAAACATGATGACAACCTTCCTCATCAATGAAGTACCAAAGTTTGTTCACGCTTTATAAAGGGAATTGGGGTTGAAGGGGCGAAGGGGATTTACAGGCGGGTGGGGGGAGGGGCGTTTTCCCCCATAATAGATATTTGCTATAACATTGGTTCATTGGTACATTTTGATGATTCTGACTCACGTTGATTCCTCCTCAGTATCATTATTCTACAAGGTGAGTGCCCAGGTGTATTGCTCCTATGTTTGTTTTATTGTGATCAGAAGAATGCCCATGACACAATTGTAAATCTATATATTAGGAGCAAGTATATGTGATTATATATGTATGTTATATGTATGTATGTATATAATATATATATATATGTATGTATGTATGTAATATATATATTATATTATATATATATATATAATAATATATATGTATGTATGTATGGAAGTATGCACGTATGGATGAATGTTCGCTCTTCACCCATTGGTAGAACAGCTGACCTGATGTCACCCACAATTGAACCTGAAATACTGAAACTAAAGTACCCAAAGGAACCAAAACCCACAGACCCAAAAGACCAAATTACCCAAAAGACCCAAAGACTTTTTTTTAGTGAACTTTTGCACATGAAAAGGCTGTTCGGCCTTTCACGCCTGCATTGTTCTGTCCCCGTTGTAAGAACAATGTTAAAATTAAATAAACATGACCTTAAACGCCCAAAAGACCCAAATACCAAAAAATCCCAAAAACCTAAAATACTGAAAAGACCCAGAAGACCCTTAAAGACCCTGAAGACCCAAATACCCCAAGACCCTTAAATACCCCAAAGACCGAATAGACCTAAACGACTCAGAAGACCAAAATGACGCAGAACACCCTGAAAGACCAAAAATACTCAGAAACCGAAAATAAAAAAACCCCCCAAAATACCGCAAAGACTGAAAAGATCCTGAAGACCCAAAACACCCCAAAGACTGAAAAGACCCCGAAGACCCACAAGACCCAAAACACCCCAAATACTGAAAAGACCCCGAAGACCCAGAAGACCCAAAACACCGAAAGCCCTGAAGATCCAAAGACCCAAAAGACCCCGAAAACCTAAAATACCTCAAAGACCCCAAAGACCCAAAGAACCTGAACACCCTGAAGAGTTAAAGTCCCCAGACACCCTTAAAGGTCCCGAAGACCCTTAAATACCCAAACGACCATGAAGACCACAAATACCTCAAATACCCCAAACACCTCAAGACCCAAAATACCCAAAGAGCGAAAAGACCCTCACAAACCCCAAGGAACCAAAACCACAAAAAGACCCTGAGTACCGAAAAGACCCCAAGGCCCTGAGGACCAAAACCAAACGGGACTATCTGGGACTCATGGAAATTCTGTCATGTAAAATGTGACTTCAGGTTCCCACCCCCCCCCCCCCCCCCAATCCCCATCTCCCTCCCCCACCACACACACACACAATCCCAAATCGTCAAGATGGCAAAAATTAAATAAAGAAATATCATTACAAAAAGATACATATGTTCTTCCAACTCTGTCCTCTCTCTGCCCCCTTACCATGACACCCAAACTCTGTGCTTCCCTCCCCCTTTCTTCAAATCCTCAAATCCCTTCCAAGCTAAAGTCCTCAACTCCCCCACCCTTCAAAACCTCAAACCCCTCGATCCCAACTGTGTCCCCTCTCTGCCCCACTACTCCAACCCAACTCTGTCATTCTCTCCCCTTTTCTTCTTCAAGTCCTCAACAACCCCAAACCCCAAGTACTTAACCCCCTCCCAACCCCAAAACCAAGTCATCAACACCCCCCTTCCAACATCTCAATCTCCCTCTTTCAACTCCAGCACCCCACCCAAAACTCTATCATCCCTCCCCATTTCTTCCCGTTCTTAACAACGTTACACAGTGAACTTTTGCACATGAAAAGGCTGTTCGGCCTTTCACGCCTGCATTGTTCCTGTCCCCGTTGTTAAGAACAATGTTAAAATAAATAAAGATTGAAATGTTACATTCACAATCACTTCCCCCTTTCTTCCTTTATCCTTACTATAATTCATGGACCGGTGTTTGTGTATTTGGTTGTTTGTCGCACTACCACTACAGTTCTCGGCCGATGACATCCAGACTTGCTACATCGGATCAGTGTGATCCCATTTAATGGATAGGGGTGTTTCCATCTTTGCCGGGTGGTGCTGGAGGAGGGTTGGGGATGCAAATTATCGATGCAAATGTGTATCGTGTAGCGCCACGTCCAGGTTTTCTCTGGCATTACAAGCCTCCATCATTTACAGTACAGTATTCTTGTCCCCACGTCTTCCAGTGCTTTGAGGTGTTTTGAATTATAAGCAGTAGGTATGTCTTTGCTTTCGCACATATAAACCCGGGTTATTTTTTTTGTTGCTTCTAAAGAGCTGTTAGTTGCCCATACACCGCCCAAATAAAGCTATGCGTCAGAAGAACGTGTTGCATGTTGGAACACCACGTCCATTGGGGCGGGTACTGCAAATGTTATATGATGTATGTCTGCTGGTGTTATAGAATATCTATTTAACAAGGATTTAATAAACAAATGAGGCTGACAGAGTATGTTTGAGAAGAGTGTGATGTGCTTTCTGTGGATACAGTTTGAAACTGCAAAGGGTGAAAAGCAAGATAAAATTTAACCTGGAGTATTCCAGACAGAGTGGTTCACCTGTGGAAGTGTCTGCTGAGAAATAAAGATGGCGTAAAATTAAATAAAGAAATATCATTACAAAAAGAGTACATATGTTCTTTTAACGAAAATATGACAGGAGCAAAAACCCCCCCCAAACGATCTTTCTTTTCCTTATACTGCAGTTACCTGAAAAATGTATTTCCTCCAAAAGTTGTATTTTTCAAATTTATTTTGTTTTATAAAAGAAGATGTCTATTTCTAAGATAATGTTTGAACAGCTAACTGATTCTCGATTGTCAGTGTAAAAAACTGAAGAGTTATCAAATTTAACAATTAAATGTTGTATTCAGTTGTTAAACAAGAAGAAGTTGTCATAATACATTGTATCGCAAACATCTGCAGATAAACAAAAATAAATTGGCAACAGTTGGTGCATTGATGTGTATATCCATCAAGGGGGTCTCTTTAGTTTCCCTGGGACTGCAACCTTTTGAGATAATCATTAAAATAAAATAACGATGACAATCAAGTCATGATGGATTCAGCCAGTAGAGGCATGCACTGACTGTGTTCCATCAATCAATCAATTTCCTGCATCTGGCTTTCAATTTAGATAGAATATGTCAAAGTCATTTGCAAAGAAGGAAGAGGCAAGAAAAATAAAAGTAATAATTTAGAATAAGCAATGGTGAAAAGATGTGATTTGACTATAAATGATGAGCCGTGCAAATGTTCAAAGGCAGAGAGTTCCACAGTTGAGGAGAAAGTATGAATAATTTCTCGATCACCAAAAGTCCTCATCCTAGTAGGAGGAGCTACAAGGACATCAATGTTTAGATCGGAGCTTTCTTGCAGGCGTGTAAGGTGTGATTACATCTGAAGTGTAGGCAGGAAGCAATTTAAATTTGACTTTAAGGGTTATCAGCAATATTAAAAAATCAATATGTTGCTGTATTGGGAGCCATTGAAGTACTTATAGGGAATGGAGTCATGTGCTCTCATTTATTAGCTTCAACTATGAGCTCAGCTGAAACATTCTGAATAATTTGCCAGAGATTGAAAGAAGAAGTATGTAGGTAATCCTGTTAACAATGAGTTGTAGCAATCCAAGCATGACATGATGAGAAGATGAATGAAAGATGCAGTGTGGTAGTCCTCTGCTTCAAAACAGGAGTTCATTTGGGCAATATTGATCAGAAGGAAGAAAATAGATTTAAGCAAAGTGCAGACTATAGGAGAGCATTTGGTCCATCGTGGGTCCTAGAATTGAAACTGTGGAGCAGAGATCACGTGGTGATCCCAAATTTTCACCATCTTGGGTGGAAGCCCTTTTGAGGACTGATGAGTGATGGACCAAGAACCATTATGTTCATTAGAAGGATGTACTGAGTTTGAGAAAGTTCATGGACATCCACAGTTGAATTTCAGAAACAGGAATTCAGAGTTGTAGACAAGTTCAATGGGCAGGTAGAACTGAGTATTTTCAGCATAATAACAAAAGCTGATATTGAAATACCATGAAATTATACCAAGTGGGGATGGGCAAAGAGTAAACAAGAGGGGAGCAAGAACAGATACCTGAGAAGTACTTCTTCTTTCATATGCAGCACAAGGCTGTGGGGTAGCATCATTGGCTGAATACATGGCTGTGATGTTGATGCAGTGCCTTCTGTAGGTTAGGGCAGGAATTTTGAATCTGGTTATGGTGCCGGTAATAGCTCGCCTACTCTTTGCGAAGGACACCATGGTATCTTTAATATCCACCAACTAATGCCAGCAGACGGGACACATGTTTAATGTTCATCTGAGGGACAGAACACACATTGATGAATCACCCTACCTGTGAAACACCAGGATGACAGTTTATAGCTCATTCAGGATTCGTACCCAGGCCAGATAGCTTAGAGATGAGTGTGCCTACCTCTCGACCATCCTGTTAGCCCATTGAGAATTACTGACCAGATTGATGAATTCAGTCTGACTAATAGCCATCAACGTTCACGTTAAATGTATAATCAGCAAATAAGATTTCAACAATCTTGGCTGATGCAGTCCAGTCAATCAATCAATTGGTTGGACTCCATCTTAATTGACTGGAATGATTCTTGATTGAAAGATCCAACAGAAGGAAGTACTATTAGATGGTGAGAAAGAAAGTATGGGATTCAGAGCAATGGTTGCTTCGTGAAATGCAAATACCTGACATGTTATCCTCACAGGCAGAAGCAAATTACTTGACTAGTGGGAGAGATGGAGCCACTTTTTAACAAAATTTTTAAAGGAGTTTTAACCCTATTTAAAAGATTATCAGTGACAAAGAAGAAAGTTTTGTGTTGGAGGAGTTGTGTTCAATCAAGGCCTAGAGATATAAGACTTTTGCTTCAGGAAGAGATTTTGTTTAATGGACCGTGGTGGCCAGTGGAGGCCAACACTCTTGAAAGAGCATTCGACCATTTACAATGACCTGTCATGAACACTCCAAAGCTCTGTCAAGAGTATGTGTTCCCACAACCACAGAATATGAAAAAAGTTTATTTTACAATGACTAATTAGTATGTGGAGCAGTTTTTCAAAGAAAATTATAGGAGTAAGGATGGCCGATAATTTAAAAGGGAATTAGGTTAGTGCCAGAGAGATGGAATAAATATCACAGATAGACAGATATGTGAGTTTGAGACTGACTGGATGGATTTTGTCCTCTTTCAGTTGCTTCCACTCAAAATTCCTTCTCCACCTTCCCTCTCGATTAAAAAAAAGGAGATTTAAATAAAAACCAAAGATAAAAAAGCCAAAACGATTTCAACTTATTTTGTAAATTCATTCTCTCTTTTCAGACTCATGTGACATTGTATCCTCTCATGGTTGTTACATCATGCTTGGCTGGTGGAAGAGTATGAGATAGATGAGGCAGCATTACCTTTTCCTGCATTGCCTTTCTTTTCACAGTATAGGGGACCAGAATCCAGATGGTATTTACTGAGAAACTGACAGAGAGATTGTAATTCTCCTGTGAACAATTGTGGTTTTAGGGCTTATAATCAAAATTATTATTACCACTGCCTTCAGGAAGCTAAAGCCATTCAGGAATGCTGGTACCTGTCAGAATTAAAAAGTACCTTCTCTAAACTATAACATCTTGCAATATAATTGCAACCTCATGTGCAAGGTTGGTCCTCAGCCACAGAAATGTTCACAACTTGTTGAGGATGAACCGATGCTCTAAATTTACCAATACTTAGCCATATAT
>CM068963.1:101507268-101522409 GCA_035128595.1 Eptatretus atami
AAGAAGAAGAGATTTATCGCAAACAAATCTGCAAAAAACAAAAAATGGCAACAAGTTGGCATGTGTGATATCCATCAAGGGGGTCTCTTAGTTTCCCTGGACTGCAACCTTATTGAGATAATCATTAAAAAAAATAACGATGACAATCAAGTCATGAATGGATTCAACCACGCTAGAGGCATGCACTGACTGTGATTCCATCAATCAATCATAATTTCTGCATCTGGTTTCATTAGATAGAATATGTCAAAGTCATTTGCAAAGAAGGAGGCAAGAAAAATAAAAGTAATAAGTTAGAATAAGCATGGTGAAAGATGTGATTGGACTAAAATGATGAGCCGTGCAAATGTTCAAGCAGGCAGAGAGTTCCACAAGTTGAGAGAAAAAGTATGAATCATTTCTCCGATCACCAAAATCCTCATCCGTAGGAGGAGCTACAAGGACATCAATGTTTAGATCGGAGCTTTCTTTGCAGGCGTGTAAGGTGTGATTACATGAAGTGTAGGCAGGAGCAATTTAAAATTTGACTTTAAGGGTTATACAGCAAATTAAAAAATCAAATACTGTTGCTGTATTGGGAGCCATTGAAAGTACTTTATAGGGAAATGGAGTTCATGTGCTCTCCTTTATCTTACTTCAACTATGAGCTCAGCTGAAAAACAATTCTGAAGTAATTTGCCGAGAAGAAAGAAGAAGTATGTAGGTAATTCCTGTTAACAAATGGTTGTAGCAATCAAAGCATGACATGAATGAGAAGATGAATGAAAGATGTCAAGTGTGGTAGTCCTCTGCTCAAAACAGGAGTCATTTGGGCAATATTGATCAAAGGAGAAAATAGATTTAAGCAAAGTGCCAGACCTATAGGAGAGCATTTGGTCCATCGTGGGTCCTAAGAATTGGAAAAGCTGAGCAGGATCACCGGGTGTCCAAATTTTTCAACCATCTTGGGTGGAAGCCCTTTGAGGGACTGATGAGTGATGGACCAAGAACCATTTGTTCATTAGAAGGATGTAACTGAGCTTGAGAAAGTTCATGACATCCACAGTTGAATTTCAAACAGGAATTCAGAGTTGTAGACAACTTCAATGGCAGGTAAGAACTTGAGTATTTTCAGCATAATAACAAAAGCTGATATTGAAATACCATGAAAATATACAGTGGGGATGGGCAAAAGAGTAAAACAAAGGGACAAGAACAGAATACCTGAAGTACTTCTTCTTTCATGCAGCACAAGGCTGTGGGGTAGCATCATTGGCTGAATACAATGGCTGTGATGTTGATGCAGTGCCTTTGTAGGTTGGCGCAAGGAATTTTGAATCTGGTTATGGTGCCGGTAATAGCTCGCCTTACTCTTGCGAAGGACACCAATGGTATCCTTAATATCCACCAACTAATGCCAGCAGACGGGACACATGTTTAATGGTTCATCTGAGGGACAGAAACACACATTGATGAAAATCAACGCCTAAGCCTGGAAACACCAGGATGGAACAGTGTATAGCTCATTCAGGAATTCGTACCCCAGGCCAGATAGCTTTAGAGATGAGTGTGCCTACCTCTCGACCAATCCTGTTAGCCCATTGAGATTACTGACCAGATGAGAATTCAGTCTGACTAAAGCCATCAACGTTCACGTTAAAATGATAATCGCAAACACTAAGATTTCAACAATCTTGGCTGATGCAGTCCAGTCATCAATCAATTGTTGGACTCCATCTTAATTGACTGGATGAATCTTGATTGAAAGATCCCAACAGAAGGAAGTACTTATCAGATGTGAGAATAAGAAAGTATCGGGAATTCAGAAGCAGGTTGCTTCGTGAAATGCAAATACCATGACATGTTATCCTCAAACCAGGCAGAAAGCAAATTACTTGAACTAGTGGGGAGAGATGGAGCCAACTTTTTTACAAAATTTTTAAAGGAGGTTTTAACCTATTTTAAAAGATTATCAGTGACAAAAGAAGAAAGTTTGTTGTTGGAGGAGTTTGTGTCATCAGGCCTAGAGATATAAGACTTTTGCTTCAGGAAAGAGATTTTGTTTAATGGACCGTGTGGCCAGTGGAGGCCAAACACTCTTGGAAAGAGGCATTCCGACCATTACCAATGACTGTCATGAACACTCCAAAGCTCTGTCAAGCAGTATGTGCTTCCACAACCACAGAATATGAAAAGTTTATTTACAATGACTAATTAGTTAAGGTGGACGCATTTTTTCACAGAAAATTATAGGAGTAAGGATGGCCGATAATTTAAAAGGGAAAATTAGGTTAGTGGCCAAGAGAGATGGAATAAATATCACAGATAGACAGATATGTGAGTTTGAGACTGACTGGATGGATTTTGTCCTCTTTCAGGTTGCTTCCATCAAAATTCCTTCTCCACCCTTCCTCTCGATTAAAAAAAAAGGAGATTTAATAAAAACCAAAGAATAAAACAGCCAAAACGATTTCAACTTATTTGTTAAATTAATTCTCTCCTTTTCAGACTCAATGTGACATTGTATCCTCTCATGGTTGTTACATCATGCTGGCTGGTGGGAAGATATGATAGATGAGGCAAGCATTACCTTTTCCTGCATTGCCTTTCTTTTCACAGTATAGGGGACCAAATCCAGATGGTATTTACTGAGAAACTGACAGGAAGATGTAATTCCCTGTGAACAATTGTGGTTTTAGGGCTTATAACAAAATTATGAATTACCACTGCTTCAAGGAGCTAAAGCCATTCAGGAATGCTGTAACCTGTCCAGAATTATAAAAAGTACTTCTCTAAACTATAACATGCTTGGCAATATAATTGCAAACTCAATGTGCAAGGCTGGTCCTCAGCCACAGAAAATGTTCACAACTTGTTGAAGGCATGAACGACTGCTACTAAAGTTACCAATACTAGCATATATATATATATATATATATATATATAATATAATATCAGTATAATATATATATATATATTATATATACATATATAATATATATAAGTATATATTATATCTCATGCAATCAAAACCAGGAGCATGGTCATGCATGGTTTTTCACTGTCCTTAGCTATTAGAAACCCATGGGACAATCTAGTGGATGCTTTTTAGTATTCCCGTACCACGAGTTCACCATCATGCCAATATTGTACATTGACATACGTGTTTCCTCTGGCTAATTATGGGTACATTTACTATTTCCAGTTGTCCAAATCCCCTGAGTCCATAATTTATATTTTTCTTTAAAAAATATATCAGTCTTCTCAAAACAGTGGCAAAGTTGTTGCAGGTGTACCGAAGAGGCAGAAAAAAAGGTTAAACTGCTATGGTCATCAGCCACCACATGACCATATGTAGTTGATGGTGAAATCAAGCAAGGACGTTGATTGAGGTATGATAATCGCCATGCGAAGCAAGGCGAAACTGATGTGTTGGGCATCTAACCCCTGTTTGCCTCCAAACAAAGGTTAACGCCATTATGTCAGCCTTCTCCTTACTTCACACGGGTTGTAGTTATACCTCATGCAATCCAACCGTCCTGTTGATTACATTAATGTTCTACTTTTCCACTGATGCACGATCGACATCAGGCCGTCACCAGCAGGACCCAGGTCTCATTTCTATGTAGTTGATGACTGTATGGTTGAGGACTGGACATAATAACTTTATTACAAGGCCCACATTTTTTAAGATTGTTTTAAGAACATGACATTGTCAGCCATATTGTGTTCAACAGTGCAATTTCTGATTACGGATCCTACAAGCGTCTGTAATAGTAATGTGTTGCAAGATAATATATGTGGCTGGGTATAACCATTTTTCTCTGCGTGGAAATTTATCTAACAACAATAAAGTGCAAATACAAAGTCAACATGCACGACAAAGTAGATAATTTTTTATGCACAATTCCAAAATCCAGAAAAACAACTACTTTGATCATCAGCTCACAGCAAAGGATTCTACACTGATGTCACACCACAAGATGTTCTTGGATAATTATAAGGCTACATTATTTTGATAAAATGATGTAAAAGTATTCCAGAAATTGAGGCAATTTTGAATGAAATTCCTTCCAGAAACTGTCTCACATGTCAGAAGCTAGTTCCATCAAGGAACTATTCGCAATGAAAATTTCTCACATCAGGCAGAGCTACGGTCCATGTATGAACGAACAAACCTCTAAAACACAAGAAATAGAGCAATCAGAGATTGCAAGACCCACCAGGACTTGTTTTCTGTGGTGTTTGAGAGTTTTTGTTGCTGTTGTATTTTTGTGTGGTGTTTTGTGTTAATGTGCATTATGTAATTAAAGAAGAGAACACAACCTAGAAACAGCCACTTTATACGCTGGCAGGATGACCGGTATCAAGGACGTCTCGTTTTGATTGGACCCTAACCCTGACCCTGACGTGTTTTATTATTATTCCCTTGAATTTAGAATGGAATAACAATTCAATTCAATCAAATGGAAAACCAAATAGGTACAGCCTGTATTGGAGTCATACAGAAGGAACCCAACAAGCAAAAGGAAGATGCAGTCATCAGGAGGAACCAGGATAGGAATCACATTTTCAGCTGCTACTCCTCTACCCCTCTACCTCCTCGAAAAAGCTTTAATTGAAGCTTTTAAAAAAAAAAAAATCGAAAAGAACCCAAATCAGAAAAAAACATACATTTTTGGCTTCCAGCCATGTATCTAATCAAGTTGAAATTAAAAAATGTATTCCCCAATGCTGACCTCACTCATAATTGTGAAGTTTCACAATTGCTCGATGAAAGCAGTTTAAGAGAAAACATTATGTAATATTTCTTCAATCCAACATGGCTGGCCGAAACCAATGTGAACCTAAATTATTCCTCAACAAAATTGTACACCAAGGCTTGAGAATACACTGTGTGAAGTTCTCTCCTGAATTCTGTCCAGCCGTTCTGAGAAGAAAGAATTTTCATAGTTTTAGGGCAAAATCCAAATATGACCAACCAACCATGTGACCTATGATGTCACAATGTGTGAGCCTTGTGTTTCCCCTCAATGAATAAGGAGGTCAACGTGAAACGTTTGACCTCGATCTGTTCACATCACTTTCAAGAGAAGAAGATATTTGAAGATTGTTTAACAATATGGCTGCCGAATCACGTGACCGATGCGCGTCATCAAATTTTTTTCTGTGACCATTTTATCCATAGATGACCCTCAATTTTTTATACTGATCAGAAGTAAGCGTTCTAACAAATGCAATTATGATGTCATAGCGAAGGCACTATAGCGTCATTAACCCAAATGGGGTGAATGGGTTGGGGTGTTGAACAACTTATTCCGCCATGAGGAGTACTTGCATGGCAAGTTTAAACTTTTTCCTTGGTGCCGGTTCAGAGATGGAGGTACAGTTTTTCTATTTTCCAAACTGGCTGCCAAAAACACACGTACCTATGACATCATAATTACGTTTTAACATTCTACATGAGTGGTCGCACCTGTGGTGAAAATGTCGTGTTCAATCCGACAAGCGGTCACGCGAGAAAAAGCATGAAAACAAGTTCTGTGCGGACAAACAAAACAAGCAATCATGAGACTGGTACTTACGAAAATCGTTCCACTTGAATCTCTGACCTTGTCTAATAAAAGCTGGTCTCAACGAGAAGGTAGACGAAGCAAACCAAGAAGTTTTCTAACGTGATTCTGTACCAAAACCACTCAAAATGAAAAATGTTTGACCTCACTGTGACCTGACCTTTGACCATTTTTGACCAATTAATGCAGCACTAGCCATCACCCTCACTGAATCACGTGGTGTAATTTGACATTGTACTCTTCCGTTCCTCGAGTTTATCGTGCCTACAAACAAACACACAACACACACAGCATCAACAAACAAAACACGAACAAGCAGTCAAGACTGGTACTTACGAAATCGTCAACTTGACCCCTGACCTTGTCTAAAAAAGCTGTCTCTAGAGAGGTAAGCGACTGCAAACCAGAAGTTCTAACGCATGATTCTGTACCAAACCATCACAAAAAACGGAATGTTTGACCTCACTGTGACTTGAGACCGTTGACCGATTTTGACCAAAATCTAAATTCAGCGCTAGCCAATCACCTTCCTGAATCACGCGTGTAATTTGAACATTGGAAGCTTCTTCCTCTCGAAGTTATCGTGCCTAACAAACAAACACACAACACACAAACCACACCACACCAAACAACAAACACACAAGCAGTCATAGACTGGTACTTAACGAAATCGTCAACTTGAATCTAATGACCTGGTCTAATAAAAGCCGTCTCTAGAGAAAGGTAGCGACGCAAACCAGAAGTTTCTACGATGATTCTGTAACAAACCATCAAAAATCGATGTTTGACCTCATGTGACCTTGACCTTTGAACCGATTTGACCAAAAATATAATCAGCACTAAAAGCCCATCACCCTCCTGAATCACGTGGTGTAATTTTTGTTGATCTCAACAATAATAGGTTTTGAATTGATACGTCCTGATAATGAAAATGGTCTTCAAATTTCACCATCAATTGGATGAAATTGACAAATTTTAGAAAAACGATTAAAAAATTTGGCTTTTTGGGGTTGACCTCATGGCCTATGTTGACCTTTTCAATAAGAATAATCTCTAAAAGTAATAGTCAATGTGAATTTCATTTACCTGATATGCAAATCCTTGTTCAAATTGTCAAAGTCAAGTACAAGATGAAATTTGAGGAATTTTAGAAAATTTGGCTCAAATTGCCTATTGGCCTAATGTAGACCTCATCGTCCCGACTAATTTTACAAAAACTTCAATGCGGGAACCCGCACGGTCAGTGACATTAATCTCTGAAAATTTCAGAAGGATGGGTTGAGTGTTGGGGTGGAAACCGATGCACAGACAAACACACAAAACACACACAACAAAACACACCACAGGGGCGTCAACATATTTGTGAAAAAAAATTTGCCAAGTAACAACAAACAGATAAACAACAAACGGAACTCAAATGCAATAGCCCTCCTTGGCAAGGGAACTTAAATGACAACAGAGCCGATTGTTTATACTGAAAAAAACAAACATCATTTGTTATTTTTCAAAGTTCACAAAAGAACAAAGGCACATGTATATCTGTGTGTGTGTGTGTGTGCTATGTATATATATATATAATAGATAAATATATATTATATATATACTATATATGTATGCTGTGTGTGTCTATGTGTATATATATAATATATATATATATATATATATATATAATATACTTATAGTGTGTGTGTGTGTGTGTGTGTGTGGTCTGTGTTGTGTGTGTGTGTGTGTGTGTGTGTGTGGTGTGGTGTGGTGTGTGGTGTGGTGTGTGTGTGTGTGTGTGTGTTGTGTTGTGTGCCCATTGTGCACGCGAGAGAGGATGTTCATGTGAAAACATGCAACACTCTGCCCAATTGTTTAGGTTGTTAGGAGCTGCTGGCCCAACAAAAACACACTTTTAACATCGCAATTATGTAACCTCGTGTCAAGAAACCTCCAGACCATTTTGCTACCTGAT
The DNA here is from genome assembly GCA_035128595.1 of Eptatretus atami. Taxonomy (NCBI): domain Eukaryota; kingdom Metazoa; phylum Chordata; class Myxini; order Myxiniformes; family Myxinidae; genus Eptatretus; species Eptatretus atami. Next base: position 101,514,778 of record CM068963.1, read on the forward strand.
CCAGGCAGGATTTTGGAATTTAATTAGGAATGCTGGCGATAACTTTCACCTACTCTCGCAAAGGACAACCGTGGGATCTTTACATCCACCACCTCCCAAACGAATGCGGCAGGCGGGTTGCCCCAGGTTAACCCCCATCCAAGGGACGGCACTCACGATTGATGAATCGCCCTTACCTTGCGAAACATTAGGATTGACAGTTTGTATCTGCGCTGAGATCCGAATCCCAGAACGAGACAGCTCAAGAGCAAGTGTTGGTGCACTTCAGACTATCTCACTAAACCCAGATGTTATGAAGATGAAATGGTGTCGTCAACTGCTGGCAAGTCATCGAGTAGGTCTCAGTCATATTGGTCTTTAATTTGAGTCAAGTCTCAGTTTGAGTTTGCATTTCAAAATATTTTTATCCAAGAAGTTTGAAGTGAGGGTAATTGAACCTTATTTTTTCAAGATGCATGGCTGTCAGATTGTTGCACATCTTTTAGTTTCTGTTTACAATGTTTATCCACATTATTGGAGCTGTCTGGCACTATTAACTAATCATTCTTTTTTTTCCAGATGACAAAAACACAGCAATACTTACCTATGCTGTCTACTCCAGTAGTTGTTTTTCCAGGCCCTGCAAGTTATTAAAATGTCAGAGTTTCATGTTAATAAGCAGGGCATTGGCATCAAATAAGTGAGCCATCCTGTTATGGACATTCTCTGTTATGGAGATCTTGTCCCCTAGCCTTGACCTGATGGCATAAATAACCCACGTGTGTATTTCGAACAAAACTTGTAAGTCGAATGATATCACAAAAAGAAGCCCCCCCCTTGCCCCCAAAAATCTAATTGTAAGGGCACTACAAACAGCAGTGCAACCGTTGCTCTCAGCATGACCTGCAACCATCGGGCAAATTAGCAATCAAATATTGTTGGAGTATTCATTTTGGCTAACAAACAGGAACATTCCACCACTAAATAATGCAAATGTAAGCTGATTTTTTCAAAATTTTTACGAATGCAAATTCCAATCATCATTGCAATGTTACAATTAGTTTGAGAACTATGAAATCTGTGAAAATAGTCAAACAATTGCAAATAACCTGAAAAGATAAAGGAGAGGACCAAAAAATCGGCCAACGATCCACCTAAATGAAAAACACGCCAACAGTCCTTGGATCCAAACCAAGCAGGAAAAAAACATTAAAAAAGAAGAAAAAAAAAGGAAATATGATTCTCCAGGCTTGCCCCATGAACGACGGCTTTCTTTGGTTGATTCATAACTTGTCAAACATATTCCAAATGAAAAAAAAATGCCAAACATGACAATCATATAAGGCCGGACGAAGGTTCCCAAACTCCGAGCTCTGAAATTTCAGCGACGATACGTTCTTAAATTGTGAAAACACACAGCCCTGCCATCCAGTAGTCTCACTTTGATAACCCTATTAGTCAATTTCATGAATGGCCATCTGTTGTCAAAATGTAATTGCCTCAGCAACGAAGCAGGCTTTTAACTGAAAATAAATAAAAAAATGAAAAACATCAGGCTGAGCAATTTAGTGTTTGCAATTAAATACAGAGGTACGTAATGAACTGTCAAGTTCTAACAAATTACAATCCTTACTGAATGAATGAACATCATGGTAGAATCTTAAATCATGGAGTCAATGCCAGGCTGTGGATGAGGCAAATGGTGAATCCAACATTTCAAGTACAGGCCAGGGTAAAAATGTCCAATCAGTGATATATGCAGCGTTATATCTATCAATTTCCATAGGAGTGTGTTGCCATGTCAATGAAGGGATCAGGAGGCTGAGATGAAATTGACAATGGACATTATGTGTATATATATGTGTGTGGGTGTGTGTGTGTGTGTGTGGTTGTGCTGTGTGTGTTGTACTATAGTTTATATATATATATATATATATATAATATATATATCATATTATATATATATTTGTTGCGCATTCGCGCCCGCCGCGTGCGAAGCGCCAGTAACTCGAATCGCGGCACGTCGCCCACCGGACGACAATTCCGTCGTGACCCTCTCGGACCAACCGCCGGGAGCTAGTCCACGGGTGGGGGGTTTAACCTCACCACGATCGTGCCCAATTCCCACACCGCGGCAGGATTAGGGTTGCCTCGCCTAATTCGAATCTACCTAAGTAACCTGCGTGAATGGTCCGACTGGGCGATCGTACCACGCCACAGGCCGACTCGGACACGAACCCGCTTAAACCGGTCTGTTCCGTGCTACAGTGATAACCGAGCGGTGTTATCGTCGCTCGACGGTTCCGATGACTTACGCCGGCGTATAAACCCACTACGAACCCTTACGTGAAGCAGGATGAGAGTCATTAGAAAAAAGACGAAGCGGAAACGGGAAAACAGTTCAGACAATGCACCATTTATTTCCCAGCAACGGAAAGCACGTATATACAGCCATACAGTCAAAATGCACATAAAGCAACCAAACAATAAAAGCAACAACGACGCAGAGTTAATCCCGACTCGCGCCACACACGGGCAACACTTATACAGTTTTTACTTCACAGACGGCGCCAACACACATTAACAAAACAAAGGAAAAGAAGCTCCACCCTCATAGACAAGGAGCAGACAGGCCGGGCTTAAATGTGCACGGGACTAGAGGAGCGGCCCAGTCCGGCGAGAACCGGGGGGGTCCTACCCACGTCCTCATGACGCGTTGGCTGGCGAGCCGCAAATGTCGCCGCTCGGCTGTGCCCCGACTCCGTGCTCCTGGCGGGTTTCGTGTTGGCAGCCACGTGTGGGGTGGGTGGGAACGGGGCCCCCTTTTACACTTCTCAGGCGGGGGAACAGGGAGATTTGTTGATCCCTGGGGGGGGGAGTGGCTGGCTGGCTTGGTTCCGCGACGAGACGAGCGATCCGCACACCGCAACCTCGTCGCCGACCGCCTCGGACCCGAGCTCCCTTGCCTGCAGTTCCCACGCTCCACTCGCCCGACTCTCTGGACCCGACTCCTCTTCCAGTTTCCGCACTCTCCTCAAGCCGACTCTCTTCAGTTCCGCCACCCTCCTCAGTTTCCGCACTCTCCTCAGCCGACTCTCTTTCAGTTCCGCACTTCTCCTTCAGTTCCCACTCTCATAAGCGACTCGGACTGATGACACTCTCCCTGCAAGTCGCCTTGTGCTCAATCTTTTATAGGCGGCAGGGAAGCAATATGCAAATTTTAGGATCAGAACGGCGATTGGGGCGGCCACGCCGCCCCCCCCGTAGCCATTGGTCGGGCAAAAATGGCGTGAACCTCTCCCTGATCTCTAAAATTTGCATATACGGACTTCACATACACGACGCTTGGGGCGGGGCCCAAGCCGCCCCGCGCTCGCTATTGGACGGAGAGAGTAGTGGGCCGTGAAGTGTTTCTGATCCGTGTTTTCCCCTCGAAAGGGCCGCCTTTGCGCGCTCGCGGCTCGGTGCGTTGGCACTAAACGCCGAACGGGCCCGAGACAGCCCGACGTTCAGTGTTCACGGCTGGTGCGGGAAATGGCCGTAGAAGAGAGAGAGTGGAAGAGTGGTGGGGGTTTTTTCGGTTGGTTAGTTTGATGGTTATGGTGCCGTTTGGGAATGGCCGGTGATGCGATCGATGTGGGAAGCGTAATGGTGGCAGTGGCGTAGTTGTTTGTGTCATGGCGGTTTGACGTGGTTGGTTCAAAATAAGAGAAGAACAGAAAAAAATGGCTAACTAAAAGCGTGCAGCCCGATGAATCACATAAATTCCTCTATCACAACGGGTTTGGGCAACTACACATGTACTTAGAAGATATCTCACCTGCAGGCCCATTTATGGCTGTATGCCGAATTTCCACAGCCGTAAACATAATATATACATAATATATATATTATATACATATATATATACATAGTATATACACATATATATGTATTTGTGTGTGTCTACGTAGTATATATATAATATAATAAATATATAATATATTATATATATATTATATATTATATATATATATATTATATATGATATATAATATATATATATGTGTGGCGTGTGTGTGTCTATGTATATATATATATATATATATATATATATATATTTATATATATAATATATATATATATATATATAATTTGTGTGTGTGTCTATGTATATATATATTATAATATATATATATTATATATATATATATTATATAATATATATATATATATACACATACAGCAAGAGGGGCAGTCAATAAATAACCTCAAAATGTCAATATAAATTTGAGAATGTAATGTGTGTCGTAGACGAATGTAATGTGTGTCGTTGTAGATGGGTAAGAGTCACATTTTGCCTGTTTTTGATCTGGCAACATTGAGCGTATAACGTCAGGCGAACAGTTACAAGATGGCGGCTCCTTTAGAAGCATGCACCACGGAGGAGCAACATTCTGTCATCTGTTTCTTGGGAAGTGAGGGTGTAAATCCCAGTGAAATCAATTGCAGAATGGAAATGCAATGTGGTGATGCATGTTTATCGCTGCAGCAGGTGTACGACAGGGACAGGAAGTTTAAAAGTGAAGTGTCCAGTGTGGCAGAGGCTGCTTGCTCGGGCCGGCCTCACACAGCTGACACACCAGAAATGGTTGCAGGAGTTGAGCGCGTGCTAAGGGAAAACCATCGCATTTTGCTGGATGAAGTGGTCTCCGAATTGAACATTAGCCATGGTTCAGCACACCACATCATTCACAACAAGCTGGGGTTCCACAAAGTGTCTGCAAGGTGGGTGCCGAGACAACTCACACCCGAGCTGAAAGAACTCCACTTTTAAGGGAGTCACCATCTTGGAACTGCTCCACTGACGTCATGCGTTCAATGTTGCCAAATCTAAAACAGGCAAACATGTATGTATGTATGTATGTATATATGTAGATATATATATACACACACACCAGTGGAGCATGCTTGCAGACTGCAATCAACTACTCTGGTGCATCCCACGCAAAGACATCTGTAATAATAAATCTCAGTGTATGTCTTCAATAACTCCAAAACAATGAAACATAGCGACCCAAAACTTTGCATGCATTCTTGGGGATCTCCAAGGGAGTGCATGAATGAAAAATGGGTATTTGGGTGAAGATAAACACCACTTTTGAAGATAATTAATGGGTTACCTTCATGAAAGGATATCATTGGTCAGCCCAACTTCACCCCGCAAGGCTCTTCGCTGCCATATTGATTCGGCCTCGTAAAAATACTTTGCCTTTGAACATATCGCCATGGTTTATTTGATAGAGCTTCACTATATACTTGCACTGATCATTGATCGCCTGATCCTCGATCCCTAAGAATTGCTGTATACTTTGCTAACCGCATGGTCAACCAGCCATCTATATGTTACAAAACTCTCATCTTATATATATCTATTATAAATATATATATATAATATAATATATATATATTAAATATATAATATATATATATATGTGTTCCCGAAATACAGCCAAAGCAGTACACGATGGCGCAAAAATCTTAGGCCACCTTACTCACCATTCTCCTGCGGTGTGCAGTATCAAGTTTCGTTCAAAACTCTCATCTATTATATATATATATATATATAGTATCAAGTTTCGTTTCAAATCGGGCAACGAAAAAATTTATTTAATAAATCAATTCCCGATTCAGTCAAGTTTTCGTATGACGATCCATTAAAACTTAAGGACAAACCATGGAGAATGTGTTGATATACCTCGAGAAACCGGTTGGCCGAACGATGACTTCTGAAGTAAATGCTCAAATTTTCTTCAAGTTAAAGTTTAACCACTAAATAATATAAAAATTTTGTCTGGTTTTTTTCATCAACCGCTGTCACAAGAGGAACCTTACGGGTTCACGGGTCGTCTGGTCTGTTTTTAAAATTCCCTCCACATGACAGACCTAGATTGCGTCCATTTCAAAGTACGAAAGACGTGGGGATCTGCGTGTCGTATCTGCCGAACATTTTTGACCATTTGAACCAGAGGCATTCCCAACTCTGCAAGGCAGTTCTGAGATTTTTTAAAGAGCGTGGGAACCCATATATAATTATGGATTCCCTCAGGCTCCTTCATTCACTGTTGTTATGTCTGGTCATATGGCATCTGGAGAGCTTGGCAGCTCTGAAAACGCCATAAAATAATAATAATAATAATAATAATAATAATGATCATAATAATAATAATAAGAAGAAGAAGAAGAAGAAGAAGAAGATCCCTCCTTCATATTCAACGAAGCAACAGGGTTCTCACATCTTTTTATGATGCGACAGTGACGAGTGAGCCGTTTGGTAAGGTGAGGTGAATGGCGAAGTATTACGTACGCAGTTCAGTCACCTGCGCTACCCGACACTACTTACATCGATGGGGGGAAAAATAAAGAGAAAGAGAGAGAAAGAGAAAGAGAGTTTGTTCAGTCCAGCACTATGGTACAGTGTTGATTCACGGGCAAAAAAATAATAAAAGAGTATGTGTGTCTGTGTTTGTTCAGTAACCTGCGCGACACTGTGCTGTGATACACAGTTCACTCTGCATGCACTGTCACTCTGCTAAACACAACAAAAAATACATCCTATTCTCCTTTGTAATAACTTGTTGATGGATCAAAATACATAGTGTGAACCCCTCAGCATCGTGTGTGTGTGTGTGTGTGTGTGTGTGTGTGTGTGTGTGTGTGTTTTCCCCTTTTTGTGTGATCTGATTTGATTTCGGATGTTATTTCATTTATAGACCGGTCAAAATAGTGATTTACCCACCACAAATTGCAATAGTAATCATTCATGTTTTTTTACACTCCAAATATGTTGTAGAATGACATACTAAAAGTCACCTTAAATCTGAGCCATCCTGGAAACATTTCCATTTTGACCTCAGTTTGATGCAGCATTTTTCCACAAATATCATAAAATAAAATTTGGGGGTAGGGTCTAGATTTATGGTAATATTGTGAACAATTCAAAACTTATCCCTAATATAGAGGTATCAACAGATTCATAATGAAAATACGTTTCTAACAGTACCATATGTAATGGTATTGACCTAAGATTAGTGTTTTTAGAGTTGATAATGTTTGGAAATCGACCAAATAGTATTTTTTGGATGTATGACCATTTCAGATTTAATTCCCCAGTAAATAACTGAATGGTCTATTTACTTTGTCCTATGTTATTGTGGTTGCCATAGAAGATACAATAAATGTACTAATGATTGAAAGGGCTGAGGGCTGTTCAATTAAATATGCATAGGGGAGAGAGAATCAGAAGGGTGTGGGGTAGGGCAAAAGTATAATCCAGGGGATAGGTGAGAATCTGAAAAGGTTCTCACTCACCTAAAAGTCTGGAACATCTTTATTTACAATTCTAATCATGTTTTGTTTCTCTCAGGTTGAAGTAATCTATTAAAGATGGACAAGTGTGTCTTCTGTAAGGAACCTCTATTGAGTGGACAAAAACTGCAACGTTAGGTACCAAAGGATGTGAAGGCTTGCAAAAGCTAATGCATTGCGGTCTAGCAGTATAAGTACTGTTCCTGGACAAGTTGTGCATGTCAAGTGTAGAAAGGACTTCTGTTCTCCAAGTGTATAGCTAGTGCCAGCAGAAAGCAGAATGTGACTGTTTCTTTCAGTAATACA
>CM068963.1:101522434-101554423 GCA_035128595.1 Eptatretus atami
TATCGCCATGGTTTTTTGATAGAGCTTCACTATACACTTTGCTGATCATTGATCGCTGATCTTCATCCCTAAGAATTGCTGTATACTTTGCTAACCGCATGTCAAGCCAGCCATCTATATGTACACAAAACTCTCATCATATATATTAATATATATATATAAATATTATATATATAATATATATATATATATATATATGTGTTTTCCGAAATACAGCAAAGCAGTACACGATGGCGCAAAAATCTTAGGGCCACCTTACTCACCATTCTCCTGCGGTGTGCAGTATCAAGTTTCGTTCAAAACTCTCATCTTATATATATATATATATATATAGTATCAAGTTTCGTTTTCAAAATCGGGCAACGAAAAAATTATTTTAATAAATCAATTCCCGATTCAGTCAAGTTTTCGTATGATGATCCATAAAACTTAAGGACAAACCATGGAGAATGTGTTGATATACCTCGAGAAACCGGTTGGCCGAACGATGACTTCTGAAGTAAATGCTCAAATTTTCTTCAAGTTAAAGTTTAACCACTAATAATATAAAAATTTTGTCTGGTTTTTTTCATCAACCGCTGTCACAAGAGGAACCTTACGGGTTCACGGGTCGTCTGGTCTGTTTTTAAAATTCCCTCCACATGACAGACCTAGATTGCGTCCATTTCAAAGTACGAAAGACGGGGGATCTGCGTGTCGTATCTGCCGAACATTTTTGACCATTTGAACCAGAGGCATTCCCAACTCTGCAAGGCAGTTCTGAGATTTTTTAAGAGCGTGGGAACCCATATATAATTATGGATTCCCTCAGGCTCCTTCATTCACTGTTGTTATGTCTGGTCATATGGCATCTGGAGAGCTTGGCAGCTCTGAAAACGCCATAAAATAATAATAATAATAATAATAATAATAATGATCATAATAATAATAATAAGAAGAAGAAGAAGAGAAGAAGAAGAAGAAGAAGAAGAAGAAGACCTCCTTCATATTCAACGAAGCAACAGTTCTCACATCTTTTATGATGCGACAGTGACGAGTGAGCCGTTTGGTAAGGTGAGGTGAATGGCGAAGTATTACGTACGCAGTTCAGTCACCTGCGCTACCCGACACTACTACATCGATGGGGGAAAAATAAAGAGAAAGAGAGAGAAAGAGAAAGAGAGTTGTTCAGTCCAGCACTATGGTACAGTGTTGATTCACGGGCAAAAAAATAATAAAAGAGTATGTGTGTCTGTGTTTGTTCAGTAACCTGCGCGACACTGTGCTGTGATACACAGTTCACTCTGCATGCACTGTCACTCTGCTAAACACAACAAAAAATACATCCTATTCTCCTTTGTAATAACTTGTTGATGGATCAAAAACACATAGTGTGAACCCCTCAGCCATCGTGTTGTGTGTGTGTGTGGTGTGTGTGTGTGTGTGTGTTTTCCCCTTTTGTGTGATCTGATTTGATTTCGGATGTTATTTCATTTATAGACCGGTCAAAATAGTGATTTACCACCACAAATTGCAATAGTAATCATTCATGTTTTTTACACTCCAAATATGTTGTAGAATGACATACTAAAAGTCACCTTAAATCTGAGCATTGGAACATTTCCATTTTGACCTCAGTTTGATGCAGCATTTTCCACAAATATCATAAAATAAAATTTGGGGTAGGGTCTAGATTTATGGTAATATTGTGAACAATTCAAAACTTATCCCTAATAGAGGTATCAACAGATTCATAATGAAAATACGTTTCTAACAGTACCATATGTAATGGTATTGACCTAAGATTAGTGTTTTTTAGAGTTGATAATGTTTGGAGAATCTGACCAAAATAGTTATTTTTGGATGTATGACCATTTCAGATTTAATTCCCCAGTAAAGATAACTGAATGGTCTATTTACTTTGTCCTATGTTATTGTGGTTGCCATAGAAGATACAATAAATGTACTAATGATTGAAAGGGCTGAGGGCTGTTCAATTAAATATGCATAGGGGAGAGAGAATCAGAAGAGGTGTGGGGTAGGGCAAAAGTATATCCAGGGATAGGTGAGAATTCTGAAAAGGTTCTCACTCACCTAAAATCTGGAACATCTTTATTTACAATTCTAATCATGTTTTTGTTTCTCTCAGGTTGAAGTAATCTATTAAAGATGGACAAGTGTGTCTTCTGTAAGGAACCTCTATTGAGTGGACAAAAACTGCAACGTTAGGTACCAAAGGATGTGAAGGCATTGCAAAAGCTAATGCATTGCGGTCTAGCAGTATAAGTACTGTTCCTGGAAGTTGTGCATGTCAAGTGTAGAAAGGACTTCTGTTCTCAAAGTGTATAGCTAGTGCCAGCAGAAAGCGAGAATGTGACTGTTTCTTTCAGTAATACACCAAGTACACGCCAATCCACAGGAAATAACATTTATTTATAAAGATAACTGCATATTCTGTGAGCATCCAGATAAATTCCATGGCAAGGTAAAAAGTCATAAACTTATTCCAGTCGATCAATGCATTTTCAAGAAAAATTAAGAAGTGTTGCAATGAACACAAGGATTTGTGGTCAGAAATTGTGAATGGTAGACTTGAGTTTGCACAAGATTTGCATGCTGCAGATGCAGTATACCACAACCTTTGCAGCACAAATTTTAGAACAGGAAAGCAGGTACCACAACAGTTCATGGCAGATGATAAAATCCAACCGAAACGATTTAAGCAGGGTAGACCTCCTGATTCGGCAAGGGAAGATGCTTTAATCAGGTGGCATGTATTTGGAGGTCAATTGATGAGAACAAATCTCAATACAGGATCTTATAAACAAAATGGAAGAGATATTGGTTGAGACTGGAAATGAACCATATGGATTTACCTACATGAAACATAGACTTCAGAACATTTGGAGACAAGATAACCATCACTGAGATTAGTGGAAAAGAAAATGTGGTTGCATTTCGACATAAAGCATCTTCTATCATCCATGACTTCACTCCAAACCCAAGAAGTATGACCATGATGATGAGAAATTAAGAATTATAGAACCACAGCCAAACTTATTAAAAGTGATGTAAAATTAGTGAAGCAGCCACAGAATTTATCCAAGCATTGAATATCTTCTACTGACAAGGCTATGTCATCAATGGTAAGATGGTGCCTGTGGAACTAACTTGAAGCATGGACCTGACAATCTTCTGGAAGCCTTCAACTGCAATTGCAGAACTAACTGTAGTATACAGAGATGCTCATGTAGAAAATTTGGCCTAGAATGTTTCCAGCATGTGGAGAATGTAAAGGCCTACACTGCTCTAACACAATCCTGCTGATCCAGAAAGTGTGCTGAGGATGTATTATAATGTGTAATTTGTGAGTTTTTTTCAAGGTGTTGTTTAGAAGTGACTTACTTGAAGTAGTTTAAAATATTTATTTTCTTCATTAGATATACATGTCAGCTCTTGATAGCACTATACAATAGTGATTGTTATGTAGTTTAACAAATAGTGTAGTACTAGTTTACTAGTTACATGTAGTATGAAAAGAAATGGCTACCCTGGAATTGGACTGTTAAGATTCACATGTACATATTACAAAATGTGTTGTATATTTGCTTTTAGTAGCCTATATTAGTACTTCTGGCTAGAATAGCTTTTTAAGTTTGGTGTTTTTGCTATTTTAAATTCCATAGCATAAATGGAGATAAAGTATAACATATCAGCACCCAGGAGGATTCCAAACTTCTAAGCATAAACTAATTGTCTGATTTCTTTGATAGGAATATTGATTCATCATAGTATTATTTTATGTTGGTAACTTTATATTCTGTAAATATGTTGAGGTTTTGCAGTAATATGACTTATGCGAAATGGCATTGAAGGAAGAATTTTGGAATATGTTAACCCTCCTTCAATCTTCAGTAAATTGGTTATAGGCTTGTAGCAAGGTATTATGTACACAGTTAGGTCATGACAAAAATGAAAGTCATTGTATGATTAAGTTTTGCATATCATTTGTTAGCCAACATCATGGGGATTCAGGATCTATTTGGGCAGAGCTTAATTCTTCCTCTTCTATTGCTCTGACAGGTTCAGGTCAATAGACCCAGTATCAATTATGTATCAAGGAACCACTCAATCATTCTAAAATTGGTCTGATGGCTTAGATATGTATTATACACTAATTGGAAAACATATATGGAGAATTTTTGTTTCACTGTATTCTTCTAGCGAAGAGGTCAATCATATGAAATTAACAAATTGATCAAATTGATCAGTGTTCATTCAGTCATAATATAATATGCACATAACTTAACCATAGAAATACATGCTGTGATGAACCAAACTAACATCTTAGGATTAAGTGCAGAATCTTTAAAGTTACGTACTTCCTAACGACCTTATGTTCTGTATACTGAACACAAATTGGCTTTGTATTGATTTTATATCATAGGGCTCTCTGGTAAACTTATTTTATGGTTATAAAATCACGCTTATAGCTACCAGTAATTTTGTAGCAGCTTGGTAATGCAATTTGTTATTACTTCCTAACATTTTTGACCCAATCATGGAGTGAACCTAAAAACTGGTATGTCGTAATGATCCATGTTGAAACTTGCCATTTTAAATCATCACTTTATGCAGAAGTAAATTGCTATTTAAGATGTTCTATCAGATACATTTCAAATTTCTGGAATAAGATTTTGTAAGCTTCACTATGACTGGGGAAATTTTGCAAAATCTGAGATTTTACACATTTGAAGGTGCCAAGATATGCAGAAGGTCATAAGAATTGACTGTTGCGAGGAATTGTTCTATTCTTATGTATAATGATATATCAAACAAAAAAATGCATTTTCAACAATTTTGGACAACATATACAATCATACATGTAACCCATTTCTAAGAAATGAGCTATAAAAATGGAAAAAATAGCCTGTGTTTGGATAAAAAAAACATTCTTTGTAAGCAACTATATCCATAGGACCCATAGCAAGTATACATTTTTGAAAGCACAGACACTTGGCATTACATAACATTAAGATTGTTATCTTATTAAAACTGGGTTCAATTTCTAAGCTTTTCTCCTCATTTAGGACCACAGTGTACACAATACCATGCTACAAGCCTATATCTCTCTAACTACATTACATATTGCAAATTTAAAAACTGTGACAGTCAGAAAATATGTATATAGATATTCAGACCAATGCGGACCTACTTTGGAAATTAAAAAATTGTGAATTTAAAAATGTCAACATATATGTCTAAATTCGATAATTTTTAGTGATAGGCAGAAATGTTTTTCTTCGTCATGATGTTAATTTTAGGTCTACATCATTACTTGTGGTATTGTTTGAAAGGTAATTTTATTGTGAATCTACTGATATCTTAATATTGAGAATCGGCCAGTAAATTGTCATGATATGGTCATGTTACTATACCTCCCCCTATATTTTGGCTGTCAATTTTTTCTTCAATGTCACCTTAAACTGAGGTCAAAATGAAGCTGTTCCAATGCCCTGATTTAAGGTGACTTTTAGTATGTCATTCTATGATATATTGGAGTGAAAAAAAACTTGAATGATTACTATTGCAATTTGTGGTGGGTTTGACCCTAAAATGGCCTATTTTGACCGGTCTATTAATGAGGAGTTGGGAGAGATGTTGTCTTCTATATAAAAGTGAATGAGACGTTGTTTGTTTGTGACATTACTCCTCTGAGCTCCCAAGGTTTATCGCAATGAAACTTAATGGGATATTTTTCTTTTTTAACATGATACACCTTACTAAGCGTTTTAAACAGTCATTTGTCTCACAATTCATAACGAGCCACAACCTGTCACAGGGAAGGGATGTGAGCCTGGAGGGAGGGGTGTGGTGGGAGGAGGGAGGGGTGAGGTGGAAAGAAGGAGTGGTGGGGTGGGTGGAGTGAGGGGCAGAGGAAGGGATGGGAGGAGGGAATGGAATGCGTGGGAGGAGGAAGGAGGGAGGGAAAGGGTTAGAGAAGGGACCAGGCGTTTCCCGGCAGCGCCGGTTACCTTTGCTGGTAATAAATATGTTTTATATTATTGATGATGTGGAATGTGAGAAATTTATATTCAATAGTACTACGTTACAATGATATGCAAAGCCAAAATACAAACTAAAAATGTTGCATATTCATAATAAATTGAAATCAAATAATGGCCAATGAAATGGCAAGTCCTGTGTTCAAAAATACAAATATCATTAAATACGCAATACTAAAAGTGTTCTCTCATTACGATTACTTAATAATTAAAATGATAATTATTACGATGACTTAGTAATCTATACTAATAAAAGGCAATGTGTGTGTGCGTGAGTGTGTGTCTCCTCCATAAATCCAAAACCATAAAACCAAGCAGCCTGAAACTTTGCATGCATACCAAAATACTCCAAGGAAGTGCAAGAGTGAAAATTGGTTGTTTGGTTTAATTAAAACACCCCTTTTGAAGATAATTAACGGTATTATTTAATTATATCTTTCATCAGATGATCTTCGGCCACCTCGCTCTCTGGGTCTGAAGGCGTTTCCTAGGTAACCTTGCTGTGGTCTGAAGCCGCCATGTTTTTTGGCCTGCTCAACCTTGCCTAGACTTGAAATAGGCCGCAACGATTTCTTCACGATAAAGTTTTTTTTCACTTTCCTCACTCATATTATCGAATGCCTGTTCATCATAGCTAGGAATCACTGGGTACATTGCAATGTTTATAATCGCATGGAGACGCCAGTGTTCGTGGCTTTATTTCATTTTCACAGATGCTTTCACCTCAAGAATCTCTTAAACTAAGCATAAGTACAAAATTTAAGCTCCAGAATCGAACTTGCAAGCAGTTCCAACTCCTTAAAAAGTGTTCATTTGTCCAATTTGGACATATTTGACATTCCGGGCATCTCCGTAGTCCGGGAGGTGTATGTTTAATATGACGGTTTGGCGATTGCTAATCGCTTGCCAAGCGAGTCATTTCTTATCAACCATTTCTTTGGGGTGCTTAAGCCTGCACTCTACAATATTCGTACTGTCACTGGACTGCTGTACTCGATCGACTTGAACACCCATCTTTCTCCCTCACTCCTCTCCGTCTCCCCCCCCCCTCCCCTCTCTCACTCCTCGCCTCTATCACACCCTTTCCCACCCCTCCTCTCCCTCCCAACCCTACCCCATCTCCCCACCTCTCCCCCCCTTTCCTCTTCCTCCCTCTACCTTTCTCCACCCCTCCCCCTACTCCACAACCTTCAATCACTATTGAGGGGATGCATGCACAAATCAAATTAGGAGTGAGCCGACCGTGGGGTGCAAAGGTCGCTGCAAGTACAAACATGCACGCATGCAGGCAGACCTTTGCCAGGAAGATAGCGTGGGTTGTAAATTATCACGCCATAGGCTCAAGTATCCGTGTGTTGTGTGTGTGTGTGTGTGTTGTGTGTGTGTTGTGCATGTTCCTGCAAGTTGTGGTTGTTGTCTGCTATCAATATTGGTGTGGGTAGGTATCATGCAGTGAAACGGAGACCTACCAGGTCTCAAAATGTGTGTGTGTGGTGTGTGTGTGTGGTGTGTGTGGTGTGTGTGTGTGGTGTTGTGTGCGCGCCCAGCGCCGTTGAGTAGTATATACATATGCAGGCTTCAGAATGTGGAATGGAGTCCTCGAAGGGGAGGCTCAAAGTATCTGCCTTCATTTCAGTAAGGGCTCACGATTCATAGACCAAGCTGTGAAGTTTTCTATTCTCAGAGTTTTGTGCCGAGGGCTCTCTTCAGGATTGTCAATGAGTCCCAGACAGCTTCCAACTGTAGTTTGTTGTAATATTCCCAGGGATGGTATCTTATGAGGTTTTTGTCATCTTCCCATAGCTCAACTATCACTGGTACAACTTTGGCATTCTTTAGCTTCCAGGATCTTCTCACTTCATTCTTGAGGTCTTGGTATTTGGTCTTTTCTTGATGTCTCCATCATTTAGTCCAAATCACTGGTGTTACACCTCAATTAGCAATGCTTCTTCTCTTTTTTTTTGTACCTAAGTATGATATCTGGTCGCAATGCTTTATTTTCAATGTTCACGCCGGATGGGATCATTAGGTCATATGTGCGTGGTACTTCAATGTTTTCAGTGATGTTTTTGGTTCATTTAACAACAAATTTTCTGGAACTGGAAAGTCAAAGTTTTTGCAGATGTGCCAGTGGATTAGCTTATAAACTCCGTTTTATCGTTGTGAGTTCAGCTGTTCTGACATGAGTTTGTTTTTGGTTGTGTGTTTGGACATTAAGCATAACTTATCATTTTCTTCACGAACCCACCTCCACCCCTCACCTTTCTCTCTTCCCTCCCTCCCCTCTCTCTTCCCTCCCTCCCTCCTCTTTTCTTCCTCCTCCCTCCATCTCTTCCTCCCTCCCTCCTCTCTCTCCTCCCTCCCTCCCTCCCATCCTCCCTTCCTCCTCTCTCCTCTCCCTCCCTTCCTCCTCTCTCCTCTCCCTCCCCTCTCTCTCTTCCTCCTCCTTCCACTTTCTCTCCTCCTCTCCACTCTCTCTTCCTCCCTCATCTCTCTTCCCTCCCTCATCCTCTCTCCCTCCCTCCTCTCTCTCCCCTCCTCCTCTCTCTCCCCTCCCCTCCCTCTCTATCCCTCCTCCTCTCTCTCCCCTCCCTCCCTCCCTCTATCCCCTCCTCCTTATTTCCCTCTTCTCTCTCCCCTCCTCCCTCTTTCTCCCCTCTCTCCCCTTTCTCCCTCTCTCTGCTCTCTCTCCCTCTATCCTCTCTCCTTCCTCCCTCTCTCCCCTCTCTCTCCTTCCTTCCTCTCTTTCCCCTCCTCCTCTCTTCCCCCTCTCTCCCTTTCCTCCCTCTCTCTCTCCTCTCTCCCTCTTCTCTCCCCTCCTCTCCCCCTCCCTCTCTCCCCACTACCCTCTGATATCGCCATCAACCAAGCAACCGGTTGTATTTGCAAGTTAGAAATATTAAAACATATCAATATGTTTGCCAAACATATCAATATGTTTGCCAGTATTTAAAACATATCAATAGCCAAGCGACCCCACCCCATCCCTCTCCCTTCCACAGATCTCCTCATGTCTGTTCCCCACTGTTTTGGTCCTTCCCACTCCCGCCCCTCTTGTCTCATGCCCCCCTTGGTGTGCGTTGTGTGTTAGCTCTCACACGAGCCTCGACAAGGTATACAAAAAATATATATAAAAATACTGAAGCATATCATAGATCAGACATAGACATAGGAATCACGTGTAATTGCTCTCTTTATGACGTCTTAAATGCCCATTGTGCTTGCATTCTCCAAACAGCTAAATAACTCAAGTAAATCAAGAATTTGTAATTCGAATGAGCTCTTTATTTGGAAGTTTACAGCTATCATATTTTTTTTTAATGTAATGTGGCAATAGTTATACAATAATAGGTGGAAGATGCACTTGGTACCGTTGCCTAGCAACCAGTTCCAGTGTAAACTCCATTGTCCATGGTCACGTGACCCGCAATGAGCAGACCGTTGCTGCACTGTCCAACTTTTATTACCTCTGCCACCGAAGGTGGATGTAGGTTATGTTTTCACCCCTGACTGTCTGTCTGTCTGTCTGTCTGTCTGCCTGTCTGCCTGTCTGTCTGTTTGTTTGTCTGTGAAACTTGGTAGACAGGGTTGGTGTGTGACAAAGATTATTTGATTCGATTTTGGTGAAGATCCGGATCCAGATTGAGAATTTTTCATATTTTAAAATAAATTTTTGAAGTTGATTCTTCATGATTGAGCGACGGAGCCAAAAACGATATGTAGCATGATATTTCAAAAAGTTGTGGACGGATTATAACAAAACTTGGTGGATAAGTTGGTAGGTGAAAAGAACAAACCAATTCGATTTTGGTTAAGGTCCGGATTCAGATCTGACCTATCAGTGGAATACAAAACGCAAACTGTTCAGCCTGGCAGAGGTATGCGCTCTACCGAGCGCCGTTCCCCTTTAATAATTTATTAAGAGCAATTTGCTTCAAAGAAAATGTGAACTCTTAGCATTTAAAATCAAAATTATGGACAGTTTTAACACTAGATTGTTATGATAAAGTATTACTTGAGAAACATCATAAAATATATGAGGAAGAACGAGAAGGGCACTCGGTAGAGCACATACCTCTGCCGCACAATGCCTGATCCACGAGAACATATCAGGGCCAACACATTTTTGAAATATGCTATACAGTATATCGTTTTTGGCCCGATCTCTCAATGGTGAAGATTCACTTTTAAAATTAAATAATTCTCGTATCAGATCCGGATACAGATCTTCACCAAAATGGAACCAATTCTTCCTTGTCACACACCCAACATACACCAAGTTTCGTCCGAATCCGTCGACAACTTTTTGAGATATCCTGCACACAAACAAACAAACAGACAAAGAAACAAATGAAATTGCTCGTTGAGCAAGGAATTGCCGAATAACTTTGTCATATCTCCATGATCTCTGAAAAAACAAAAACCTGGAATCAATTTGTTCTTATAAGTCGATAGTGCTACTGTTTAATGAGTTATAGCACTTAGTTTGGTCATGATCATAACTTGGAAGTCAATCGGACTTGAATGCGTTTTCATTGCAATTTGAGAGTTTTGACCCCGACCCCCCTGACATTCGACCCCGACCGCTAAGAAGGGTGTTGGTGTGACACCCAATGAGACATATGGTTGGATGCCGCATTGGAAGATGCACATTTTGGATTTGGTTTGAAGTCGATACGACCATGTTAGCGGACGTTATTGCGAAAATAAGAATTTCGGTTTTTCGGTGACCTTGACCTTGACCTTCACCTAGATTCACCAAAACGACAAGTGTCTAAGTTGGATCATGGGCGACGTCTGTACCCAGTTTGGTCATGATCACTGAAACAGTGTGGCTGCTACAGGGTAAACAAACACACAAACAAACAAACAGACAGACAGACACACACACACAATGACACACACAACCGACCAACATAATTGCCGAAATCCGAAGGATTCTGGCAATTAATAAGAACAGGATTATTAATTTGCCGCATATGCTAAGTGCTTGTTGATGTCAAAAAAATGAATGGAAGACAAATCGATATGGGATGGATCGCAGGAAAGGGGGGGGGGGGGGTCTTACAAGTGTTTTTAACTTTTTTTCAGTTCGACATCAGAAACCAACATGACGTGGAAGACGCTTGGTATATTGCCTGGGGGTGAAATGATGAACTTGTGTTGATACGCATTGATGACACTATATACCCATGTTTTACCTGTCGATTACACATTTTATTTGGCAGTTTACATGTTTCAGCAATGCTGCTCCATCCAATCCCACTGAACCACTCTTCTCAATGCTTCAGCCGGCTGCTTCACATTTAAAGCTTGCGTGATGAAGCGTTCACCTGTGAACGCCTGTAATTTGTCCTCTGCCAAAAAGCAATGCAATGTCCACGCGAGCTGGTGTAGCAGCAAGCTCATTTGCAAGTAAACGAGGATCTTCTCTCAACATGACCAAATCAGCGCACCATTATTAATAGTGGTCAAAGTAGAAAACAATAACAGACAATGCATCATTCGTATGGCGTTTTTGTATCGGTACGATCAGTTTGCAATGCTTTGATGTTTGAAGAGAGAGTCGAGACGAGTCAAGGTGTGGCAATTTACTGTGGGATTGTAATACGAGGTAATACTTACCATAATAGGACTGCAAAGAGTGACCATTTGTTACAATATTAAAGAATATCATGACTCGTAATCGAATCTCAGTACAAAAAAATTATTGCAGTTTTTGTAAAAAATATTAATTTGGAAAAGTGTTTGTGTTTTGCATAGTGTGTGTGTGTGTGTGTGTGTGTGTGTACGTACGTGTGTGTTGGATAGTGTGTGAGTGTTTTTTGTATACATAGTCAAGGCTCGCGGAAGAGCTATACTACAGAACGGATCAGGACGCAACATGGAACAGCAGAAAGAGAGGGGGTGCCAACAGAAGAAGAAAATAGCAGAGACCGACAAACAAAGGATGTGTGCAGTCAACGATGGGGGGCAGTGGAGAACGCAAGAGGTGGACATGATGGATACAGAAGCAAAATTTGGGGGGGAAGGGAGAGTGGGGTTGGAGTGTGTGTGTGTGTGTGTGTGTGTGTGTGTGTGTGTGTGTGTGTGTGTGTGTGTGTTGAATTATGTGTATGTGTGCATCTGTCTTCCTGACAGAGGCTAAGAAGCTGCTCACTGAAAGCGTTTGCTCAAGTCTTGAGTTTCTGAATTGCTTCATAATTCCCAAAGACCAGAAGTCATTCCTGCCCTTCAATGACAGACTATGCCCCGTCAGTGTCAAAGTATTCATCCATCCTTTGCCCTGCTAAGTGTAGCTGTTTCTGCCGATCACTGACATTTTTTAACACACAAAACTAAGACTAACTCAAACACATCAAATACTTATGTATTTCTGCAGTAAAGTAACCCACCAAGAAAGGACAGGAGGAACTACACGAGTGGCATTATCAGGATCCCTTAATCCTCTCGAGCCCCAGGGGTGTTTTTTTTGTTCACCCAGAACATTTCGTGGGCTCCAGAGGGTTAATATTGGTAGTGAACGTGTATATGAAATGGTGGCTTAATGTTGGGGGTGACGGACACACTCAATCTGTGTCCCTTCCACTATTAGATGTGCAAAACAGCATTTGTCTCGTAGTCTATTGACAGAGTGAGAAAAATGTGGATCATAGCATTGGTACTTGTGATATTCACCACAAATGTTTTCATAATCCATCAACACATTGATTTCCATAATGGGAAAGAAATGGAAAAATTATGTGAAATGCTCTTAAAACATGAGGAGCATTAATATGGGGGTAACTCTCCCACCATCCCCAACACTCATGTAAGCATGTATACTGTAACAATTGGCTGGTACTGCTTAACCCAAAATGAGTCCATCGACATTTACGTAATGTAACAAAATCAGCCTAATGAATCTGCCAACCTGCTGTTGTCTTTTCCTTCCCCACAGTGAACATTCCTCATCACTAACAGAGCTACAAATGAAACAAGAAGCAAAAAGGTTATCTTGACTGTGAAACTTTATTTATGCTATAACTTCATTTTAGTTCTTTCTTGCAAGTGTGATTCATGCGATTCTGAATTTAGACTTATTAAATTGCAGCCATTCTGAACAAACAGGACTGAGTGGATCTGATTAATGAGTTGAAGACTGGATCCAGGTAAAAGGGAGTCATAAAACATGGTTTTAGGCTAAATTGAAAGTCTGACAAGGTTATTATGCATTAAAAGCTTTCGGCCGAGTGATGGAGGAATTGTATGGCAGAATTTGCAGAAGGGAAAAACAATCTTAACTTGACGAGGGGAACCCAAGCACAATTTTAACCTCCACCACCGAAGGTGGAGGTGGTTATGTTTCACCCCTTTCTGTCTGTTTGGTTGTTTGTCTGTTTGTTTGTTTGTTTGTTTGTTTGTGTGCAGGATATCTCAATAAGTTGTTGATAGATCCAGATGAAATTTGGTGGACATGTTGGGTATGTGACAAGGAAGAATTTATTTAATTTTGGTGATTTGAACGACAAATTGATTCGATTTTGATGAAGATCCAATTCCGGATCCGACTACTAGAATTTTTAATTGATTCTTCACCATTGACAGATAGGGCTCAAAATCGATGTATAACATGATATTTACCCTAGATAGAGAGGGTATTGCATTTGAGTCCGTTTGTTTGTCTGTCTGTTTGTCTGCCCGTCTGTCTGTTTGTTTGTTTGTCCGCACAGAACTTTCATGTTTTTCTCTGCAACCGCTTGTTGGATTGAGACTAAATTTCCACCGTTGCTGCGACTACTCATGTAGAATGTTTTAGTGATAATTATAACGTCATAGGTCACGTGGTGTGGCAGCCATATTGGAAAAACGGGAAAAAATTGGACCTCTGTATCTCTAAAACCGCACCAAGGAAAAAATTGAATCTTGGCAAGTATCAAGTAATCCTCTTGTGGAATGAGTGTAATTTTTTTAGTGACGTCATAGCTGCCCTCGTTATGACGTCATAATTGCATATGTAGAGCACCACATCCAATCAGTATGAAAATGTTTGAGGGTCATCTAGGGATAAAATGGTCCATAGAAAAATAATTCATGACGTCATCGGTCACGTGATTCGGCAGCCACATTGTTTAAAAAAAAAAACATTCAAAAATCTTCTTCTATGAAGTGGCTGAACAGATTGAGGCGAAACTTTACATGAATGACCGCCTGCCTGTCTATGAGGAACAAAAGGTTCACACATATGATGTCATTGGTCACATGGTTTGGCAGCTATATTGGATTTACCCTAAAACATATAAAAATACACTACTCAAAAGAAGTCCTGGTGAGGGATTGCAATCTCTGATTGCTCTTTTTCTTGTTCAAAAATGTATTGGGCCTGATATGTTCTCATGGATCAAGTATTACGGGGCGGAGGTATGTGCTCTACCGAGTGTCCTTCCAGTTAATTTTGCAATGATCGTTTTTATTTCTCTGCTGTTTTGTACGACAGTCAAACATGATATTTGTCCATCATATTCAGGTGTTTTTTTTCTGATGTTCTGACTTTATTTATCAAGAGCTTCCATTATTACATTCAATTCTCCATTGTTATTTAACATTCAAAACATAGTAGTCTGCGAATTGCAGTTACTTCAGTCTTTCTTGCCATTTATTCTTTTATTTTTCCAATTTTGCTGTTGGTATGAAGTGAAAAATTTATCCTTCTAGATTGTATCACCCTTGTCTGTTGCAGCTTTCGATTTTGATCTTGCCACTCATGACTTCAGTGCAGTTTCAAGGTCGATGTTCCACCATTGTAGACTGCTAAATGTGTTGATATATCTATCTATCGATATACATATATGTATTTACTGTATATACATATACATATCTGGAGTTGACATTTGGGAGATGTAGCGCTTGTGCGATCACATTTGTTTTCATCATCTCAAAGGCTGTTTCTATAATGAACTCGAAGGGCACTCCATAGAGCACATACTTCTGCCAGGCTGATTAGTTTACGTTTTGTATCCCACTGATGGGCTGGATCTGGATTCGGACCTGAACTAAAATTCAACACCTAACCACCTCATCCACCAAGTTTTGTCCAAATTTGTTCACAATTTTTTGAAATATCGCATATCATTTTCGCCCCATCACTCAATGGTGATTAATCACTTTAAAAATTCTCAGATCAGGATCCGAATTCAGATCTTCACGAAAATCTAATCATTTCATCCTTGTCACATACCCAATTTCTCCACCTAATTTTGGCCGAATCCGTCCACAACTTTTTGAAATATTTTGTTCACAAACAAACAAACAAACAGACTGACAGGTTTGTAAACAACCTCCATCCACCTTCGGTGGCCGAGGGAATAAATGCTCGGCACAAGGGAAATGTATATTATCTTGATTTTTCCAGCAGCTAATTAATTCTTGAGAGTGATGCATTGTTGAGTATCCATTTCTAAACCAACTGGCTCCCATGCTTAGTTGTTATCCAGTTTAATAATGATTTTGTTATTGATAACTTTTGTGACAAATATGTAAATTTGATGTTATTTCTTCAGGTGTATCTTAGCTCTTCTTTATTTTTTATGAATTAGTACTAACTCACCTCCCCAAGCCCATCTCTTTCTGAGTTCACAGTTTTTCTTTCCACTTCTGTGGTTGAGAGTTTCTGGTGATACCCATCTTGTTCACCCTCTGTGTCCCGTCCCACCACTTTTGCCTCATTCATCCCCTCATCCCTTATTTCTCCAAGTCTCCCTCTATTTTATCCCTCAACCCCGCTGTTGGTGTGTTTACTTCTCCTCCTCTCATTCTACTGTTATTTTAGTTACGTTACATCTTTTAGTTCTGCTTTAGTTCCGTTCTGTGTTCTAGGTCCTCCACGAGCCTCGACACTGTACACAAAAAAAGAAGCTCTGAGGTTTCCAAATCATTTTTCAAGCATGTTTATTTTAAACAAGAGCTGATATAAGTGAGACATGACAGAGGGTAGAAGGTAATGCACTGAGCAGGATAATATGTTGTTTCAACGAGGGGGATGGATGAACAGCAGTATAGAGAAGAAGCAAGCAAACATAGCAACCTGCAAATAGATGGAGAGAGATGGACACAGTAGGGGAAGGATCATAGATAGGGATAAAGGAACTGATGTGGTGGTATACTATCAGAGGTGAGTAGTGAGACTGGATTTTAAAAGCTTCTTATGCAAGTGGGTTGCATGAGAAAAGGTATGACCTGGAGGGATGTAGGGATGAAGAGGCAGGAGAACTTTCCTCAGGGAAACAAAACCTGAGGAAAGGCAGGAGGATGCCAGTGATGTTTAGAGATTTGGATTCCATAGTATCCAGGAGACACAGAAATTAATTGTGAACCTGAGAGGAGAGGAGTATTCCATTAATATATGAACAAGAGCCTCATAGGCTGTGAGAAGTTCAGGTTTACAAACGATGGAGCTGGATGATGGTGGATGTCTAGTCTCTAGCTAGCTTTGGAGGTCAGCTTTGATATGTAGTATGACCGTGGAGGACATTACCGATAAACCAGTATCTCGAGAGACTGAACTACTTCCAGTGATTGATTGAGGAAATTGATTGTTTGATTTGGTTTCTGATCCTTTTTGAGAGACAGGGTGACAATACGAGATTTGCCTGGTTTGAAAGACACGTTCAAAGCATTGGAACAGCACCTGTTTCTTTCCAGGTTAGCAAAGGATCAGAAAAAGAAAATTTGGATTACAAAGCCATATATTCATCCCAGTATTAAAGTTCGTCAAAAATAACAGGTTGAAGATATTTTATTCAAAATATTCAAGGAGACTGGAAGATATGATATTTTGTCGCAAGAAAAAGCGTTATTTTTAAACACTACATGCACAAATGTGACCCGATCATATTTTATTTATCTTCTGGGACATTTCATTTCAAAGGCACAGATCCAGCCTCATGAGCGTGCCAAATTTTGATGCCTCAGACTAACATCAGGTGTGCATGTATCTTTATTTATTGTACATCCAACAAAGGTAATGTAAATTAACACTCATTTTACTCTGCATGTGGTGCACATCATGTGCAGAGAATTTCACCTCCCTGTTCCTTGTATATATTCTTATTTTTTTAAAACACATCGATGCACCGCCCTTGATACTCAGTTTACAAGTCAGGTGAGGTCAGGTATGGGAGCATGTGCCACAACAGCACGTCGCTGCATCCACTTTCCGCCGGTACTCCAGGGACCTCCGTCACGCCATCCCCCAGGCAGATGCCTGGCCCATCCCCATCTCCATGAGAGACTGATCAATCTGCTGCAACCAGGAGGCACATTGTCAGCCCATTAGCATCCTCCACTGATGAGGCTCCCTCGCTGAGAGAATCTGGTGAGTAGGATCAGCGTCAGAAAAACGAGCCACATGTCCATACAGCCACAGCTGACACTCATGGACTATGTAGGTAACAAATCTCATTTGAGTCTCTCTCATCAACCACTTGTTGGTCACAAAGTCCAACCAGCGATAATGAAGGATTCTCCGAAGAGACCTGGTACCAAAGGAATTAAGTCTCCATCTCAGATCCCTGGTCAGAGTCCAAGTCTCACATCCATAGAGGAAGACTGGAAGCACCAAGGACCTGAAGACTCGGAATTTCATACTGCTACACTGGTACCAACAGTGCCACACCCCATGATCCAGTGAATCCATAACTCCACAGGCCTGACCCAGATGTCCATTGACCTCTGGCTGACAGCCAGCAGAGACATGAATATCACTGCAAAGGGAAGTGAATCTCCCTGTGACCTCAACATCCTCACCACAAACATGGAACAGAAAAGATAGCTGCATCCAAGATGTCATTGAAAGTCTGGATCTTAGTTTGGACCCAGAAAATCCATAATCCCAGGAGCTCCGACTCCTCATTCAGCAACTCGATGAACTCAAAAAGGATATCCAGAGTCTCTGCAAATATCACTGCATCATCTGTGAAATCAAGGTCAGAGATCTTTACATTCCCAAACGATGCACCGCAAGCTTGATCTCCAGAATTCAATCTATACAAGCGCTGAAAATTGTGGGGGCTAGTACACACCCATGAAGTACTCCAGTAACAACTGAGAATAAGTCAGAGATGGTATCACCACATCTCTCAGCACTCTCAATACCAGAGTATAGTTCAGACATCAGATCGATCAGTTTTGGTGGCATCCCACAAAGACCAAGAATGCTCCAGAGGGCATCCCGATTCACTGAATCGAATGCTTTGCAGAGATCAACATAAGTTGCAAGAAGCCCCTGCTGAAACTCTCATTTGTGTTTGGTGAGGACCGAAAGGGCAAGGATACTGTCAATTGTTGAACTCTTTGTTATAAAGCCTGACTGCTCTGGGCGCTGGTGCTCAAGCAGATGGAGGCGAACCCAATCAAGAATTATCTGAGTAAAGACCTTGCCCGGCACTGAGAGGAGCGTCACCCCTCGGTCGTTGTGGCAGTCCTGGGAATCACCCTTCCCTTTCCAGAGAGGGACAACAAGACCCCTCTTCCAGTCATTTGGGATGATGCCTGTGTTCCAGGCAGAGCACAGAACTGCGTGCAATGACATGAGTACAGCATTTCCACCAGCCTTGAGAAGTTCAGCATGGAGGCCACAGATCCCAGGAGATTCACCCTTTTTCAACTGATTCACCACAGCATGTTTCCACAAACTAAGATGGATCACAGTTGATTGGAGGGTCAGCAATTGAGATAGAAGCACCCTGACATCCATCTCAACAGCTGGTGGACCAGCCTGTTATAGCCGATCAAAATAACCGGCCCAGCAGGCCTTCACTTTGAACTCCTCTGTCAAGAGGCCACCACCCTCCGCACTAACGGCAGCACACCGAGGGATGGGCTTGGAGGAACGCAATGCACAAATTCCCCTGTAAGTAGGAAGAGAATCACTTGACCACAGGTGATGCTCTACCCCTCACAGATTCCTCGCACATAGGCCTCATTGTCCACCCTCAGCATACGTCCAGTTTTACGCCTAAACTTCCTGAACAGCTCAGCTCTGCCATTAAGCCTGGCCCTGTGACTCTGGTCAATGGTATCCAGTGTCCCTTTGAGACAAAATTCTTCTTTGCCCGAAGTTCAGTTCTAAGACGTCCACTGGCAATATCAATGAAGGTGGTCTTGAAGGCAATACACAACTCTTCAGGATTTCCCAAAACACCTAGACCCCCCAAATCCCCAATCAGCCAGGTCGCAAACTCCTCTGCTACACTCTCATCCTTGAGTTTGCCAACATCCAGCCTAGGCTGGGGTGGTACCATTCTCTCGGATTTAAGCTGCAACCTCAGAGTTGCTATCACATGCCTGTGGTCAGTAATGAGGAACTGAGCACTCCGTTAGACCCTGCAGTTCTGGAACATCTTCCAGCGACCATCAATGAGCACATGGTCAATCTCCTTTGCCACACCACCAGCATTGGAATACTAAGTCCAGCGATGAGCCTGTCGGCGATGAAACCATGAACCAGCCACCCAAAGTCCATGACTTCTTGCAAAGTCAAGGAACTTAGTGCTATTCTGGTTCACAGTTCCAGACCCATAGAGACCAACACATGTCTCATAACCATCCCTATCAGTTCCAGTCATTGCAATGAAAACTCCAAGACTAGCAGAGTATCTTGCCTGGGGCAATGATCAACTACAGACTCGAGCGTGGCATAGAATGTGTCATTCACGGTGAGATCACTTGCCTCATTTGGAGCATATCCACAGACCTGCAGGGAAACGACACCCAAGGAGTGACAAATCCTTTGTCTCATAATACCCTCATTGACCAGTGTTACGCTAATTAGCATTGGAGTCAGCTACTTGGACACAGCTACAGCAATTCCTTAGGAATGGTAACCATCAGAGCGACCAGACCAACAGTAGAAGTAACCACCCATCATGATCTCGCCACTATCTGATCTCCGAAACTCAGAGAGTGCTGCAATACCAATGTTCAAATGCTTGAGCTTAGATGATAACAGAGACAGGTGATTGTCCTCTTAGGGCTAGGACATTCCAGGCACCCACCTAATGGAACTGCCTCAGGTTAACCCAAGGAGACCGCCGTCTGTTGGGCGACACCTCAGCACCACCCCGCCACACACTACCGCAATCTGAACCTGGATGTTTACTCTGTAGTTTTCCTACTATCAAAGAGTGGGGGGCCCGAAGGCTTTGCCCCAATCCCATAATCCAGTGAGATTCCCTGTGAAGGGCAGCTGCACAGAAGGTACTCCGATGGAGTGGGTTTTCAATTTTCCTTGCGTTTTTCTTGTGTTTTGCGGAGTAAAGGGTTTTACATTGGCCGGAGTGCAAATCCTGCCACCAACCTCCTAAAAAAAGGAACCCAACTGCAGGAGGACGTTCGCAGACACAGTTTGGCACGAGATATGGATGGCCGTTGGCTCACAAGGAGCTCCTCCGCCTTTTGACAGGTTTTCTTTTTAAGCCTGCTGGGTGTCCATATCCAAATACCCTCCTCACCAGGAAACCTGGTGGGGAGACAATTTACGCGCCGACAACCCCACCATGAAACAGGTTCGTGCAGATTTACATGGTACCTGTAGCAAGTCACAGATCTAATCTGGCCTGACCTGACACTAATTGCAAGCCACTGTCTACAATTCCAATTGAAGAGACAGAATTACTCAAATATGAAAAATGTTTTTTGAGGTCTTTTTTTTCTTTAAAAAATAGAACATAGTGAACAGTCATGTTAAACAATTGGCCTTCAAAACCCTACTCAAATAGCCCTTATGAAGGGGGACAGACAAATATACACCGTGTTATATATATATATATATATATATATATATATATATATATATATATATAATACATGTATATAAATATTGAAACATGTGGAGTGTGACGAGCACTCCCCGATCTCCATTGGACATCGTCCGACACAAAACCACTCCAACCCAGAGGCTTCGGCCTGGCAACACTGTCAAACAGACAAAGATTACATGGTCAACATCAGTTCAACATCAAACGGAGCCACCTATCCGGATTTCGGGTTTATTTGCCCTTATCAGGATGGCCTACCGATAAATATCTTATCAATGATGACCACATTCGTCGTTTAAACATCAGTTGCACCTCGTGACTTATGGTGAGCATCGCCACGGATTATGTCTCACATGGTAAAACCGCATAATCTGCAAAAAACACCTGTATGGATATGAGGATCCATTTGATGTTTTACTGATGTTCACCATGTAATCTTTGTCTGTTTGACAGTGTTGCATGCTGAAGCCTCTGGGTTGGAGGTGACGTTTTGGTGAAGGACTAAGTTCATTGGAGATCGGGAGAGCTCGTTACACTCCACATGTTTCAATTTACCTTCCGATCACGTCACATGCCTTTTGCTTGAATGGTTTGCATTAGTGGGAACAGTCGTTTGTGTGGCAGATGAACAGTTGTTCTTTGTGGAATATGTGGTTTTACCGTGTGAGACATAATCCATGGTGATGCTCACCATAACAGTCAAGAGGTGCGTCTGATGTATAAACGACGAATGTGGTCATCATTGGTTAGATATTTATTGGTATGCCATCCTGATGAGAGAAAATAAGTCCGAAATCCAGATCCGCGGCTCCATTTGATGTTTAACTGATGTTGACCATGTAATCTTTGTCTGTTTGACAGAGTCGCCAGGCTGAGGCTCCATATTGGAGGTGACCCTTTGGTGTAGGACCATGTCCAAAGGAGATCGGGTGGAGTGCTCATCACACTTCACATGTTTCGACATGTATATATATTTATATATATATATATATATATACACACACACACACACACACACACACACACACACACACACTGTGGCGGTTCTGTAAAACTGCATACCTCAAAGGCAATGACACAGCATACAGCAATCCTGAGGTGATTATTTCAATAGTATATGTCTCGTTAATCCCTTCCATATATAGAGTGGGGTAAAAGGGGAGAGATGCATTGCGTGGGACTCTCCTCATCAAGGCTTTTATATTTTTTTAAACCTCCACTTTAACCTTTTCCTTTAATCCATGACACAAAACATGCAAACAAGCATGCACTCCACGCAATAAGGACAAAGATGGTGCTCGCACTGTGAGCACTTCCTGCCGACAATACACCATTCCTTTGGAGTGGCGTGCTATTCTTTGTACAAATGTGCATGCCATTTCCAAACCACCACCTCACCCAGACTTCACTTCGCTCACCAAACCTCACCATGTTCACCGCAACCGTTTCCTACACTCTGGAAAATACCCCCACGACATCACGCGCTTATACACAACTTTTATTCACCATTTCATTACGAGCTCCACATGGCATTTGGCCTTCACCATGGGTGCCACGTGGCAATGAGCCACTCACTACAGGCACCGCATTGCCACCACCTCTCACTAAGAATATAACCACAAGAGCGTTCTGCTCTATGACCGCTTCAACTGCCCCATGGTTCCCGAATCTGCAGCAAAACCTCACGGGGCCCGGGGGAATGCGGGTCGAGGTATTTGAAGGATTAACAATGGGTCCAAACATGCACTGCAGCTTATGAGGGGATCTGCGTGTAGCGTGAGGATTCCGCTACAATTCCAGGTTAGAACTAGAGGGGGGAGGCACTCGGTAGAGTGCAAAACCTCCGTCGCCAATACTGCTAGGTCACTTAAGTGAACCTGATATCTTATTCATTCAATTTGACGTCAACAGTGCTCACAGAGTTATAGTTTGCAACTTTCCCTTTTACTTTTAACTTTTCATACTCAATTCATTCGTCATAACTAGATTCCTTGAGACAGAAATTGATTTTACGTGGGTATATCCACCTGAAGTTCCAAAATCAGCTGCAATTATAATTTTGACATGTTTTTTGTTGGAAATCACTTATAACATGTAGAAATGCAAAAAAAAAAAATCGAAATTTTGTTGAAAAAATAAGTTGCAAAATTTTCTGGTTTTTTTTCTCTAACAATTTTTTTTGGGGGGGGGGGGGTTGGAAATCACTTAAAACATGTAGAAATGCAAAACAAAAAATTCAAATATTTTTCAAAATGGCCGCCATAGCGGCCATATTGGACTTTGGATCAAGTCCAAAATGGAATGGCATGATCCTTGGACCATACATCCCCCCACCAAGTTTCGTCGAAATCCGTCGAGGAGTTTTTCTGTAATACTGTTCACAAACAAACAAACAAACAAGCAGTCATAGACTGGTACTTACGAAATCGTCAACTTGACCTCTGACCTTTCTAATAAAAGCTGTCTCTTGAGAAGGTAGCGACGCAAAACAGAAGTTTATACGATGATTCTGTGCCAAACCATCAAAAATCAATGTTTTGGATGTTTGACCTCACTGTGACCTTGACCTTTGACCGATTTTGACCAAAATCTAATCAGCGCTAGCCATCACCCTCCTGAATCATGTGGTGTAATTTGACATTGGTAGCTTCTTCCGTTCTCGAGTTATCATTTTTTGGATGTTTGACCTCACTGTGACCTTGACCTTTGACCGATTTTGACCAAAATCTAATCAGCACTAGCCACCACCCTCCTGAATCAGGTGGTGTAATTTGACATTGGTAGCTTCTTCCGTTCTCGAGTTATCTGTACCAAACAATCAAAAATCGAATATTTGACCTCACTGTGACCTTGACCTTTGACCGATTTTGACCAAAATCTAAGCAGCACGATCCATCACCCTCCTGAATCACGTGGTGTAATTTGACATTGGTAGCTTCTTCCGTTCTCGAGTTATCGTGCTACAAACAAACAAACACACAAACAAACAGAAGTGGAAGTCATCAATATACTTACGAAATCTTTAGATTTCGTAAGTAACAAGCAGTCATAGACTGGTACTTACGAAATCGTCAACTTGACCTCTGACCTTGTCTCATAAAACCTGTCTCCAGAGAGGTAGCGACGCAAACCAGAAGTTTCTACGATGATTCTGTACCAAACCATCAAAAATCGAATGTTTGACCTCACCGTGACCTTGACCTTTGACCGATTTTGACCAAAATCTAATCAGCACTAGCATCACCCTCCTGAATCACGTGGTGTAATTTGACATTGGTAGCTTCTTCCGTTCTCGAGTATCTGTACCAAACCATCAAATCGAATATTTGACCTCACTGTGACCTTGACCTTTGACCGATTTTGACCAAAATCTAATCAGGACTAGCCACCACACTCCTGAATCACGTGGTGTAATTTGACATTGGTAGCTTCTTCCGTTCTCGAGTTATCATGCTACAAACAAACAAACAAGCAGTCATAGACGGTACTTACGAAATCGTCAACTTGACCTCTGCCTTGTCTAATAAAAGCTGTCTCTAGAGAAGGTAGCGACGCAAACCAGAAGTTTCTACGATGATTCTGTACCAAACCATCAAAAATCTAATGTTTTGGATGTTTGACCTCACTGTGACCTTGACCTTTGACCGATTTTGACCAAAATCTAATCAGCGCTAGCCATCACCCTCCTGAATCACGTGGTGTAATTTGACATTGGCAGCTTCTTCCGTTCTCGAGTTATCATTTTTTGGATGTTTGACCTCACTGTGACCTTGACCTTTGACTGATTTTGACCAAAATCTAATCAGCACAGCCATCACCTCTTGAATCTACGTGTGTAATTTGACATTGGTAGCTTCTTCCGTTCTCGAGTTATCTGTACCAAACCATCAAAATCGATATTTGACCTCACTGTGACCTTGACCTTTGACCGATTTTGACAAAATCTAATCAGCACTAGCCATCACCCTCCTGAATCACGTGGTGTAATTTGACATTGGTAGCTTCTTCCGTTCTCGAGTTATCGTGCCTACAAATAACAAACACACAAACAAACAGAAACGGAAGTCATCAATATACTTAAAAAATCTTTAGATTTCTGAAGTAACAAAGAGACAGGGTGAAAACAGTAACCTCCGTCCATCTTCGATGGCGGAGGTTAACTAGAGGGGGAGCACTCGGAGAGTGCAAAACCTCGCGCCGAATACTGCTGGGTCACTCAAGTGAACCTTATATCTTATTCATTAAATATGATGTCAACAGTGCTGACAGTTATAGTTCTTTTCTTCAACATTTTTTTGGGGGTGGGGGGGGGGCTGGAAATCACTTAAAACATGTAGAAATGCAAAAAAAAGAAATCGAAATTTTGTTGAAAAAAAAAGTTGCAAAAAATTTTTTTTCTCTAACAATTTTTTTTGGGGGGGGTGGAAATCACTTAAAACATGTAGAAATGCAAAAAAAAATATTTATTTTTTCTCTACATTTTTTTTTTGGGGGGGGGGGTTGGAAATCACTTAAACATGTAGAAATGCAAAAAAAAAAAATTCTCTATTTTTTTTTGGGGGGGGGGTAACAATTTTTTTTTGGGGGGGGGGAGGTTGGAAATCACTTAAAACATGTAGAAATGCAAAAAAAAAAAAAAATTTTCCTAACAATTTTTTTTTTGGGGGGGGGGGGGGTGACCAAGTCCAAAATTTAATGGCATGATCCTTGGACCATACCTAACCCCCCCCCCCACCAAGTTTCGTCGAAATCCGTCGAGGAGTTTTTCCGTAATACTGTCACAAACAAACAAACAAACAAACAGAAAGGGGTGAAAACAGTAACCTCCATCCATCTTCGAAGATGGCGGAGGTTAATAAAGGACAGCACATATTCAGAGACGGGGCACGCATCCGAAGAACCGCGGCCCCATGTAAAACTTGACGTCCCGATCCGTGTCAGGTTGGCGATCAACTGAGCCAGTTTCTGGCCCCAGAGCCTGGCGGGGTGGGGCTACAGCCACTGTGGCCCAATTGAGGAGTGGGATTTGGCCAACAGCATGTTATTATCCGATCCTCGGCCCCTCCCTTCGCCCGGGCTTATAAAAAGGGGAGAATGGAGCCTCTCCTCCTCCTTCTTGAGCCCTTCTTCAGCTTGAGCCTTCTTCAGCTTGAGCTTCTTCTTCAGCTTCAATCTGCGTCTGCCTGCTCGCCTGCATGAGTCCACCCTGTTCGCCCTGCCACTGTCGCTGCTGCTGCTCTATTCATGTTCTGGGCTGTCGGTGCTGCTGCCGAAGGAATGTGGAGCCAGACGGGGTCAGCAAGTGTGCAGTCCGTGAGCTGGTTGGCATGGAGCGCAAGGCACCGTGAGCCCCCATAACCAAGCGGGGAGGGGGGATCGCACAGTGCTGCACGAGGTGGGACCACTCAGTTCAAGCGATCCGCAATAGATACACACATTTACATTTACAGACATTTACACAGATGGTTAGGGACTTTCTCCTTATGCATCTTTTTCTGTTATCTTTCTTTCCATCTGTCTCCTCTACTTTGGACACATAAAAGAGCTGCAATGCGGGCGAGGCCTGATTGTTCTTTTACAGGCCAAACCAAAGGAGCAAACGTACTGACTCATATTTACACTTTGCTCTCACACGACGCTGGACCCCTGACGTTGCACTACATTACACCTCCCTCTCCCACATCTTATACATAATCACTATTCCTCCCACCTACCTCTCCCTAAGCGCTCTGGGTTGCATTGGTCAGCCGACCACGCCAGGTACTTAGAGGATGTTTGCCCTCACCTGTTTTTTCTCTATGCACTATCTGTCTTTCCTCAGTTGTGTGTGTGTGTGTGTGTGTGAGAGAGAGAGAGAGAGAGAGAGAGAGAGAGAGAGAGAGAGGAGAGAGAGAGAGAGAGAGAGAGAGAGAGAGAGAGAGAGAGACGGAGACGGAGATTGTGCCTTCCTAGCATAAATTAAGATTGTCAAATATTATGGGATAGCTCTGCTCTTGTGCTGCTTTTATAAAATTGCTCGTCTTTTTGCCACACCCCATGATTGCCTTGCTTTCCCTGCTGTACATACCAATAAATCCCATTCACTGTGCCAAATACCTTTCCTCACTTTGGTTGGAAATAAATGTACTATTTGGAAATGTTCCCAGCTCATTTTCATGTTTCCCTTCATTGGTTTAGCATGGCCCACACCCTAGCTTAGCCGGGACGTTATTCCCCACAGATTTGCTTCATAGCCGATATGTACTTGGCAGTTCCACTCGGCTGCACCTTATCCGGTAAATAATCTGATTAACACAAGTACGTATCGAGAGCATGCTCCCTGCTAATGAGGTCACGTGACCCTTAGGTAAATGGTATTAGAGGGAGGACCCAAAGTCACGTGGTCGAGTTATTGGTGTTCACCGTCGATTAGTGACCCGCCGTGTCACAAAGTTATTCCTGTGCGACGGCCTGCGATTCCAGGAAGTCAATCGAGCAGTCCATCCCTCATGGTCTCCCCACGACGCCGGGTCTACAACATTATCAATGACGAGTATGTTGACAACATCAATTTTGTTCTACCTTACGAATGCTCAATAATCCAATTTTATATACTGTGTACTCAAACTGGTACGGTACTTGGAAGAATTTCTGTGGTGCAAGCTGTAGAGACATAGCTAAGTATTATTGTGACTATTACTGTGATTACTCGTACTACTACTACCACAACTACTATTTTCACTACTACTATACTTCCTCATTGGCTGCAATTATTCCCCATTTTTTGAGGGTCACAGGAGAACGGTTTTGTCACAAACTTTCACGAGCTGGGAGGCAAGGTGTGGTGTTCGACCGAAAGTAGCAGAAATGTCCAATTTCTCTGGGTTCCAGCAATAACTCACCTACACTTTGCAAAACACCCAACTGGATCTTTATAATACAGCAACGATCAGTGCTCGCTGATTGGTGGACGTCTACCAACTAATCCTCCACAACAAACTCATGCAAAACGGTTTGGAGATGAATGTGCCTACCTCTACACTATGAAGACATAGCCAAGTATGATGCCAGGTAAATAGACTAAGTTGTGTGCATTGCTCCATTTCAGAAGCCATTCTCTAATTGGCAAATCTTTGACAGGCATGTCAAAATCGCTTCAATCACAAATCGCCACTTCTGTCGTTACTATGACATAAGTACCGCAAAACAGCACCCATTATCTCCTTTTTGGGGTAATTAAATTGGAATGAGGTGCAGATCACTTGATTACCAACAAGTAAGGACTGATAAAGCAGCAGGAATAAACCTGGTGAGGAAGTTTAATTAAATGCAGTTAGGTATTATTAATGAGACAAGCACAATCGGTTAAGAAGAAGTCGTTTAGAAGCGAATGGGAATGTTTCATGATGATATAATAATGTACTAAATTGTCCTCTTCTAGTTTACATAAATTACAAATTGATGTGTTTAGAAAGAAAATGATGAAATGTATTATTTGCTGAAGCTTATGAAACAAACCAGTCCTTGCAAATAACATTAACGTTTGTGCATCGGTAAATGTTTCAGACAGATTATGAATAGCATAATTAGCATATATTTCTGCGAATATTACGAAATTTGCATTTAAAAAGTCATTACTTTGAAATAAAGTTGCAATTACGAGTTATACGTGAGTTGTGCTGTAGATGAATCCATATCATTTCATCCTGCGTTAAAGGGTGCCACAACAGCACAAGGGCAATGTAGTTTGTCCGGTGAAGCGAGGGTCATCACCATGAATCTGAATCTGTTGGGTCCTTCGATTTAGCAGATCACACAGCTTGAGAGGAGATTAAAAAAAAGCCAATAAAGAAGCCGGTTTCTCTGCAATAAAAAGGCGATCAAATTACTCTGTATAAAAGGAAAGACTTTCCACCTGAGATTCCTGAAGAAAAAGTTAAGCAGAGCATTTACCTGGAGAGTTTTCTTTCACCATCATGCATTTCTGGAAGGCTGAGTCATATTTGACAAGTCTGGGTTCAAATAGTTTCTTTTACTGGAAAATGATAAATATGTGGTGGAAAGAAAAATTGAAAGGGCAGTTGATAGTAACATTGAGAGTTGTGACATGATTTATGAGTTGCATTTGGGACAACAGAAGAAACGGTTAGATGAGATATTTTATCAGCAGATTTTATCTTAATCCTATGCTGGATGCTTCCCTTCCTTCATGCCATTTTCATTTCATCTGTAAAATGGACAATCTGTGTCTGCTGTCTTGTGATTTTCACCTTTCCTTCAATACTGTTGTCCATTGCCACTGCATAGTTCCTCAGTTATTTACTTGCACTGGTTGCGCATTGGTACCAGTTATGGGTATTCTTGGCATCTTCTGGCAGGAGGCCAAGTCCCATGGTCTGCTTCTTCCCCAACCCAAGCAAATTGGTGGACTCTCAGTTCTCTATTGCCTCACTTATGGTATTTCCGTACCGCTTTGCCCCCTTTATCCCTTTCCACGAACCAGGCAGTTTAACATGTTCTTGCAGAAGCACACACCTAATCTAAGCTGGATACTCACCTCCATTCCTTCATCTCTCTTCTTGCATCCGAGGAACTGACGGGTCCATGTGTCTGCTTTCTTCTCTTTCCAGTGTACCATCCATCATCAGCTCGTGCTTTCTCTCTTATACTCACAACAACACCCACTATGCCAACCAACATTCATTAATTTCCCCTCTTCCATTCTCTTACTCAATTCTCAGGTTGCGTTGTGTTTTACTGTTTCATTTTTTTTTCCAGTAAGGCCTTAGTTATTTTATAACTTGGTTTACGCATTTTTCAGCTAAAATATAGGGTCGGTCGGTCGAAATATAAATATAAATATAATTTCATTTTTAGAAATTAAACATTTTAATGATTTTTTTTCGAATGTTCCATGGAAAAGACAAGGGTAGGTGGGGGGAAATAAATATAAATCCCGGACCAAGGAGGATCTAAGAAAACATTGAAGATGGAAGACCATTCAAATGCAGGATGCCCATGTTCACTGTATCATCTGAGGTGAAAAACAATAAAGGATTAAAACTTGTTTTTACAATATAGTCTGGCATGTTTTTCTTATAGAAACCTGTTGGATCATCAAACAAATGGAAACAATGCTGAGAAAATTACTGTCCAAGTCGTAGATGTGTGCGTGCACACCAGTGCATAGTGCTGGATATGATTTAAAAAAGGTGTCTACAAGGAGTCAACACGCTCAAAACGGTCAATCAGAGCCATAACCAGCTCTTACTTTTCAGTGGGCATCTGATCGTACCGTCTCCCCATCCCCATGAGCACATCAAAGGCTGATTTCTGGTCCGTTGAAAGCTGAATATCAGCATCTCGCAGGGCACCTTTTACGTACTTGGCACCGAAATCTTTCAATATGAACAGCTGTGACAACTTTTGATGGAAACAAAATCGGCACGATCGAGAGTAGCCTGCGAATCACCCTGCTGCTGCACTGAATTGATGCAATCGTTCGGCCAGAATATTCGTCGTCAAGATGTTGCGTGATTAACAATAAAAACAATCACTCGAATTTAATCGCTGACATACTTCTTAACAATCACTTTCGCCTCAGAAACCACAGTCAATCTGAACCACGCTGGCCACTGCTCAGACGCCATGACCGAAGACGACTGCGCAGTTCTACTGCG
Organism: Eptatretus atami; assembly: GCA_035128595.1. Taxonomy (NCBI): domain Eukaryota; kingdom Metazoa; phylum Chordata; class Myxini; order Myxiniformes; family Myxinidae; genus Eptatretus; species Eptatretus atami. Next base: position 101,552,933 of record CM068963.1, read on the forward strand.
CAGCTCGACTGCGCAGTTTGGTTAAAGGTGACTCGGCATTTTGGCGCACGCGCACGAATTATTTTTTGAAAATAAATGCCGATGTTTACATTTCGCGTTTTGAAACTTTTGCACTTCGGTGGAAAATGTATAAATATAAAAGGCTAAAAATGTGTTTTATTTTATTTATTTCATTTCGGCAAATATCCGTCGCGGATCGTAATCCAGTTATAAAATAACTAAGGCATAATGCTGTTTGTGTTTTTCATCAATTTTCTCTCCCAAAACGTATCTTGCTGTGTTGAATCATTTAATTTGTGTCCTGAGTTAATTTGGGCCTATTGGTGATAGTCGGGGGTGCTTTCCCTCCGTTTTTTAATTTTGCCTCATTTTCGCTCCTTTCATTCCAGGTATTGTTACTTCTGATCCCTCAGCTCAATCCATTTCCCCTCCTCCCTCAAAAATAAAAACATCATACAGGAAACCCTCCAATATGGTGAGGGTTACGTTACTGGAAAATGCAGGGATCGTGGAAACCAAGGGCCAATGGGAAGAGGGGGGTTCAGTTCCTGCACATGGAGACAATATCCAGGAAGATCGACGGCAGCCATAAATAAACACATTACGATTGAAATAAACACGTGCATACATGTAGATATATATATTAAAATTATATAATATTTTATATATATATTATATATAATATAATATAATTATATATATATAATATATTACAAATATATAATGTTAACATTAAATAACATGTAAACATACAGTGTAAGGTAAATACAGTGTTAAGGTTAAACAAAAACACAAGAGTTTTACCCTTTTAATTTATTTACAAACACAGTGAGGGCTGATGGAAATATATATACGTACATCACATTACTCTGCATAAACAGAAAACACAAAGACTTGCTCGGTATGATGATGTTAGAGGGAGGAGGTGGAGTGAAGGGGGAAGCAAAGGCAGTGCAACAGTTGAAGCAGGGAAGGACCGTGCAAAGAAGTTTAAACCAGGATAAGCATGAGCGGAGGGTAAGGCAATTCAGTGAACGTAAAGCACAGGGCTAGTGTCGAGGAAGAGTGCTTGCAACAAAGCCACAACCCACAATGGAGAAGGGTAACACAATCTTTAAATCACATTACCTTGAACCACGATCTTCCCTGCTTGGGGACCAAGGTACAAGGTGCGGCATCATCTTCCAGAATAATCCCGTCTCGTAGGTGTTAAAAACCTGCTCCATTATAAATCCTTTTACCTCAAATTGTTTCATGAGATGTGCAAGAGAATGCGCATTTGAGAACGGGGGTTCGAATCTGGGGGACATAAATTAAGTGTTTGGCAATAAGGTTCGAAAACTGAGTTGGAAAATGAAGGTTTGGGAATTAAGATTGAAGAATAATGAAAGTTTGGGAATCAGGTTTGAAGGATATTGAAGGTTTATGAATGAGGAAGATTACAAAGGGCGGAGGAGCTCCGAGTGAGCCAACAGCCATCCATGTCTAGTG
>CM068963.1:101554488-101567291 GCA_035128595.1 Eptatretus atami
AGAGAGAGATACAGGGCTTGTTGTAGCAACTCTGAAGTTTGCCTTAAATGTTAAATCTGGGAGAATGGTATCATCCCAGCCTAGGCTGGATGTTGGCAAGCTCAAGGATGAGAGGGTAGCGGAGAAGTTTGCGAACAGACCGAGTGGAGATTTGGGGGGTCTGGGTGCTTTGCACGATCATGAAGAGTTGTGGAGTGCCTTCAAGATCACCTCCTTGATATTGCCGGTTGATGTCTTGGAACTCACAAAAGGGCAAAGAAGAATTCTGTCTCTCAAAGGGACACTGGATGCTATTGATCGGAATCGCAGGGCCAAGCTGAATGGCAGAGCTGAGCTGTTCAGGGAGCTGAGGCGAAAAACGAGACGTGCGCTAAGGGTGGACAAGGAGGCCAATGTGCGTGGAATCTGTGAGGGGTAGAGCATCACCTGTGGTCAAGTGATTCTCGTCCTGCTCACAGGGAAATTCGTGCATCGTGTTCCTCCAAGCACATCCCTTGGTGAATTGCACTTCGAGCGGAGAGTGATGGGTTCTTGACAGAGGAGTCCAAAGTGAAGGCCCGCTGGGCCGGTTACTTTGAGTGGCTGCACCAGGCTGATCCACCAGCTGTGAGTTGGATGTCAGGGGTGTTACTATCCCTATTGCTGACCCTCCAATCAACTGTGATCCACCTTTGTTTGTGTAAACACAGGCTGTGGTAAACCGGTTGAAATAGGGTAAAGCTCCTGGTATCTGTGGCATCCATGCTGAAATTCTCAAGGCTGGTGGAATGCTGGACTCGTGTCATTGCATACAGTTCTGTGCTCTGCCTGGAAGACAGGCATCATCCCAACTGACTGGAAGAGGGGTCTTGTTGTCCATCTCTGGAAAGGGAAGGATGACAGCCAGGATTGCAACAACCATCAAGGGGTGACGCTGCTCTCAGTGCCAGGTAAAGTCTTTGCTTGTATAATTTTAGATAGGGTTCTCCACCATCTGCTTGAGCACCAGCGTCCTGAGCAGTCAGGCATTACACGAAAAAGGTCAATGATTGACTGTATCCTTGCTATTCTAGTCTTCACCGAAAGCATTCGATTCAGTGAATCGGATATCCTCTGGAGGATTCTTGATCTTTGTGGGTGCCACCAAAACTGATCAATCTGATGTCTGAACTATACTCTAGTACTGAGAGTGCTGTGAGATGTGGTGATACCATCTCTGACTTATTTCTGGTTGTAACTGGAGTTCATCAGGGGTGTGTACTGGCCCCCAACTTTTCAGCACTTGTATTGGACTAGATGCTAGGGAGGATGTCAGAGAGATCAGGCTGCGATGCATCGTTTGGGCATGTCAAGATCTTTGACTTTGATTTCGCAAATGATGCAGTCATCTTTGCGGAAATGCTATATATCCTTTCAGGGGCCCTCGAAGTGCTGAAGGGGGAGATGCAGTTGCTGGGATTATGGGTTACTTGTTTATTTTTTGTATACATTGTCGAGGCTCGTAAGGGAGCAAACACAACGCACAACAATGGGGGCAGGAGACAATAGGGGTGGCAGAGGGGAGGACAAAACTGTGGGGAACAGAGACATTAGGAGATCTGTGGAAGTGAGAGGGATTGGGAGGGAAACACGGGGTATACAAGATGAGCAGCACAGGGACTTTCAGGACCTTATACGATAGGGAACTTTCAGGAAGGAAGGTAGGAAATTTGAAGGAGGTGGGTTTGGGGTGGATTAACGGGGATAGAAAAGATAGAGGTTTTGGATGGGGGAAGATAAGAGGTGGTGGTGAACAGCTCTTTTGAAGCACCTGGGTAGAATGTCCAGGGACACTCTTACTTAACTGAATTACGAAAAAGCAGGATTATTTTTCCTATATAATATATAATACATACGAATATAATACATATAAAATATATATACATAACATTTACAGTATATATATATATATATATATATATATATATAATTATATACATAAAAATATATTATATATAGATATTAACATATATATATATATTATACACATTATATACACAGACATACATACAAACAAAATATTAATATACATAATAATTAAAATATGTGTAAGTCAATTTGCAACATGACATTGTTGGTGTATGTGTATTATTCATTGCAAAACAAGTTAATAAACAACTAAGTTACTTGCATTCATAGATAAAATAGTCTGACCAGATTCCAAATTCCTGCCATTTTCGGTAACATCACACTCGGGCAGCCGATTTGTGAGACTTGAACCAAAAACATTCTCCAGCTGATCCCACAAGAAGTTGGGAAGAATTGGATTCCATTGAATGAGGTGTGTGTGCGTGTGTGTGTCTGCGTGTGTGGACGTGCACGACGCTCATGTTGATTTTTTTTTTTTAATAGGAAATACCAGGAAGTTTAGTTATCAAAACTCCAGAAACACGGATTTACTACTATTACATTCAATGAAGTGAAATGCACAACCTTTGATTAATATTGTCTTGCAAGGTTTGTCAACATAGGCCTACAGAAAGGCATTTCACCAAAGTGCTGATCTTTCATCGCATCACCTTTGCTTCAAAGTGGCTTATGATAGTGCCCCAAGATATTTAAAATGTTTTCTTGAATTACTGTCAGCAGGAAACACAGAATGAGATATCACACAGCAATTGCACGATGAATGCCACTTGCGTGTTGACAGAATGCAGCACTGCCAGAATGGATGCCAAAGAAAAGCTGCTGATCCTCAAGATAAATGTCAGCATTTATGGGTTTTTGAGGTCCCTGCATCATTTGAAATATGGGTTGTGAAATTAAATGGAAAAGGTCATCCTGACAAAACTCTGACACTAAACCACGGTCGTGGATGGTCTGTTTTTGAGAAAATGTCACAACAAGCTAATCTTCCCCTTGAATGTGAATGCTTCAAGTAAGATGGAGCAAGGTACCCCTGGAAGGAAAGGCGTGGCAAGATGTCAACCGGGTGCGAGTGTGTGGGTGTGCAATATATATATATGAAAAATGAAGACCCATCCACATCTCTCACCTGTGAGTGGAGGGAATATCCAATTAGCTCTCACCTAATCAATTAAACCCAGTTGGCTAGGATTATATAAATAAATCAACTCCCTTATATGGTGACTGCTTTTGACGTTTACATGCATTTATGTCTGCGCTGTTACTGATATTTTGCCAACAAGCGATTAAACCGGTCCGTCAGCTGAGGGTGTGTGTTGTAAGGCTCAGGTTGTCAAACACAGAGCTGAATGTACATGAATGTAATGATAAAATCAAGATCCTTGAAATGGAATAACCAGCCCCTTGCACTGAAACAACACAAATATAAAGCAAAAAAGCCCGCAAATTGCCAGCGGAAAAAGGAAAATAAGAAATAAACAGAAGAAAAACAATAGGTTACCCAGTCCATTAGACTGGGTACCCTAATAAGAAGTTTGTCTCTTCACAGTACAAAAAGGGCTGGGAGGAGTTGACCAGTCTGCTTCAACATGAATAAGGAACGGCAGGCATCGCAAGCGATTAGCAATCGGTAATACTAAACACCAACCGGAGATGAATGGAGTACCAAACAATGTGCGAATTGGACAAATGAACACTATTATTGCCATTGGAACTGCTACGAAAGGTCAATTCAGCATTTTAGATTTTGAAATTCGGCTCCTGTTAAGAGATTCTAGAGCTTATCGCATATGGGGAAATTAAATAAAGGCATGAACACTGACATCTACGGACGTTTATAAGCATTGTGATGTATCCAGCGATTCGTAAGTATGGTGATCAGCAATGTAAATAGCGATTTGTAGGTATGAAGCTTTATCGTAGATTAACCGACCTGTTCCAAGGCAAGTCATTTTTGAGCTGAGCGGATAAAATGGCGCATTAAGACGCCGAGGTGAGCGAGCTGAATACAGGGTGACCAAAGGTAAACCTTTTTCTGTTTTTACCGTTAATTGTCTTCAAAAGGAGTGTTTAACTTCACCCGAACACCAAGTTTTCGTTCATACATTCCTTGGAGTTCTCTTTGTATGCATGCAAAGATTCAGGCTGCTAGGTTTCATGGTTTTGGAGTTATGGAAGAGACACACTGATGGAATGAAGGATTGACACTGACATTTATTATTATAGACGAGTAAATACAACCCGTCGGTTTGCTGACGGGAATAATCAGGGCGGGGGGGGGGGGGGGGGGGGAGAAAGAGGGAGAGAGGAGAGAGGTGAAAGATGGAGAGGGAGAGAGGAGGGAGGAGGGATGGAAGGGAAAGAGAGAGGACAGAAGGGAGGTGAAGGGAGAGAGAGGGAGAGCGGTGGGAGGGTGGGAGAGCGGTGGGAGGCGTAGGAGAGAGAGGGATAGGGGTGGGAGAGAGAGGGATAGGGGTGGGAGGAGAGGCATCGGAGAGAGAGGGATAGGGGTGGGAGGGAGAGGCACAGGAGGAGAGGGGGTAGGGGTGGGAGAGAGAGGGATAGGGGTGGGAGAGAGAGGGATAGGGGTGGGAGAGAGAGAGAGAGAGAGAGAGAGAGAGAGAAGAGAGAGAGAGAGAGAGAAAGAGAGAGAGAGAGAGAGGGGTGGGTGGGATAGGGGTGAGAGAGGCATAGGGGAGACAGAAGGGAGGAGGAAGAGGGAGGGGGGAGGGTGAGAGGAGGGGTATTCAAGCAGATGCAACGCAAGTTTAACGTCCATCCAAGAGATGGCACACACAATAATGAATAACCCTGCCTTTGAAACACCAGGATGACAGTATATCGCTGGGTTGGGATTCAAATCCAGGTGAGACAGCTTGGAGAGAGTGTGCGTACCTCTCGACTATCCTGCCGTGATCTGGCGATTCATTGCTTTAACCTCCGCCATCGAAGATGGACGGAGGTTACTGTTTTCAACCCTGTCTGTTTGTTTGTTTGTTTGTTTGTTTGTGAACAGTATTAGGGAAAAACTCCTGGACGGATTTCGACGAAACTTGGTGGGGGGGGGGGGGTTAGGTATGGTCCAAGATCATGCCATTAGATTTTGGACTTGGTCCAAAGTCCAATATGGCCGCTATGGCGGCCATTTTGAAAAAATATTTGAATTTTTGTTTTGCATTTCTACATGTTTTAAGTGATTTCCAACCCAAAAAAAAAATTGTTAGAGAAAAAAAAAATTGCAACTTTTTTTCAAAAAAATTTCGATTTTATTTGAAAAATATTTGAATTTTTTTTTGCATTTCTACATGTTTTAAGTGATTTCCAACCCCCCCCCCCCCAAAAAAAATTTGTTAGAGAAAAAAAATTCGAAATTTTGCAACTTTTTTTTCAAAAAATTTCGATTTTTTTTTTTGCATTTCTACATGCGCGTCGATCTAGTTTAGTTTATTCAATCGTGGTTCAGTAGAGTCTGATCCGTTTTGACCTACAATGAATAGGATATCAGGTTCACTTAAGTGACCCCAGCAGTATTGGCGGTGGTTTTGTACTCTACCGAGTGCTTCCCCTCTAGTTGAAACTGAATTGATCCGAGTAAAAAAGCTTTAATTTCTCCAATTCACACATTATTTGACAGCCCTTCCTCTGCTCGACCTTTGAAGGGTTATACAAGGAAATCTAACACAGGTGGAGGCCCTTCAACCCATCGTGCATGTGCAAACACCATACAAATTTATCTACACAGGATCAAGGAAGAAAATGGGAAAAAATATTTAATTAATTAATTGATTTTTATTAACATTATTATTATTATTACTAGTGGGGGCCCGTAGGTGCGGGCCCGTAGGTGCGTGCCCATAGGTGCGTGCCCGTAGGTGCGTGCCCGTAGGTGCGGGCCCGTAGGTGCAGCTTCGTCCCTTCACTCTCGTAAACGACGACTGGATTGGGGCATTATTTCAATTAGATCGGACCAACCGTATCATAATGGCCATAACTTGGGAAACACCTGGGAAACATACTTAGGTCCCAAGAACCAATTGTGATGTCATATCAAACGAAGAAGAAGAATTGTGACGCCCCCCTCTTCTTCCCCCTCTCTCATCCCTCTCTCCCCCCTAGTCTCACCCCTCCTTTCTCTCTCCTCCTCTCTCGCTCCTCTCTCTCGCCCCAACTCTCACCGCCCCCTCTCCCGCCCCCTCTCTCGCCCCCTCTCTCGCCCCCTCCTCTCTCAAATTGTGAAGCCCCCTCTCCCTCCGCTCTCTCTCACCCACCCCAAACCTTGGGATTAATTAATAATTTGAACAATTAATTCAAACCTTGGGAAGACACAGCTTTCAAACCTTGGGAAATGAGCTGAAACGGATGAAGAACGATATCAAACCTTGAAAAGGCACATTTTCCCAGCGTCAATTGTCCCCAGCATCAATTGTGATGTCATAGCAAATGAAGAAGAAGAAGAATTGTGACGTCAATCGTGCAAAAAAACCATTAATTGTGACGTCATTCGTGACGTCATAGCACCGTTTCTTGTCATTGGTTGACAGATAAATGGCCGTAACTTCGGGAACCGCTTGTCCGATATATCAAACCTTGAAAGGCACATACTAAGGTCCCCAGCGTCGATTGTGACGTCATTCGTGATGTCATAGCACCGTGTCTTGTCATTGGTTGACAGATAACTGGCCGTAACTTGGGAACCGCTTGTCCGATTAATATCAAACCTTGAAAAGGCACATACAAAGGTCCCCAGCGTCGATTGTGACATCATACCAAACGAAGAAGAAGAAGAATTGTGGACGTCATTCGTGCAAAAAAATAATAAATAAATAATAAACATTAATTGTGACGTCATTCGTGACATCATAGCACCGTGTCTTGTCATTGGTCACAGATAAATGGCCGTAACTTGGGAACCGCTCGTCCGATTGATATCAACCTTGAAAAGGCACATCCGCGGTCCCAGCAATATTCCTGGTAAGTTTCAATCGATCGGACCGGCGGTCCGTTCGAGAAACTTCAGTTCGCATATCAGACCACACAACACACACACACACACAGATTGCTGGAATTATAGATAGATTATTATTATTTATTATTATTATATTTTTATTTATTTAAGTTTTTGTATTTCAATGTATTTTTATTTTTTTTATTTTCTTCTTCCCCTCTGGAGAGGGGCATGGGCTTGGTTAAAAACATACAACATCAACCACACAACACCCTTTGACAAAACCCCACCAACAGCACTCTGCACACATACACACTCAACCCATCAATACTCAAACTACCTAAAAGTCCTGTCAGCATCCCCATACCCTCTATCTCCATAACTTCCAGGTACCTATCTAATTCTAATTTAAACTTTTCTACTTTTTCTGCTGCCACTACCTTGCCAGGGAGGCCATTCCATACATTAACTACTCTCTGAGTGAAAGTCCCTGCCTCACTACCGTCTTAACTCTCCTATTCTTTACTCTCAAGCTATGGCCCCTGGTTCTATCACTGTCGACTCTGTTGAATAATTCATCTGCACTTATTTTATTTACACACTCTCATTATCTTAAACATCTCCATCATATCTCCTCGCAACTGCCTTCTTTCTAGTAATAAAGCCTGTCTCCTTCAGCCGCTTATCTCCTTCAGTTGTATGGTGGTGGAGCGGGTTTGGCAGGAGATAGCTTGAGGGGAGGGAAGGGAAGGTAGCATGATGGGGCGAGGAGGCAGTGTGAGTGAGGAGAGGCAGTGCCATTTGGGGAGAAGGCAGTGCGAGTGGGGGGGGGGGGAGGCAGTGCGAGTGGGGAGGAAAAGCAGCACGAGGGTGGGGGGGAGGCAGCATGAGGGGGGGGAGGCAGGGAATGCAGCGTGAGGGGGGGGAGGCAGGGAACGCAGCGTGAGGTGGTAGGAAGGTGGCCCAAGGGGAGGGGAAGGTGGCATGAGGGGAGGGGAAGCCGGCATGAGGGGAGGGGAAGGCCGGCACGAGGGAAGGGGAGGCAGCATGAGGGGAGGGGGAGGTGGCACGAGTAAGGGGAAGGCAGCACGATGGGAGAGAAGGCAGCGTGAGGGGAGGGAAAGCCAGTATGTGGGGGAGAGGAGGCAGCACAAGGAGAGAGAGAGAGAGAGAGAGAGAGAGAGAGAGAGAGAGAGAGAGAGAGAGAGGGCAGTGTGGAGGGAAGTGAAGAGAAGGCAGCATGAGGGGAAGGGACAGGTGATAAAATGCGCCCAACAGCAACATTTTCTTTTTATCGCTGGGTTCGATATATAACCGGGCGGTAGCATTGAAAAACCCATGCTATCCACATGGCAAATTTAAAAACTGAACTATCAGTCCTTAACAGTCCACTTAACAGAGCAGGAGGGGTGCAGGAGCAGAGTGAGAGAGAGAGGGAGAGGGGGATAGAGGGAGAGGGAGAGGGGTGGAGGGATAGAGAGTGATTTGGGGGGGGTGGGGGGGGAGGGGGAGAGAGGAAGAGGGGTTAGAGAGGGAGAAGGCAGAGAGATTGGAGAGCGGAGAGGTGGGAGGGAAGGGGGAGGGGGGAGAAGAGGGGGGAATTCCAGCAGATGTAATGTCCAGTTTAATGGCACACACATTGAAGAATCACCCTGCCTGTTGTAGAACAGTGGGATGACAGTTTATAGCTGGATCTGGATTTGAACCCAGGCTAGACAGCTTCGAGCAAGCGTACATATCTCTCAGCTGTCCTGCTGTGATGTTTTCGAAATTTTTCCTTTTTTAAAAAATTATATTTATCTATGCCGAAGTGACGGGTCGTATAATGAAAGAAGATCGTACAAAAATGGGAAATGTGGTGTAAAGTAATATTGCACATTTTCAATGAGCCAGCAAAAGCCCGATACACCACATAACAATATTGGGCCAATGCAGGTGAGTGGCCCCTGAACATTGTTCAAGTCTATCGATATACAGTTTCAGTGACATTGCAAATATTGTAGAGTGCTCGCCAAGTGACTTAAGCACTCCAATGAAAATATGGTTGCTAAGGAACGAAGGCTACCTTGGCAAGCGATTAGCGATTGACGATCCCTCATATTAAACACACACCTCCCGGAGCCACCCAAAATATCAAACTACGTCCGAATTGGACTAATGAACTCTTTTTTTTGCAGTTTGAACTGCTGCTACGTTCAATTATCAAGCTTAAATTTTGTAATTAGGCTTAGTTTAAATTATTCTCGAGTTTATGACATGTGTGGAAATGAAAAAAAATCCACGAACGCTGGTGTCTCCGGGCGTACGTAAGCATTACAATGTATCCAGCGATTCGTAGGTACGGTTCACACTATGGGGGAGCATGATATGCCTGGTTTTGGCTTAATGGTTAGGCTGGTGGGCTTGGGATCTGAGGGTCCTGAGTTTAAATCCCGCTCAGATGTTGAATTAATACCAGGTGGGGTTGACTCTGCCTGTCATCCTTCCGAAGTCGGCAAAATCAGTGCCAGCTTGCTGATATCCTGTGTCGGAGTGGCAACCTGTCCAGGATTGTGTCCAATTGCCAAGGAGACTGCTTCGGCAGCACCAACACTCTGCACAGTGTATGGTCCCAATTGATGATGATGATGATGTAGGTATGATGATCAGGCTTTAGAAGATATGTGAGGAAAGTGAAAAAAAAACTTCATCGTTAAGAAATCATTACAGCCTGTTCCAAGTCAAGGAATGGTTGAGCAAGCCAAAAAAAAATTTAAATCGGCTTCAGACCCCAGCGAGGTAACGCAGGATGTGCTGTAAGACCCCATTGAGAGCGAGGTGGCCGAGGATGCGCCTGATAAAGGATATAATTAAATAAGGCCATTAATCATCTTCAAAGGGGGTGTTTTAATTAATGCAAACACCCAATGTTCACTCCTGCGCTCCTTTGGAGTTCCTTTAGTATGCATGCAAACTTTCAGGCTGCTAGGTTTCATGGTTTTGGACTTATGGAGGTGACAAACACAAACACACACTAATTGACTGACTCACTGACTGAGTGACTGACACACACACTGACATTTATTATATAGACATATATATTCAGAAGTGGTGGGGCGTGAGAAGGGAAGGGAACGGGTGGGGTGGAAGTCCGGAAGGGGAGGTGGGGGGATGCATGTGTAGGGGTGGGATGAGGGAGGGGTTGTGTTGGATGAGGGTGGGGTAGTTGTGGGATGAGGGAGGAGAAGGAGAAGGAGTTGGAGAACGGATGGAGGGAAAGGAGTAGGAGCAGGAACCCAGAATTCCTGCACAGTGGTGAAGACATTCACAAATATTACATACAGTACATGAGAATGGGCTTAACTTGTGTAGCCTTCCATGGTTGCTTTATGCAGCTTTCTTCTGCTAGAAAAGCATGTGAGGAGTCTATTTATGAATATAATCCTTGCCACCTGGGTTTAATTGATTAGGTGAGAACTAATTTGTTATTCCCTACATTCACAGGTGAGAGATGTGAGTGGGTCTTTGTTTTTCATTCACATGTTGCCTGCTTTTGACATTTACTCGTGGTACATGATTGAAACCCTCAGTGGTGTATGTTTATGTCTGCGTTGTCACTGATAGTTCACCAACAAGCAATGAAACCAGTCTGGCAGCTGAGGGGGTGTGAAACATTGGGATTCTCATGTGTATACTATGTGTGTATGTCTTTATATCTGTGGAGGAATTCTAGGAAGGGTTCGAAACAGCGTTTAGCACTTACTTGTGTAAGTCTTCTTAGGTTGCTTTATGCAGCTACTTTCGCTGGAGAAGCATGGAGGGGTCAATCAATATATATATATATATATATATATATATACAGGGGGCTGCAAAAGTAGGTATACAGTAATGAAAAACAAAACGTGCGTACAAAACAAAGAAAAAACAAAAGTTATTATAGGAAAAATTACGAAAATAAAAATATTTAAAATGGTCATAATGATTTTAATGAATTAAATGAATTCTAGTATTAATTGAATCCTAGCACCACGATTATAATACTGGTAATACTGGTATAATCCTTACTGTATACCTACTTTTGCAGCCCCCTGTATGTATATATATATGTGTGTGTGTGTGTGTTGTGTTGTGTGTGTGTGTGTGTGTGTGTGTGTGTGTGTGTGTGTGTGTGTGTGTGTAGCTCATTCTAACCCCTTACTGACCGACTGATATAAAGATCCTTCCGGGTGAGTAGATAGCTGAAATTTTGCGTGTCTACGGACATCGAAGCCAATATATCAGGAAAAATCACAGAACCATCGGAAAGTGTCTGCATATGAAAACAAAAATAAAATTAAACAAGTCAAATGACCTAAGATCCTCGTCCTCTTAATGATGACGTCATAAAAACGAATATGACGTCATTGTGATGTATCAGGTTTGCGATAAATTATCTGTGCTAATGCCCGGCTTGATTCCGCCAAACAAAATTCAAACAGCTTGCCTAGTTTCGGAGATAATGGTTTCGGCGATTTCCATTACGGCGATATTATGACGTCAACTTTTTTTCTCGGAAGAATTTCCAAAATCGGAGAAGTTACTGCCTGCGCGTGGGCTTTCGCATATACATGGTAAGTTTCACGAAGATCCGATGAAAACTCTGGGTTGTGAAACAAAAAATGTCAAAAAATAGGAATGACGTCAAAAAATTGATATGACGTCATAGTTATGTATCATATGTGCGGTAATTCATCTCTTCAATGCCCTGTTCGATTCCCGGAAACAGAATTCAAAAAGCTTGCCTAGTTTCGGAGATAATTTTTTAGGTGATTTCCATTAGCGGAGATATTTGACGTCAAACTTTTTTTTCTCGGAGGAATTTTCAAAATCGGAGATGGTTCCTGTCTGCGCAGGGTATTTCTACATATATATGCCAAGTTTCAGGAAGTTTCGATGAAAACTGTAGGCTGTGAAACAAAAAAGTCCACAAGAATAAGATGAAGAACGACAACGTGAGTAACGTGAGACATAGAGATCCTGCACGAGGACCTAAAAAATCAATGAATAAATTCAATGCAGGTGAGCAATGCAAGACAATGGGGAAGCACGGTTCGTTATTGCTCACAATGTGTAAGCATACCCTGCTAGTTTATCTACTGTGTGTACACTTCCCCATTTTGCATCTCAAATTGTTCGCTTACACTGCTGATCAGAGGATTATTTGGTGCATATTTTCAGGCTGCTGAACATATACATCGTACAAAGTTGGTTACGGAATGGGTGGAGGAGGTGAATTTGGCCCACATATTTCCTTTCCTCCCAGGGACATCTTACCCCAATTTACTCAACATAGGACCTTGATAACGTCAAAGCATTCAGAGTGACTTTTACACAGTATACGGATCGTTTCTTGTGACGAATTGTTTACCAAAGGGTAATTTTCTGGAACAATAAATTATAACTTCATGTCCTTGCCTCAAGTTTGAAACATGCTGCTAAATTGTGGAATCTCACAATTAATTAGTTCTACAAAACCTCAAAGTCGGCCTTGCTTTTTCTCCCATGTGCTATTCTCAAACACGATTGGAACAACAAACCAAAAACGAATGCAAATAAAAGAAATCGAATAAATAAGATTCATCGGATGTCTCTCCCACTGTCTGTCTGCTTGTTCGCGTTTTTTTTGCAAGGACCACTGAACTGACAACCACCAAATTTGGCGCACAGACAAAGTCCGACCTAGGGGTTGTCCGAAGTGTATTTTCATCCACAACCTCAGCCTTTACTTAAAGCAATTGATTCAAAGGGTTAAACACCCCCGAAGAACCATAAGCCTTCTTCTTTTACATGCTTGAGAGATAAGACCCCAAAGACACAAAAGACCTCTGAGAGCCAGAAGACCTTGAAGACCCTTAAGAACTGTAAGGCCCCAAAGACACTTTAAGACCTCAAAGCCCCTTAACACCCCAAGACCACTTTACCCACTGGTGTTCTGGCTCTCCTGGAACTACACAGT
>CM068963.1:101568828-101582901 GCA_035128595.1 Eptatretus atami
ATATATATATATATTGTCGCAGGTCTGGCGGCCAAGGTTAACCCCCTGACCCAAATAGTGGTGACGGGAGGTTAACATTGCCAGCATGGACGGTCGAGCGGTCTTTCCTTAATAATAGGAGGCGGACACATTGATCCTTGGAGATTATCATGCACACGGGAAGGGTGGGGCCAATGGCGGTGTGACGGGGGCAGAGAAATGGATGCACAGGGGGATTTATACTCGAACCCCATGACAAATACATCAATACAGCGACTTAAAATGAACACGTTTAATGAAAATAGGAATATTTACAAGGGTAATTATAAATGTAATAATTATAAATGCGTGACGTAAATTAAACTCTATGTCGAGGCACATCGACACACAGACTTAAATACAAACAAGGGGAAACAAAATAAAAGAAAAGCAATCCTTCCTTTATTCTGGCACTTAGTTTGGCCCAGAGATGATATTTGTGAAACTTGGAATCAAGGTGCTTCTATATGCACATGTAGACGCTCGCAAAATTGCACCAACTCGCTCTCTCACAGCGGGCCAAACGTATGTCAGGCAATTTGTGAGCGGTATTCAACACCAGCAGCTGCTTTGTGCATCGATCGTCCTCACCGACCCGTTATTTGACATACATGAGGCTCGGGGTCCATTCCTTATAACTCATTGAAGAGCCAAAGGCCAGCATCTTGCTTCTCCATGCAAGCCAAATTGCCACAACACGAATACAAGAATCGTGCCGTCGTCTTCATGTGGTGAAGGAAACCCAGCTGTAAAGCCCTGATCTTACAGGCCATCTCCGAGCTACGTTCTCTCTCGACCCTGTGCACCCCTCACTCCGCACTCAATAGTTCCTCTTCACACTGACATCGTGCATGCGCTCTCCCGATCTCTCAACTCTGACTCATGCGTGTGCTCTCCCGATCTCTCAACTCCGCCTCATGCGTGCACTCTCCCGATCTCTCAATCTGACTGACTGACATCGCCGAACCACTGTTTCCTCCTCCGGGGCGTGGCTTGCTCGCACAAAACTCTGGAAGGCGGGGCCTCGGCACGTTTGGCTAGTTTCTGACGTCACGCCCATCAATCATCATCCTCGTGGGCGTGACTTCACCTGCGGTCACCCTTGGAGGTGGGGCTTCTGCCTGCTTGGCACGTTTGGCTCGTTTGTAAATTCAAAAACAGAGGAATAGGGCAATCACATACTGGGGGAACTTATTCTTACTCCCTATCTAAATAACACCACACCACCCCCCGCGTGGTGGCAAGTAGCACTTAAGCTCACAGTTTCCCTTCTTAATTACATCGAGATGTCTCCTGCACATCCACGGACGAAACAACTCTATTCACTTAAAACTTCCCTATTAAAATCCTCGATCTACCCCCACAAACCACAGACAAATATATATATATATATATATATATATATATATATATATATATATATATATATATATATATATGAAGACCACAAGGGGAAAACCAGAGATGTCACTTTTTATAAATTTCAGGGTTATTGCACCTGCCAATAGTTGGCAACATAAGGTTTCCTCTCACAATATTACTTTAACAAATACCAGGGGTGTCACATAATTTATATGGTATAAAGTTTAGCCGTGCAATGAAAAAACAAGTGTTGTCAAAGCTGAACAAGTAGAAACCCAGAGTTGTCAGTACTTACTCCTGGTTATCTCCCTTTCATTCATGTTAACTGTTCCACTATAATATTCAGAGTTGAGAAACTAAAAAATGAAAGTTTGTAAAACTTTCACAGCATAAACTCTGAGCACTACAATGGCCTATTTGGTTATATCATGGGCTCCGTAGTTGGTGCATATCGTGGTTCAAGCCTGGTCAAACCTTTATTGTGACTTTTATGGGACCCACGCCGTGGCTTAATGGTTAGCGCGTCTGAGTACCCATCCTCATTCGATGTACCCACCGCCCAATCAACCTGCTTAGGTATATGAGGGAGTCACATGAGGTGACTTCGGCTATCGCAGAGGTGGTTTATCCTTGGTTTCCCTCCGGTTTTCCATCATATTAAGTAGTGAGTAAGAAATGGAGAATCCGTCGTCATATAAGCGAAATACCCTTGAGTATGGCGTTGAACACCAATCAAACAAAAAAACAATGACCGTTTAATGTTGAAAAAAATAATCTGTGATCACCAAAGTCATGTAATGTATGCTAATAACCAACAGCATGAATTTGCAACACATCCTGGGTTAAAATTGCATGGAAATTATTAAACAAGGGAATAACCAGTGATGTCAGTTTGCAACATTGATTCGTTCTTTGCTCTTAAATTAAATAACACAGAAGCTTGGCAAATGCTACATGCTTAATTTGATCGGCCAATGATCACTCTTCCTTTTACTGGAAAAGAAATCTATATGACAGTTATTAAACAGTCCACCAAAGTCTTGAAACTTTGTTTTTCAGTTTCTTCAAAATTGACTTATTCTGACATCTCTGTTTTTTCCCTTGTGGTCTTCATATATATATAATAATATATATAATATAATATATATATTATATATATATATATAATATATATATATATATATATATATATATATATATATTATATATATATATTAATATATATATATATATGTTGCATTTTCTGTCATTGGCAAAATTAACCGATGGCACATAAAACACTTTATTCTTTTCAGACGCCCATTTGACCATGGCCTTTAACCCATAGTGGTATGATGTAAATGAGGTGTAAATGCACCTTGCTCTAGGCTATGTGGGAGGGAAATTTCGTTCTGATCGGACAAACCTTCGTCGAGTTCTGGTGAAAATGTTAAAATGTCCATAGTTGAGTCATGACCTTAAAATTAGGTTCAAGGTCATATAAAATTATGTCAACCCCACACAATTTTTATTCACATCAATGATGCAAAATTTCATTCTGAAAGTCCCAGCTGGCTCCGAGATGCAGCTCAGACATTGATAGAGTTTGGAAATTGGGAGTGTTGGGAGTGCAGGAAGAAAAGAAAAAAATTATAAGTGGTAGTTTAGTCTTCTTTGGGGTCTAAGAAACTCCGTAGTGCCATTAAAAATTGGGAGCACGAATTGTAGAAACAAACCCGACACCAGCTACAAGCCTCTATAGGGGGAGGCTAAATTATGTCCCAAACATGTTGAACAAAGTTAACTGTTTTTGTCTTTTCAACAAATCTATAGAAGGTATAATATAAAAGCAAACCAATTTCACTATTGTTACGAGTTCTGCGAAGAATGCCAGCACACATCATAAAAAAATTATATTGTTTTATCAGCCTTTTTTTGTCGAAGACTTCTCTAAATTACTGTGTCAAAGCAAGGTTCACAAGGAAATAAAAATCAGGGTAATCAGTGTGAGATGAGTGTTCAGTGGGATTTTCAATTATCTTGTTGCTTTGGAGACAGCAACTGGTGAAAACATTTCATTTCCATTAAGTCTTATTTAATCCTTCAATCTCAGCCTCCAGCACAAACCAGGGAATCTGTAAAATGAGTGTTTCACTGCAGGACAGTATGTCCCGATGATGCTTGCCCTGAGGAAATCTTACTGGCTTAAGCACTTAATC
The DNA here is from genome assembly GCA_035128595.1 of Eptatretus atami. Classification (NCBI taxonomy): domain Eukaryota; kingdom Metazoa; phylum Chordata; class Myxini; order Myxiniformes; family Myxinidae; genus Eptatretus; species Eptatretus atami. The sequence continues at coordinate 101,572,407 of CM068963.1, forward strand.
ATTTCCCCATCTCAAAAGCACCTGTTTATGTATGTATAACTGCATTGCATAAAGGACCTGGTTATCTGCCTGCCAGCATGGGCAGTTGTCGGGCTGACAAGCTTTGTAACGCGGACAAGATTTTGGGACCAGTGCAAGGGCAAATTGAGCAAACAATTTCCAAGCTGAAATTTATTTTTCTTCTAAAATTGCTTCATAAGAGAAAAAGAAAAGGAGAGGGATCAAAGCAAAGCAACAATTGCATGAAAACATACTACCTTATTGCACAAAGATTTGCATAAGGGTGCCACGTGAAAAAAGTTGCATTACTATTTGCAGTAATCAATTATAAAATTACATAATATTTAGAAATAGTCTCTAAACTATTTAGATATCCAATTATAAGAGGAGTTTATGACATTGAAATTAAAAAAATAACCAAAAATAACGTCATGATTATTGTCATGAACCGGAGGGTTCTGCATGATCTTGAATATCCAATTGACCAACTTTACTCTCGGAGCAAACATGTGGCTCTCAAAAGAATCCTTTCATCTTCCTCTCCCTGTTGAGGCTGGAGTGCCCCAAGGCAGTGTTCTTGGCTCCCTCCGATTCCTAATCTTCATCAATGATCTCTCTGACTGGAAAATCCTCTTTATCTATTTACTAACCACTCCATCCTCTGTCATGATCCCATTGTTCAGATAGGCAGGCAACAGCCTCGTCCCTCTCTTCAAACCTTGATAAAATCACAGCCGGTCATACACTTGGAATATTTCTTTCAATCTTGATCTATCTATTATTCATAATATTATATCTGTCTGTCTGTCTGTCTCTTCCAATAATTACTATGGCAAACCCTTCCATCTACTTTCCTAACAATCTTCTTGAAGGAATTCAGCCACTCAAACTTTTGGGCCTCAATATCAGCCAGGATCTTTTTTTGGGAAAACCACACTTTGAAGGTGGCCTTCAAAATATCAAAGATGGCCTCCAAATCCGGATGCCGACTGGGCATCCTCTGTCGGTGCAAAGTCCATTTTTGGAACACCTGAGCTTCAATCCACCGACAAGGCTTTCATCCACAGCTTGATGGAATACTGCTCTCCCGTCTGGGCTGATACCCCTGCCTTGCATCTTGCTCAACTTGACACCGTGGAAACCAAGACTTTCAAGATGTTGGCATCTCTCACAATGAAGCTGAGATCTATGGACCTATCACTTCACCACGCCGACGGGCAGTGGTTCTGTCCCTTTTTCCTCCTCTTTCTGGTCTTGGCCCTCTGCCCTCGCTGTGCTTGTGTCAACCCCCCCCCCCCAGAATCTGCAGGATGCACGCGGGCAACAGCACCCATCTAGTGAAACTGCCGGAGACCCAAACCACTGCTTACCTCAATTCATTTATTCCTTTTTAGCTCGCTGTGACAAGAACAGAGAGCTATAACGTACCCCGGCGTGAGCGTTCAGCTGAGCGTGAAAATGTTAAAAGTTTTTGAATGCAAGTTATTTCTTTTCTAAATGTTTTATCTACCACACCTATTTTTTTTTTTGCTGATTACAATATACAAATACATATATTGCTTTAAAATTATTTGGATCAGACTTCACTGCAATGCTTTATAAAAATATTATTAGATCTAGTGTTTTAAAAACGATAAATGTATAAACAGGCGAGCATTGGGTGGCTTTGACACCAACTCTCTGGTTTTCTTCCTGTGGAACCACCTTCCACACTCTCTTCAATCTCATTCCTCTTTCCAGGTCTTCAAGACAGCTGTTCATCACCATCTCAGGTCATCCCCCATCCAACACCATGATCTTCTTGAATTCTGTTAACCACCAGTCCCTCCCCTCCCCCCTTCACCTCCCAAACCCACCTCTCTCCCATTTTGTAGTTTTTCCTTCCTCAGAGTTTGCTTTTGTGTTCATCTTGTCATGTGTCCATGTATATAAATATACCGTACGTACACACACACACACACACACACACACACACACACACACACACACACACTCCAATGCTTTCCTCCTCAAAGGCTGCAGAGAGCAATCAAGAGAAGCAACGCAAGGTAAGCCCTGTGCTAGTTCAAACCCTACCGAGGTTCCTCTACAGCTGCCGAGATTCACAAGTCGTCCCAATCTATATACATATATGTATATATACATACATTATTTCACTATCCAAGTGCTTGCTGCTTGTTGTGTTCTTTCTTAAGTGTTAGGTTCTTTCCAAATATGTTGTTGTTGTTGTTGTTTAATTGCCGGATGTTGAGAGGTTGCGAGGAAGATGATGAGGCAAGGGAGAGGGGCAATTGGAACATGAGGGAGATACCATCTTTACAGAGTCGGAGATATGTGAATGTTACGTACTGCAGAATAAATTGACTTGTGCCTTGCATTAACTCACATTGTTTAGTGTCTGTTTAGTGACATAACATTACTACTACCTTAATTTAAAAAAAAAAAAATACATCAGTTACCCAGATCAATAGTCAATCATCCACCAATACTGAAGCTTGTGATACATGCATTATCACTTCAGTACTGTACTTCTAATTGCTTGTGGTTGTTGCTCAGATAATCAATATGTTGTAATCTTTCAAGATGCACGTTTTTATGTGAAGGGTAGTGGGGTGGTAGGGGTTCATCGGTTGAATGCGTTAAAGGGGAACCCAAATACTCAGACCACTTCAACAGCTAATCTATCCCTCGATACCCTACAAAATAGATATGATGTCTTTTTCCGATTTGTGAATTATAAAGTAAGTAAATTTGCGATTAAATATAAACCTTCTTCTTCTTTTTCTTCTTCTTCTTCTTCTTCTTCAGATTAGCCATGACGTCAGACCAGGAATTAAACCACCAGATATGTACTGTCTGCGGGTTATGTTGTGATACGATTTAACTCAGAAGGCTAATAATTTTCGATTTTCCACAAAGAGGCCGAGTCGATGCGTCCTTACCGGTTGTAGTAATACAAACTTAGATGGTTACATGCTACAAAAACCCAAAGTTTCTCAGGAATTGAACGAGATTTGTCCAAAATAGCCGAGTGTGGATCGGGCCGACAAAATGTTTGTTTTTGTATTTAGAACATTGTCACTATTGTGGAGCAAACAAGAGGAGGCTATACATCTTGTGGTGATCGCCATGATGAGAGAGGAGATGCATCCGCCAGATTAAGCCGAAGAAAACAGCCGTCGCCAGAAACTATAACAACCATCTCTCAACAGCAACCAGACATGTACACAGGAAATTTGAGTGGTGAATCAACACACGTTGCCCACTGCCCAGCAGTAACCACAAGAGCACCTGAAAATAATTGTCTATTATCAATACTAATTTCTACAAATCAAATCAACTATCATCTACTTATGTGGGAGAGAAAGTAATCATCATCATCTGCTCCCTAAAAGAGGATTTGGACTGAGGATGCTAAAACTTTCAGCACCCCCCCCTCATTGCACCTAACACCTCTTGTTCCAGCAACAACTCCCCCCTCCACAATCCCCCATCACCTATCACCCCAACAATACCTTGAACTTGAAACTTGAAAGTAACTTTAAATGAGTGAGCTGGCACTGATCGACAAAAACGAGACAAGACGGACTGAAATGTACTTGTAAATTGTTCACGAAAATGAACAATAACAAAACCAAGGAGTAAGCATGTTTTAGAAGTGGATACACAATAATGTATCACATTCATATAATAAATCAGATTCTGGAAAATACAAGAGAAATTAAACTTCCTTGTTCCTGCATTCATTGATTAGAAAGGAAAGCCTCTGACAGTGTGGAAATAAATGCCCATCATAAAAGTGCTGCAACCAATTATACGTCAATTCCAGACCGAGATACATCAATATGTTAAGCAAGGTATATCAGTCGGAGTACAGTGACCTTGAAACTGCGTGCCAATATCACAATCGAAGGACAAGGATACACAATCTCACCAAAGATGCTCACTGCATGCTTAGAGGGAGTGTTTCAACATTGTATAATGTGAAAATGTCTGTGTTGCTATGGTTAGGTTTTGGCTTGGGAAACTAGGATCCTGAGTTCGAATCTCCCTCGGCTGTTGATTAAACCAGGTGGGTAACTCAGCCGGTCATCCTTCCGAGGTCGGCAAAATGAGTACCGGTGCTCCCAGCATTGATGCAACCAGCAGCCACAGGATAATAATAAAATAATAATAATTAAAATAATAATAATAATATGCTACTGCTAGCTGCTGAAGCCTAGGTTTGCTTCGGTTAGTTGCTGGCTTGGGACCTTATTCAGGACCTTAGAGTCCTGAGTTCAAACCCCTGTCAACTGTTGAATTAATAACAGGTGGGATTGACTCAGCCTTTCATAGACCTTTTGAGGTCAGCAAAATGAGTACCAGTTTACTGGGGTAATAACTGTGTGGAGGTAATCTGTGTTGGAGTGGTGACCTGTCCAGGACTGTACTCTTTGCCAATGAAACTGCCTTGGCAGCCCTATGTACCTTTTTGGTGTGAATGGAATGGTATTATTATACTGCTAGCTGCTGGGCAATATTGGAGTCCTGTCCTCTGCATCCTGATGCCATGCTGGATCATGTCCATTACCTTGCACCATCGGTTCTCAACTCGACCTGAGGTAGGGAAGGATGTGTAGAGCGATGGAACATGAGAGTGGAGATTGGTTCAAGCATTGGTTCAAGCAGCGGTCGTTCAAGCCCTTGCTGTTCAAATCCTGCATCAAGTACGTATGCTCCCTTTTTCATTTGTCTTTTGATCACTCGATCTGTCTGTTTATTATTACCATCTCGTCTCCCCCACCCCCCCCCTCCCACATTTCTTTAATATATCATTTTAAATATAAGAAACATCTTCCACCTTTTGAGTCCCCACATGCGTGAAAGACCATCCGGTACGGCCATATTGACCAGCCTTTGGGAAATATTAAATTGTAATGGAGGCTCCCATTATTAGAGCATAGATGTACAGGAAGAACACAAGCCTTGTCCCCTCAGAGCAAAGTGCATAAAGATCATTTAGCTATTCGCAGAGGTTTTAGACCTCCAGTGCAGAGGGTCTGCATTTGCGGGACCCCCACCAACACAAGAGGTGTTTATCTTTAATTAAATAAATAATTCTTCAAAGAGGCCCTCAAACGCAGAACACACAAAAGAGACCTGAAAACACAAAAAGAGGATTGGTATTAGGAGTTTCAATCTTTCCTTTCTCGGTCTTAACCACAATATGCAGGCTGCAGCTGAGGACTTAACATCAGATGGGCAGAGAGCTTGAGGGGAAGGGCAAAGGTGAATTTAGCTCACAATTCCTCCTGCACATTGTACGAAATTGCTTGGTGTCAGGTAATGCTCACCTCCCAGGATGGGGTAGCACAGATTTGCTGCAACTTCAGCTACAACAGGATGCTGCTCAATCTTACCCAGAGTTCATCCCAGTGCTGCTCAATCACAGCCCTAACTGTACATGGCTGCATATGGTGCCATTACCTGGGATGCATTTATCCTCTGCCTTAATTGCTCTAACCTCAAAATCTGTCTGTCCCTGCTTCGGCACATTCTGAATTGTGCATATCAGATTCACTCTCACGAGCCAGCACCACCAATGCTAGCCAATTCAAAGTCCAAGGTGGCTTCAAGGGTGTGGTTTATTTGTCCTGGTTTCCAGCCCTTTTTACCTTGTTGCCAGACTATCTCACCATGAACTGTAATTGAGGGAGCAGTGGATGCACGTGCTCCATTTTGTTCAGATATACTGCTCCCTTGCTAAGGACTGAAGTGAACTGATGAGACACATGCATGCCATTTACAATGAGAAGACATTGTCTTTTATCACAATTTTGATGATGTCATTCATTGAAATTCCCCACCACCCTCCTTACAGTGATGTTTTGAAATTGTACAATGTACATAAAGGACAGATGGCCATCCATGTCTTTATTCCTGATTTCTTCCCTTATACTGAGTGGAGAAATGTACAAGAAAGAGGGGACAAGTAAATTTGATGAATAACTACTCGAGGCTACTAATTTATTCAACCCATGACAACAATTGTAAGTTTACTTACCCCATGGAATAGAAGTGTTTAACATTGGAAAGTCTCCACACATGTAAACAATGTAAAATCTTTAATTTTCTCAAGGCAATAGGTTTGAATAATTGAGGGTTGAGAATGAGATGAAAACTGCCATGGGAAGAAAAGTGAAGCTGGAATTTTAGGTATTAGTTCTTCATCAAAGCAGGAATGGACCAGTACATTCTTCTTGCATATGGCAGCTTGGCTGCTGGGTAGCTATCATTTTATTGGGGCGCAACTATGCCGCTGATGCTATGCCCCCATACCAGTACACCGGTACTCATTTTACTGACCTCAGAAGGATGACAGGCTGAGTCAACCCCACCTGGTGTTAACTCAGTGGCCAACAGGGCTCGAACTTAGGACCTTAAGATCCCAAGCCAGCCACTCTAACCACTAAGCCAACACCAGTCTGACCAATACATGAAGGGTTCACACCCGAAAACCTCAGCTAAAACTTTACGTCCGACGGCAGTCAGCATACCCTTCTCAACTTTCAGTTGATAAAACCTCTTGTACGTTTTAGTCACGTATGCTTTCAACAGGTGGGGTGTTCGCAAAATGATAATTAAGGAAACAATTTACCATTTCGGAATTTTGAAAATGAAAGCCACAGTGATGATAATTTTCACACAAAAATCACCTGAAATTTTTCTGGGGATGACAAATTACAGCTAACAGATCTAAGTCTAAGTTGAACAGCCAAGTCACAGCACACGGCAATGTCTGTTAGGTAGATTGTCCAAAATCCTTCCTCAAATTTCCGTCGGTGACACTCATTCACACTGTGATTGATGGCAGTGGGTCTGGTGACCACAATCACATGCTGGGCTGTCTTTGAAATTCCATTTGTGGAGGTGGTGTGATGTCCTTGCATGGAGAGTGCAGATCATGTTGAGCGGATACCATTGTTTCTGGGGGAGGTCGAAAACTGGAGGCTCTTCTGTTGGATCAAGTCAACAGTTCTTTGTTGGAAATGTTGTTGTCTGTCCAGAGATTGCACCCCTTGTTCTTTGTGTTAAACCCTGCATCACTCAAAACATTTGCAGAGCCCCAAAATGGTTTGCACGACTTGATGGAGCAACAACAATGGAACAACTGAATCACTTATAATGATGCCCTAATATATATCCAATCTTTTTTTTTTTGAACAAAATAAGGAATTTTTTTCTCGATGTAAAGGTCAATTGACCCTTTATGAACTCACAGCTCGGTTCATAAAGGGTCAATGGTCTGTGGACGGAATGGTGCAGGATCTCCACAAGGTAATGTGAAAGAGTTTACTCTCTACTTTGCCTTAATCAGAGATTCAGAGAGCATTGAACCATGTTCTTGGACAGCACACAAGGTACCCAGTAAGCCTTATATATCTACAAACATGGTCATTGTGATGTGAACCAAAGTAGATTTGAATAATTTACTGTTAGATTGTTTTTGGAGAACGAATACAGTAAGTGTTATAATGGATTCTAGCAATTTCAATTTAAATTCATATTTGCAGTAATAATTTTTTTCATACACATGGCAGAAGAACTCAGTTAATAACGTCCTTGCTTCTGCACCGTCGGGTTCTGGGTTCGATTAATGATGCAACAAGATTTGAGAAGTAAATTGCCCATTGGCACAGGAGCAGCAGGGGCATGACTCCAATTGTAAGACATGCTGTTCTTTTAAGTGGACATTCAGCCAGTTGTCCTTTCTCCTATGTATATGTTTAAAATCTCAATGTATACTTTCCAAGTGATCCGCCTTGAATGTTAGTCCAGGACCGGATTTGTAATTTGGATAAGGGACCAGAATACAACGGCCTACTCTTTTCAAAACCAACACTTTCACACTTAACATCTGAAAATAATACCAGTAGATGCGAAATCTGAAAAGTAATACCCGTGGCAACAATTACAAGTTTTGACTTCTCCCATGGGATACAAGTGTTTAATATTAGAAAGTTCCCATATATGTAAGCAATGTAAAATCTTTCATATATAAATTATATATATCTTCTTCTTCTTCTTCTTCCGGCTGCTCCCGTTAGGGGTCGCCACAGCGGATCCATCCGCTATGATCCGCATACTGATTTGGCATAGGTTTTACACCGGATGCCCTTCCTGACGCAACCCTGGTCACCTCTTACGACACAGGGATAAGGATTGGGTTTCGCCATGATTCCGTGCTGCCCTACACCCTCTCATAGAGTGGCCCAGGGCAGAGCTCCCGTCCTCAAGCGATCCTCCAACCCAAGCCTCCAAGTAGCCGGATTACAGGCGCACGCCACTACGCCCGGTATGTGTATATATATATATAAATATATATATATACATATATATATACATATATATATAATTATATATATATATACATATATATATATATATTATACACTCCACCACACACACACACACCACACACACACACACACCACACACACACACACACACCACACACACACACAACACACAGCTACTGATAAGTACATACAAAAGCTATTTTATTTGAAGTTATAACCCTAACTTATAAGCTATTGACTGATTTCCTAATTGCCCAGATCATCAGCTGGGCAACGTTTTTCATTGCGGTTTTGATCCTTTCACCCCAGAACCTCTCCAAACAGCGGATCCACAACCCCGGCCGCAGGTCCACATCAGTATATTACTCAACATCAATGGACCTACAACCCAAAGTTGTGTTCAGACAGTCAGTCAACACAGCAATGCAATATCCTTATTCAAACTTATTTAATTAATTATACTTTATTTAAATATTTACTACATATGAATAACTTTAATCACTTACCACACTTTATATGCATAGTATATTAAGCAATTAAACACTTTACCTTGTCGACATGTCCATTACACAGCACCTCCATCTAACCATAGACTCAAAACTGTCATTAACAACCGATTTTAACATGCCTGCACTGCATATCCGAGCAACCACCAAATAAATTATATTAATGCTTATTTATAATGTATTTTATAAATAACATTATATTTATTGTATTTTTATCTCAATACCCTCCATTTATTTAATACCATTCTATAAATAAAAAATAAAATAACATGTTTAAACAATATAATTAATTAAAGAATTTACCTCATTAAAATGAATTCATTTCATATTATTAATCAATGCAATGCAATAGGAACTTGTTTACATGAAAAACCTCCCAAACTTAAATAAAAGGTCACGATGGAGTGTAAAGACATCTCTAACAAGACCTGATTCAAACAATCAGCCAAATATCCTCTGTTTAACATGATGGAAAAAACCTTTTCAGCACGTTCTACAAAATCATCCTTTACTGAAAAATTCTTGCAAATCTAAGTAGCTGAGATAAAAAAAAAACACTGTAAACCCATTTCAATTGGTACATTGCTTCCTAGGAAAGTGTACAAGAGTACCGGGAAACTGAAATCATCAACTTTATGATACACACTTGTATTAAAGCCATTCTGTTCAACTCTAACCAACAAATCCAGATATGGAGCAACTGTACAATAATTACCACTCCTGTTTGCAATCAGGCTATCTGGATCTTGTGAAGCTGCCTATCAAAATAATTATAGTTCACCACATAAATATCATCTCTATAAAGACATGTATGAGATAATATTTTAGCTAATCCTAATCATTATATGCATTAGCAATGCAATAAAGTTGCTTATAAGATGAGAGCAATGCTGCATTTACCCAAAAAGCTTTCGATCACCATGTAATTTGACAAACCATTATTGTGAACAAACAAAACTGAAATACCTTCAAGGTTATGTTAACACAAGATGAGTGTAACAAACATCATATAATCCTAAAATACACCATTTGGTGTCCATCTGTCTGTTTTTTTTGACCTTGATATATTTGGTCGTTACTTATCCAATCTTAGCCAAACTTGACATGAGGACTAAGGGTCACACAATGGAGGTTGGAGTAACTTAATTTGCCTCACCCCCCCCCTCCCAAAGGGGTTTTTCACTTTGGGGAAAAAAATCCATCTTAAGATAGATTATCATGGTTTTCTTCCAATGCTGCTTCTAATAACAAAAGTAATAACATGAATGATAATAGCATATTATTAAATGTTATTATTACAAAACAATGTTAATGTTGATATCCCCTCTTCCCAAGAGGTTTTTCCTCCTTGGACGAATGCTGTGTTAGTGTGTATAAATAGCTTATCATGGCGTATGATGGGGCAAACTTACCAGAAGTAAAAAATATTATAAAACACAAACACATATGATTACAAGTAATCTGAAGGAATCCTGACATCCTTGAGGTATTTTATGCTTATCATGTCCAGCCCAGACTAACAGATGCAAGTCGAGATCAACTGCGATCTATATACCCCAGAGAGGACAATAATGTGACCCTTCCTGTCGCTCCCGTAGGAAGTGGGTGTACTAATATTTTAAAATGGCAAATCTCCTCTTTCTGGGA
>CM068963.1:101604057-101621469 GCA_035128595.1 Eptatretus atami
TAACTGCTTGCGGAGGCCAAAACCAAATAGGAAGGTACCCTAACATAATCTCCTCCTTACCTTGTAACTAACATCTCGACGGACCCTTCCGGACCACTAATTACAGAATATCTGTAATTTCACCGTAATTCACTCAACAGTATGAACCACTTGAAGACACTGGTTACGAAAGAGGCCAGTCCTCTTGCTCTAGGGAACATCCGACAGTTCGGGAATATTGTCGGACTGACTTTGTGTTTGAATGGACCCGACGGAAGGCATTTCACCCCAAGTTCCTTATAGTACGCCATGAGGTTCGCGTTTGATGTGACAAGTACTCGTTCAAGTTACTTCGGGATCGGCCCCCTGTCGTGAGCTTCTGACAAACATCAACCAACTCGCTCCATACCTTCTCCTGCAGAATAGCGAATGTGTATCCTGCGTGCCCCCATCAAAGTCTCTTCGGAAAGCTTGCGCGTTACTGAGGGAGGGCACTTGGACTCTAACAAGGAAGAAGTATCTGGCACTGCCTGGAGGCTTCTGTTGTGCTGCTTCCAGAAATAACACTCCACCATTAACGTAGACTCAGCCTCGTGACCCGCAGAGACTTGGAAGATCTGCTGTTGCAGTTTACCTTTGCCCCAGCAGTAAGCATTACCGCAGGACGGTAAACTTTGTGAAACCTGAAGTTGCCTTATTGAGGTATTCAAAGGATTGGTCGAGTAGACTGCGCAATGTGAATGCACAACAGACCCGAACACCTTTCCTAGATGAAGACGCTTACCAATATCGTTGGCTCTGCATAGCCTGTGTTCGTATCCAAAGTCAATCATTTGCATTGTTGTATGGCATCCAGACGCCGCATTCATACGTTATCTTCCAATACGAGTATTCACAGAGCGAGGAAGAAACGAGTAAACCAATACGCGTCGGGCAATAGGGCCTCAGGACCGTGATAGGCAAGGAGTAGTCAGCATCGTCAGCGTGCATACACAAGTTACAGATGCTTTGAATTTCCAGAGTTGTTGTAGTAGTGTTGGCTGAAAGATTCCTGGACATATCGAAGGCGCTCTCTCTTGATATGAACTCGGTTCTGAGTCTCTGTAGGGGCCTTGGACTAATTGAATGTGTTCGAAGGGAGCTGTGACATGAGCTCCTCACAGTGAATATACAAATTGGCCACGAGTTTGGAGTCTTGTTTAAGCTCTTGACACCCTTTGTAGCTTTCCGGGACCTGTGCTGCCACCCATTTCAGCCAAGGTCTGCCGTCCTCGTTACATGTGTTCAATAGGGAGTTGACACCGAAATGTAGGACCACACTGAAGCCTCACTTCAAAACATGTGCAATACCTGTTAGTAGTACGGATAATTTGGCTACGAGCATCGAGGCGCGGCTGAGATACTTATCTCTTGGACTCAAGGAATCCGGTCTAATTAGCGCCACACACACACGACCTCCTGTCTCACTTCCTCTAATAGTCCTATGTACCAAGCATATCTGCCCGTTTACATCGAGTTAGAGTCCGAACTGATGTGACATTTCATTCACGTTACTGCAAGATATTCATCTGAAGGATGCATGACTCATTCTACTGTTTTAAGAATTCCCCTACGTTCTGAATTTCATCCCCACTTCGTAACACGGTCGTTTCCTTGACAAGCCACCTCTTGAGGTTTTGATCTCTATCCCTCTCGGCTCGCATACTGTAGAGCATTTTGGACGTATTCCCTTGAGAGGTGCATCGCTCTTCCCACGTAATTGCAAAACCTTTCCGTACCCTAAAATATCTGCCTATTGTGATGGGTGTGAGGTGATAATCTTCAGAAGTGCTGACCGTGCAGATCTTTGCTCTTCTAGCAGTTTTCTGCTCAGCTGTACATGGACACCAGGTTGACTTCTGCGACATTTCAGATTTTCATAGGCAAGCCTATGTGTGTTTGATCGTTCGTGTTGTCTGAATTTTTGTGTAGCCTTTTTCCAGTTCTGAAAGCCCTTTGAGACAAATGCGTCTTCTGCACAGCGGGCAAGTTCGGTACAGAGGATCACAGACTCATGAAAACAAAAGTTCATACATCCGACATAATTCAATTTGTATGCGAACATAAAGAAGGAAGTTCAAAAAAGTAACATAACACTTTCAAACTTTCAAAGAACATAGAATGATGTTACATATGAAACAATACAGCAAAAATACACCCAAATTAAAAAGACAAAAGAAAAATATAAACGAAATATCAAGAGATCAACACGTGGTGAATGATAAAGAGCAGGAAGTACAAAAAAATTGGTCAGATTGGGCAAACAAGAAGGCTATTGAATGGCTCAGAAGGGGTCAGTTCACGAGATGGAGAACGATTCATAATAAATGCTCAAACAGGGACCAACAACATTCTAGTTCAAATTCATATATTCTAAGTTAAAAGTCTATATCCGTTCAAATCAAATATAATGGAAGAACAAGTAGGTGGTATACATTCGGAGTCATAGAAGTACCTGGATAAGGATTTGGGTTTCAGATGCTACTCCACCTCAAACCATTCAGGCACGCCAAGTGAGCTTATTTTAAAAAAAGAAGAAAAAAAGAAGTAAAGAGAAAAATTAAAATAATCTGGTGTCAACATATCCGATGATTTGAAATTTAAAACATATTCCCATCACTATCGATCTAATTGTGAAGTTTATCACGTATTATGAAGCAGTTTAAAGAAAGATTTAAAAGATTTTCGTTCAGATCAATATGCCTGCAGAATGTGACCTAATCAATTAATAATAATTGAATGAATTGAATATAATTGAATTATAATGAATATTATTCATGACAGATATATCCCAAGACTTGGGAAATTGTGTAAATTTACCTCGATTTGTCCAGCATCCTGGAGAAAAAGTGTTTTATTTTAAAGGTTTTAGGGTAAATTCAACATGGCTGCAAACCAATAAGATGACTCATTATTTTTTTTTTGTCAAACAATTTATTCCAAGATGACATCATAAATTTTATCATATCGATCAAATGTACGTAGCTTCTAAGTATGTATTAAGATGTCTCTATATCATTAACAAAAAAAATACACATTCGCCCATGAGAGTTATCTGCATGTGCAAGTGGAAATTATTTCTTGGTGCATAGTTTCGGAGATGGAGGACAAAGGATTTTCTTTTTTCAACATGGGTGACTTTCAAACCATGCTCTGATGCCATAATACAATTAAACTTGTTTACATGAGTCGTCGGGAAAATTGTGTAATCCGACAAGCGGTTGTGGAGAAAAACGTATTCAAGTTTGTGAACAACAAACAGAAAAAAGACATTTGAAGAGCAGATATTTGCCAAAAATCCCACCCTTCCCCTCCCCAAAAAAGGTTTTTTTTTTTGCATGGATACACTCAATATCATCTTAATTAAGATTAAAATTGCACGCTTGATAAGAAGCTCAGGCAATCGGATGAAAATTTATTCGTTTTCAGATTGAAATTGATGCATTTTAGAAGTTATCCTTGAGTTGACTTGACTTTTGACTCAAAAATAGTTTGTTTTCCAAATTATGGCGGCAATGTGCAATCCGATTCAAATATCAAGTAATCGGATGAAAATGACGATTTTTAGAATTTGACTCAAGCGGACTTTGACATCAAATCAATAGGCTTCTCAGTTGAGACCACTCTACAGATTGGTAATTTGTGAAGATGGTTTAAAATGTGACTTTGGCAACGACAAACAAACAGAAAACCAGTAATACAAACTTGACTGATCATACCTGTATATTGAAAGCTCGATTTTGCAAGTAACAACAAAGACAACTTGGTTACACAGAAGGCACGGTTAGAGTATTCCTTGCAGGCTGAATACACCATGTCACCAGCTTCATCAAATATCCACAACTTTTGAGATATTTTGCATGTGTTTTTAGCCCATTCTCAATGGTGAAGAATTCAATTAAAGATAATATTATCTTATTCAGATCTGGATTGGGATTCAAAGAAATTTGAATAATTTCTTCCTAGTGGCACTGCACATGTCCGCCGGTTTCGTTGAATCCATCCTAACCTTTTGAGATATTGTGGCTATATATATTTTTGGCCCAATCTATCATGTGATGATTATGATAAAAATTCAGATCTGATCCGAATTGGATCTTAAAATTCGCATATGCTGTCCTTGGCCAGTCCCTAACCAACTTTTTTTTAGAATGATTTGCTTGAAACTGGCCAAAGATCGTGTGAACAAACAACAGACTGAAGCAACAGAAATAAGACCAAATACTTGGCGATTATTTTTTTCACAAAGTAATGAAAATCAACTAGAGTCCAATTGGCGAATGCGATAGGTACTCGGGTAGGCGCAACATACTAACAGGTGAATACACCCTCTGTCAGATTTATCCGATTCCGTTACACTTTTTGAGATATATGCATATCGTTTTTAACCCCACTCTCAATGGTGAGAATCATAAAAATTAAATAATCTCATATGATTGAATTTGGATTTAAAAAATTAAGTAAATTCTTCAGTGACACTGCCACTGTCACAAAGTTTCATTGAAACCACCTTTAACCTTTTGAGATTTGTGTATATATCATTTTTGGCCCATGTCTAATGGTGAAATCTTAAAATTCTCAGTCAGATCAGATTCGGATCTTCACCAAAATTAAGGTTGCTGTCTTGGCGGTCATACTACACACATAAAAAATTCATATGATTGCTTGAAATGTGGCGAAAATATGTGACACAGACAGACCACAGACTGGGAATTTTTCCGCCAAGTCATAAAAAATCATCAGTGACATTGGCGAACGGAACAGCATCTTAAGAGCAATACTCCACCAGGCTGAATACCTCAACATGTCACACAGTTTAAATCAGAACTGTCACATTTTGGATATCATGCAATATATTTTTAGCCCCATCTCTCAACTGAAGATTAGTTAAAAATTAAATATTCGTATCCAGATACCGTTTCAGATTTCACAAATAAGCATTGCTGGTCATGGCAGTCACCTACACAACAAAAAAAAAATTCGGAACGATTGCTTGAAACTGTGGCCAAAAATCGTGTGACAAACAAGAAAACAAACACTATGGAGTATAGAGGCACATATTGGCAAAAAAAAACAGACAGACAACAATACCTCTCCTCTGTGAGGGTAAAAGTATGTAATGCTCAGTATGACTGATGATCCTTGGAGTGAGGATAGAAACAAACATTGCGAACTGGATTTGGTAGCAAAAAGGAAAAGTGGTGTTGCTGAATTGATGAGCTAGTACGCCCTGCAATTTTGACGAGCCACGCGAATAGGAAAACGAATACAAGATATTTTTGGTCCAAATACAAGATACAAATGAAGTAACATCGGAAGCTGAAGAGTCGAAATTGTATCGTGATACCTTGAAGGGGAATGAAAAGACAACTTACAGAGATATTTAAAAACAAAAACATCCTGAGAATATTACGAAAACGAAACTGCTGTTGGAAAGGAGCTGTAGGGTTAATTGACCGGATCTGAAAAGAGCCTCAGAAGAAAACTGAGAGCAGAAAACTTCACAGATGATCATGGATCGTGGAGTCGTGGCAAAATGGAGATGGATATTTGGAGCCCTGGAGGAGTGTTCACTTCTGAAATCGCATATGGCGATAACAACCAACGACACCCACACACACACGGGCCCACACCACACACACCACACACACACAGACACACTCCTATATTTTACTACGGATTTATGACGGCAACCAGACTGGGAAGCAAGGCTAGTTTAGGAGTGATATTGTTCTGTTTCCACATATTGTAGATTGTGATATACCATCTAGTGTCAGACTACGTTTTGCAGGTTGGGCATGTGAATTTCTGGATGATCTTGAAAACCTGTTTCTGCTTTTTGCCAAACATTTGTCTTCTTCTTGTAATTTCATGCATAAAGCAATGCTGGCTACTCTGGATGTTTGTATGGTGGCAATTTCTGTAATTCAACCTCAAATTGGTACATTCTGAGACAGAATTTTATACAGGAATAAGCAGAATAATAAGTTAATTGTAATGTTTTTTTGTTTTTTTTTTACATGCTGAATGTTTTGACTTACATTGCATACATATGTTATAATGATAAAAATAAGTCATATTTAAAGATAAACTTACTTGCCATACGTACTCTCATAAAGACTTTAGTGATGTACTGCAATTCTCACGTCAATGGGATAGCTTGGGATGACTGATGAGGATCCGAATTTCTTTGATATTTAAATATTTGGTAGGTCAGTGTCTTTCGCCTTGGCTGAAAGTTCTGTGTGTGCAAGATGCAGTATGCATGCAATCTGCATACGTATGCAGCACAGGCGTGGTTCTCTATTAGTAATGTTGTGATCTGAGTTACATCATTCAGTAACCAATGAGAACATCTATGTTTTCAGGGGTCAATATGCTTGTAAATGGGGAGCATTTGTTTTTGCTGCGCATATTTGAATGAAGCTTTTCCAATCAATACAAGTGCGATTGCAGATATTTCTTTCACCAGCATCGAGGGATACCACCCAAGGCGACAAAACATGTCGAAAAATGAAACTATCAAAAACTTTGCTGAGGACATTTATTTTGTGAAAGTGGTGTTTTATATTAATGTGGCATTAAATTGGTCGCTGGTTAAGTGTTAAAAATGTGGTAGGCTATCACAAAGCGGTTATGAATTGGGACACATACACCCACACACACGCACACACAACACACACACACACACACACCACATCGTGTGGCTTGCTGATGAATCTTCCCCGTCAAGTCACTGCATTAACAAAAAGTGAGATGATCCTTAACTCAGACTATTCAGTTTACTTCCAATATCAGCAAGGCATGGAACCATCACCCTGAGTTGATATGAAATCTCTTTTCTAAGCAACCACTGCTCACCTTCACTCTTTCATTCCTCTTTTTTTCCGCTTTGGAAATAAATCCTCACTCTATCAATCCACTCTTTCTAAGGCCTCAAAACAGCTGTTAGCCATTCTTTATCATCCCCATCCAAATCCTCGATCTTTTCACCCCGATAATCCACATAAACCCCTCTTCAAATTCCTGCTTCCTTACTGAGTCCTGTAATGTCCTTTGGTATTCCATGGTTCCGCCATCTTCCCTTCACAGATCTCCTAATGTTCCTGTTCCCACCATTGTTTTTATCCTTCATCCGCCCCTGTTATGCCTGCCTGCTGTGGGCGTTGTGTGTTAGCTCTCACCGACCGACATTGTATACAAAAAAAACACTCATCTCAGATTACCAATTGGTTCAGACCAGGTCATTCCACATTGGACATGCTGTTCTATTAACTACAATGGAATGAGGCCCTCATTAGCGACATGGAATCAGCACATTCTCTGACTATATCATGCATTTCATCGGGATCCTGCTTCTCCATCCTCTTGATATGTATCCTAGGCAACTCCACCCGCTCACTGGATTCCTCCTTCTCATCGCAACATGTTGTCTCAAGGAATCCTTTCATATTCTCTCCTATAGGCTGGAGTACACCAAGGCAGTGTTCGGCCATACTATCTGATTTCTCAATGATCTTCTGATCTGCAAAGTCTTATCTATTTGTTGATGACTCCACCCTGCCATGAATCCCTCATCCTTGATGACGGCAGGCTGCAGCTCTTTCGTTTCGAGACCTTGCAAATATGAATTGTCAAACACTTGATGTTTTCAATCCTGACAATTCAACTTATGATCTCTCTCAAAAGGCCATTGGTTAAACCCGTTACTTTTTAAAACTCTGGGAAGTTCAGTATTCAACTCCTGAGTTCAATATCAAGGGCATCTTTTGGGCAAATCCACAATTTCAATTTGGGCTCAAAGGCACGGGCATCCTCCATCAGACAAAGTTTTCCTTGGCCTGAAATCCTATCCACTACAATCAAGCCACATCTGTAGCTTGCATGTACTTGCTCTCCCTCTAGGCCGGCATAATCCGCAAGCATGACATGTCCCTCCAGATGCCCAATTAAAGAACATCACCAGATGACACCTTACTCGACATTGTACTGCAATATTCATCCTTAATGTTTGTCTGTAAGACTGCATGCAAAAAAGTTGAATAATGAATAAGCATAGTGATGAAAGGCATCAGTAAATGTCCCTGGTAGATGAAGGGTAAATGATTCAAACTCGAAGAACAGGAAACAGTCAAGCACAAAAATAAATAAGTGAAAACTTATTTAATCTATTATGCAACAGGATTCTCAATATTTGTGACACATCAAACATGGTGAAATATTCGTCTTACTTTTATGGGAAAAACAATAGTTAACAGTTATTAGTTTTAGACATTGAATCCATTGATTATGCAATAAAAGGAGCATTGTTCTGCCTTGTGAATCTACATTGTATGGATTGATGATGTTGATTTTTATACGACTAAAATAAAGAAATGCTTCCAGCAAAGGTATACACAATAAAATGCGATTGCCCTGCAGGCTCAAATGTGAGTGGGTCGTTTAACTAATCGGATGAGTGATTTTCTAGATCTCTTTTGTTTGATTCACCTAGCAGGAACAGGATGACGGGCAATTGCATGGTACTGCCTATGCCTTCGGCGCATTTGGCTTAACCTGTTAAACTTTTAATTCCTCAAAGTCTTTTTCGAGCTTCTCAGCAATGATGGATGATAGATGAATTCTACTCAATGTGATTTTGAAAGAGACTAGCTTGTAAAACGATTGTGGCAGCATGATTTTCCACTGTCGGGTTTGCTTTATGGTTTTTTTTGTATCTGATAAAAGTTTTTAGGCATAACTTTTATGAGAGTCGTTGTTGAAGGCAACACTTAAAAATCGTATACTTATTCAATAATGTTTTACAAAGACTGCAAATTGAGAGGGCTAAAACTCCTTGATGTCTTTACAGTCTTATCTCAGTTTTACATACGTCTTGAATACGTAGTACAAGGGTTAGAAGACTTGGTACTTTGAATTTTTTAACTTTGATGGTCGCATGAAAGAAAAAAATATAAATGGTGCATGAAAAAGCATGATTCATAAAAGTTTTACTAATAAGTTCAATATTTTAGGCTTCACATAACGTATTTCAGAGACATTGTTCATTCTGAATTCAATTGTTGAAGAATTCTCCATGTTGCCTGCTGAGGTAATTTCAATAAAACGCATTTGTGATAAGCCATAAGTTCTCCAGAGAAGTTGTTTGATGAGTAAAGTTTACATAGCTCCATAAAAGTAGTACATGGGACAGGTTATGGCGAATGAGGTGGCCAGCAGAAGTCGGTCACATCTACCAACATTTCTAGGAGATATCATTCAAGAACCGTTACACATTCGAAGCAGAGTGGAGGGAGCTAATCTTGTGGTAACAAGGTGATATGTGAAAATAATAGCATTTTGGGCCAAATAAATTCCACAAATGCTTTTCCACAACAAAGGAAGGTCACATTGAATGTTTATTCTTCATAAAAGAAAAGACCAATGATGCAAGACTCCTGTGAACACAGACATTGATTTTTGCAAGTCTCTTTAATGTTGCCAGACTTCGGAGGAATTTTCTTTCCCCAAATGTGGTAATTGTGTTGGGTTCCTTAACAATGATGCAGAGTTGCTCATCAGAATGTCAGCTTGTGAAAAAACCAGAGGAATATGGATTAACACAAGCAAAAACACACATGAACACACAAAAAGTTGATGAATTATGGTTTAATTGCATTTCAAGTTTTTGTTTCTATCGGTGTGTATATAAAATTATACGTCAAGTTGCACAGGGTTTATGAACAACCTGAATATTAATTAATATATATTATATATTATATATATATTATATATATTATATATATATCTTCCTCTTTTCGGCGCTCCGTTAGGGTGCCAAGAGGATATCCGTTATGATCCGCATACTGATTTGCATAGGTTTACACGATGCCCTTTGAGCAATGGTCAGCTCTTACGACACAGGGATAAGGATGGGGTTTCGCATGATTCCGGCTGCCCTACCCCTTCATAGCGGGCCCCGCAGGAGCAGGGCTCCCGTCTCAACGATTAACCAAGGCTCGAGTAGCCGATACAGGTGCATGCATAATGCCGGTATATATATATATATATATATATATATATAATATATTATATGTATATATATATATATGGTTTTAATTATATGTGTAATATATAAATATATATATATATATATATAATTATTATATATTAATATATTCTATTTAATATACAGGGTGTCGCAAAAAATGTACCACATTTGGCTCTATAACTATTGATTTTTCATTTATTTCAGACCAAATTGCGCATAATAAAGGCAGAAGTACGCTAGGTTTTGAGAAGAAATTTATCATAAGTGCTACTGGAAGCACGAAACACATGGAAGTGCAAGACAATTTAAAGACATTTTCACAAGATTCCAACCAACTGTTTGCACATGCTTACATGAGATACATGTTTGAAAAGATGGAATGTGCATGAAGTATAAGGATGTTTAGGAAGAACACGGTCATCAACCCCCACAAAGGAAAATAATTGCTGAAACCAATCCACGATGCCCACGGAAATCTGTACACAACTGGCTCTGAGACAGAATCCAAATCAGGACCATTGATTTTTAAGCGAAATTATTGGAAAGTTACATTCAAAATTCATCACACGCTCCAAATGAAGATCCTGACCGAGAGAGAATTTGTGAGTGGTACTGGGGCAATGCAAGAAGATGCAGCTATTTCATCCAATTGTTGGAGCGATGAGGCCAGCTCATTAAATGCTAATTAACGAACACATTGAGTACTGGGCTCTGAAATCACTAGTTACTATAGAAACGCATTTAAACTACAGGGGTTACTGTGTGGTGTGGGATATCGCATTGGGCATCCTAGGGCCATTCTTTTTGACCAAAACTGTCCTGGGATGTTTAATTAAACTTGCTGGCAGGAATAGTCGTCATGTGTGAAGAGATATTTGGTGAGAAGAGTATTTATTTATGCAAAGATGGCAGCACCTCCCATACACGTGATGTAAGGGGCTATCCGAACACTTTTCGAACAGTGGATTGGGTGAAGAGTAGTGTTGATTTTTCTGTGCGTTCCCTAGATCTCACTCCAGTGGATCTTTTTATGGATATTCAAAGTAAGGTTTTACGCTCAAACCAGCACAGTGATGGTGAAGAGAAATTGAAATGACATGTTTGCAGTTCAATGAATATGATTCGGTAATGCTGTTGAATCAGTGGGCACGCGTTCGTGCTGTGTTTGGAAGTGATGGTCGTAGTTTTTGAACTTTGTAAACATGCATTTATCCATTTAACCATTATCTTGTTTCTAAGATCATTACAAGGCATTTATATATTTAAAGAGTGAGTACATTTTTTTGGGGACATTTCTGTCATATATTATATATATATATATATTAATATATATATATATAATATATAATATATATATTTTATATATATTATATATCACTCATATATTAATATTATATATATATACCATCATATAATATATATATATGGGTTGTATTCTATATATATATACTATACAACAACACACCCACACTACACTTATAGTATTAATTTATATATATATTATATATTCTATATCCATCCCTGATTTTGAGTTTGCTACGGCTTCCTTTCAACTTATAACATCCAGAATGTTTGTTGGTAGTCTGTG
Organism: Eptatretus atami; assembly: GCA_035128595.1. Lineage (NCBI taxonomy): Eukaryota > Metazoa > Chordata > Myxini > Myxiniformes > Myxinidae > Eptatretus > Eptatretus atami. The sequence continues at coordinate 101,615,694 of CM068963.1, forward strand.
CTTCGTATGTCTCCCAGGTGGCCTAGCTCCTATTACCCCTGTGCCGATTTCTAGAAGCCGGATCAGCACTATTCTGTGGATAATTATATCTGGCAGAAAATGTATCATGATAGGTTCCGTGCTCATAGCTCTGGATAACTTTATTCTGGATTAATTTATGTATATTTTTCTGATAACTTTAGCAACCTCCTCTGGGCCAGACATGCTTTTATGTGTTCGTGATGCACATTAGGTTTGTCAATTCAAAATGGAGATGATCCATTTGTTTACAATGTCGGAAGAACGGTGAAATGAAATTATGCAATATGTGTTGATTCATTGTGTGAATATTGATGCGCAGTTAAACGACCAATTCTATTTAGAAAGACAGTTTACCTTCATTCTTGGAATTGTAAGTGACAGTTTTGAATGTGTGTTCGCGAAAGCAACTGTGGAATTCGTAGTGATCCAATTGCATTGCCCTTTTTTTTTTTGCTGGCGGGTGCATTTTTACACTCATTGAGATTTCCTTCGGATGATAAGTCTACGACCAGCCGCATGGTCATTGAGATCGGTTAATAAGCTCTATATAAACGTATTTTTAGGTATCACATCTACTTCATCAACGTTTGACTGGAGGTGCACCATTTTTTCTTCCTTCTTACCTGAGCGATAGTATCTTGCACTGTTGATGGCGCTGTGATTGACAACAAACAGACTTCCTCTTCACATCTTGTTGTTAGGGTGTTTTGAAAATCAACTCTCATGACCTTAATTGATTTTGTTGCCCGACATGCTATCCGTTCAGTTTGTTGTAAAATTGGCCTTCTCTTTTAATTCACGTCTTCCCGCATGATGTTTTGCAAGTAAGACGTGCAATGCGATGTGGATAACCATGTTCAATGAATTTTAAACACTTTATCGGCAGATCACTATCCAAGTCTTGTCCAGCATTGAACCCATGGATTATACGTCGGTTAGTTATCCTCCGGATAAGAAATTAAAAAAGGACAGCTTTATGTGGGGTTAAATACGTATTTCTTATAAGCAGAAGCTGTTTAAATAATTATTGACTTGCGCTCCACTTTCACAGAGCATCATGTTAAAGGATTATGTACAAGGTAGTCATCTTGTTGGTCTACATAATGTTTTATTTTGGATAAAATTTGAAAGATTATATTCATGAATGGCATTAAAAATCAATACCTGCATATGAATCATCCAAACAGCAAATAGCATGTGGTGCAAACTGGTAGAAAAAAAAACGAATTCGTTGCTGATCAGAATCTGTTAGGATTGGAAACATTTGCTTCACATACAGGTCAATAAGTCGTTATTCCGTAAGTACGTGTGAGACAGGTCAATCCTTTTGTTTAATGGGAGTCAAAGGTGTGGGCTGCGACAGGTAATAAATGTTTCTTTTATTTTACATCCATTGCGATCACAGTACATCGAGCCTGCGCCTCGTTCAGGGCACAGCGACCTTTGCCTGAGACGGATTCGAGGATGTTCGAGGTGGTTCACCACCATCACGCTTCTCAAACACGCGTGGAGGGGAGGAGCTGCTTGCTCGTGGCATGGCCGAACCTGCAAGGAATGCTGTGCGTAGGAATCTGGCCAATTAGAGGCGAAAGCGAGTGTGCTGACCAAGGCCTCCAAATGAGGGAGTCATAAATTCGACTTCACTGCGGGTTGTTGTGGGTTTTGCACGAGAGTGTTGGGGGTTCTAAGGGTTTTTGCTGTTCGAAGGGTGGTTACGAGGGGCGATTTACGCGAGTGGTCACAGGAGTCTACGTTGCTGTCAGAAGGGGTTTTTGCTGTCAGAGGGTTGAGCAGAGGGCATCGTGGCGGGAATTGTGTTCGCTGGCTTACAAGGAAGGACAGAGTGACCCTGACCCCCCCCCCCTCCATGGACTCACTTATTCGCGCACCACTCCGCCAGAGCCGAGTCCAAGTGCGACTGGGGATCGACTCGACTTTGTCGGTGCTGCTCGGGAGCACGCTCCGTCCGACGGTCAGGTACCCATGAATCGTGACCCCCAGCTTGTCTCTCTCCACGGTTGTGAGGTCAATAAAGATCTGGTTTTCTTTTCATTTGTGTGTGTGTTGCGTGTGGGCCGTTTAAGTAGAATGAATAAGTGTTTTGGATCATTGTAAATACTTCTGCATCTTCGGTTTAAAAGTCTTGCCTTTGTCTTTTACTGTAATAAATTTATGAGAAATGTTCAGTCCGTTTTTGTGCTTCTTGTAATTGGCAGCGGTTTCGTATTGAGTTAGATGGGGTTTATCCCGGTATCGGTACATGTAGCCGGAACGTCTGGCAGGCCGCCGACGCATTCGAGCCGGAGTTGGTAGGTGGAAGTTGATACTCCCACCGTGCTCGTAGGTGATCCAGATTCGGCAAGTTCTGAGGGCATGAATCCGGTAGCTGCAGACTGGTGGTTATTAGGTAAATTGGTCTAGACATTAACCTACGCTACGCGGTCAAGAATATTGGCGTTTCACGGTCGATTTCGGTTTCACGTTTCAACGTCGGTCCGATTCACGATACCGGTCGCTATAGTTACCGCGATGGCAATATTCCGGGGAGTCTGGTGGGAGAGACGTAAACTTCCCCACTAGCGGTCGTCGCCACCGACCCCCCGGCCCAACTACATGCAGGATCGGCACACGCTGTATGATGATGGAGGTATGTGCTATCTTTATGTTGTGTCACCAGCAGAGATATATTTGTTTGGTGGGCTAAAGTTTGCTTCCTTTTGGTTATGTTTGATTGAACTGCCATGATATTTGGATGAGTGTAATTCATTGTGGGGCATTGCCATCCACCAATCAAGTTTAATCACACTTATCACTGGAATGTTACCCGTGGATATAATTTTAATCCAGGTTTAGCTCTTATCCCAGTGGTTTGAGTATCGGCTTCTTGGAAGCCAGGCCAGGTTGTCTAGCTACAACCTTGTTAATCTGAGTCATGGGCTTCTCTAGCAAGGTGCTGTTTGGAGTAGGGAACCAGCAGAATGCCCAGAATGAGTCAGAGGATCTCTTGCATGGCGTCGATTGACTTTTGAAAAGTGGGATGGGGAATTGCATGTCCAGACCAGAAGCACTTCGTGCCGCGCGATGGCACCAGCAAAGTTTACCTTGCAATTCTTGGATTTGTATCGCATCGTGTTGCAAATAACTGCTTCTGATTCACACAAATCTTAAATGTTAATCTGACTCATCGAATATTTTTATCAATTGTAGGCGACGGAGCGAAGTATAGATAAACTAATATACCACTTTCAAAAACTTTCAAGATTCATCAAAAAATCATAATACATAATATATATCCTAACTATATATCATAATTCGCATTAAAATTTTTCAAGGCTGCCTTCCACCGACCTTGAACTCGATTCACTACATCAAACTAGAAAAATGACTGACATACAAATTGGGCTTAGTTACACGAGTCCTAGGTCAACTTACCTAAAACTTGCCAAAATATGAACCCTCTTGTCTGCCTCCAGTTAAAAACGTTTGAGCAATGTCTTGGGGGTAAGTTGCGTCAGTAAGTCTCTGTAACATGAAGATCTGAAGATGGATTGAGGGCCGCATGTTCGACGTATGTTGGATCTTGGAACCAGTCTTAGACGTAATTCTGTTGAGTGCGCTGAAATGACGTTGCAGCTTCGATGAACTTGCTGAGGGAAACATAGAAGCCTAAGCAAACGTTCTTGTGGGAAACATTCCGTCGCCACGAGACTACCGGACAGTGTTACAGATATCTAAGAGGGGTAATCACCTAACAGATGAACCATGAACTGGTTACGAAACAGCCAGTTCTTGCTCTAGGAACATCCGACAGTTGGGATATTTGCGGACTATTTGTGTTTGAATGACCAGACAGAGCATTTCACCCAAGTCCTATAGCCATGAGGTGGTTGATGTGAAGTACTCGTTCAAGTTTCCGGATCGCTGTCGATAGTTTGCAAAAACATTCAACTCGCTATACCTCTCTGCAGAATTGGAGTGTATTCTGCGTGCTCATCAAGTCTCTTCGAAGCTTGCGCTTACGAGGGAGGGTCCATGGATGAGTTGGCACTGCCTGGAGCTTCTGTTGTGCTGCTGTCCGAAAAACCTCCTTAAACGATCTGTGGTAGCGGAGAGATTGGATGATTCTGTGCAGTTACCTTTGCAGTAGTAGCAATCAGAGACGGTACTTGTGAACCCTGAAGTGCCTTATTGAGGTATTCAAGGGTTGAGAAGGCAATTGAGCAACAGACCGAGAAAACTTTCCTGATGAAGACAGCTTAGAATCCCGTGGCGCGTGCGTGTCGTACAAATCATCATTGCTTGTTGGATGGCATCCAGTACGCTTCATAGTTTATCCAATATGATTTCACGAGCAGGAGAACGAGTTAACCAACGCTCGGGCAATTGCTCAGGCGTGTAGGCAAGGAGTGTCAGCATCGTCAGCGTGGATATTCAAGTACAGATGCTGGATTTTCCAGAGTTGTTGTAGGATGTTGCGAGTACCTGGACTATAAGGGCTCTCTTTATGAACGGTGCAGTCTTGTAGGCTTTGAATGTAATGAGTTGGGGTGACTGAGCTCACAGTGAACATAATTGGCCAGCGTTGGAGTTTTTTTAGTGTGCTTGACAGCCTTGTACTTTCCGGACATGTTGCTGCCATCGTAAGCGCTGCGCTTAAGTGTTAATAGGGAGTGACACCGGATTAGGACCACTGAAGCATCTTAACAAGTGCAATACCCTGTGTTGTACGATACTTGGTACGAGCGCGCATGAGATTCTTGAACATCAAAGGAATCCGTCACATAGCGCACCACCCGTTCGCTCCATTCACCTGAATATCTTGCGTTCATAGTTAGAGTCCGAACTGATGTGGACATTTCATTCACGTTACTGCAGATATTTCTGAAGGATGGCATGACTCATCACTGTTAGATTTCGTTCTGAATTTCTCCCCATTGTAACGTCTCGTCTTCCTTGACAACCCATTTGAGGTTTAACATCTCCTCCGCCGAACTGTAAGCATTTTGAAATTCCTTAGCAGGGCATCGCTCTCCCATGAATTGCAAAACCTTTGTCGGCTAAATATTGCATGTGAGTGATAATCTGAGTGCTGCCGTGCAGATTTGCTCTTCTAGCAGTTTGCTGGCCTCAGTCAATGGACACAGGTTGACTTCTGCGACCACAGATTTCAAGGCAAGCCTATGTGTGTTTTGATCGTGTGTTGTTGCTTTTGTGTAGCCTTTTTCCAGTTCCGAAACCCCTTTGAGACAAATGCGTTTCTGCACACGGGCAATTCGGTAAGTTTTTCACGAGAAGTGTCATAAGGTGTGACAGAGTACACCCGGATGTCTCGATCAAATGAAGCCACGGAAAATCTTTGACATGTGTTGAACTAACTTTTCGTTTGGGCAGTATTGTGACTGGCTACATGACATCATGAGGTGAAAAGGCTGACTGGAATTGGCGAAGTATCGAATGCACCTCTTTCTGTATTTCTCCCTTTGAATCGCCACTCTTTGGGAATGATTGCTCAGGTAGAGCGTACGGCGATTGCACTTGATGCTGTCGCGAAACTTTTGATATCCACACCATGAAACGAGAAAAGGGATACATTCTATAATAAATTTTGACATGGTGAATTAATAAGGGTTATTGTTAAGCAGCGGCATTTTATTGCGGTCTAGTCTTACTTTATCCTTGATCGGTCCTAAGCTTCGTCTGATCATCGTGCAGAAAGAAAATTATTCGATATGGCGGGCAGAGGAAATTCCTTCGG
>CM068963.1:101621494-101635847 GCA_035128595.1 Eptatretus atami
TCGAGTAATGTTTTTCACGAGAAGTCCGTACAGGTGTTCAGGCTACACCCGCAACGCGATCTTCTCAAATTGAAGCCGGAAATCTTTGACATATCTTTGAGATTGCTGTTCTATTTGCATGCATCAAAGGTTACCAGTGGACTAATCATTTATTATCGTTTATGTACTTCTTTACCTCTCTAACCCGAGACAGAGACGATGGATTAGATCGTTGCCGTCCTGGACGTGCACTCTCTTCTTTCCAATGATTTACTAGTTGTTGATTTGTATCCGCTTCATCATTTCCATGTCTTGCCCACGTTGTGTTTAAGTATAGCGCGTGCGTCCCCGTGTTTGTTTAATTATGTGCGTGCCGTTCGTTTTCGTTTTAAAGTATGTGCGTTGGCCGTTACGTTTTGTTTAAGCTTGGCGCTCCGTACTTTGTTTAAGCTTATATGCGTGCCCGTCTTTTGTTTAGTCAGTACGTGCCCCGTAGTTTTTCATATAGCGTTGCCGTCGTTTTGTTTAATAGCTGCGTGCCCGTACTTTTTTTAGCTATAGTCGTGCCCGTACTTTTGTTAAGTATAGTGCCGGCCGTACGTTGTTTAGTAGTACGTGCCCCGTGCTTGTTTAGTACTGGGCGGCCTCCTTTTGTTTTAGTATGGCTGCCCGTCGGTTTGTTAAGTCTTATACCGTGCCCGCCGTTTTGTTTAGCCCTATATCTCCCGTACCGTCTCTTTACGTATAGTGCCGTTGCCCTCGTTTGCTTAGCTCATAGTCTGGCCTACTTTGCCTCGTAAGCTCTCGTGCCGTCCCCCGTCGTTTTTTAGTACTAGTGCGCTTGCCTACTTTTGTTTAATAGGGCTGCCGTACTTTTTGTTTCAGTTATGCGTGCCGTACTTTTTTTACAGTTAGTGCGTGCCCGTCGTTTTTTTACCATTATAGTGCTGCCCTACGTTGTTTCGTAACGTACTTGCCGCTACGTTTTTTGTTTAGTCTAGGGCGTGCCTTACGTTCTTTGTTAAGTATAGTGCGTGCGTACGTTTTGTTAAGATCCTAGTAGTCCGCCTTTTGTTTAAGTATCGTCGGCCCGTCGTTTTGTTCCTTAAGTCGCGTGCCCGTACGTTTGTATTTAAGATAGTGCTGCGTGTTTTGTTTACCTATGTCCGTCCGTCGTTTCTTAGTTCGCCGTGCCTACTTTTGTCTTGAAGTATTAGTGCGTGCCTACGTTTTCGTTAGCTCTAGCCGGCCCGCCGTACCGTTTTTAGTTAGTGCGGTGCCCGTACGCTTTTTTTACGTATGTGCTCGCCCGTACTTTTGTCTAGCTCTGTGCTTCCCGTAGTTTGTGTTCTTACAGTACTGTGCCCGTCCGTTCTGTTAAGTTCGTGCTGCCCGCTACTTTTGTTAGCTTATGTCGTCCGCACGTTTTTTAAGACTCTCGGTGCCGCTACGCTTCTTGTTTACGTTCGTGCGCGTCGTTCTTGTCTAACAGCATACTCGTGCACCTACCTGCCGTACGTTCACCTGTTTAAGTTATGCCTTGCACGTACGTTATGTTTCGTTAGTGGCGTGCCGCACGTTTGTTAAGGTACCTCGTGCCCCGTACGTTTTGTAATTAAGCTACGTGCCCCAGTAGCCCGTCCGTCTTTCGTTTAAGTCATCATTGCTGGCCGCTCTACGTTTTGTATTACGCACCTTCGTGGTCGCCCGCTTTTTTTACGTACCAGTAGTTACGTGCCCCGTCGTTTTTTAATACCGTACCGACCCGCTCCGTTTGTTTAACCGTCGTACGTCCCCGTTTTACTTACGCGTACCTCGTACCGTCCCGTACGTCTTTGTCTTCAGTATGTGTGGCCGTACTTTTGTTCTAAGGTTAGTGTCCCTTTAGTTTTGTTTAGAACAGTGCTGCCCCGTACGTTGTTCTAAGCAATCCATAGCTGAACTGCCAACGTTACTTGAAAAAGTACAGTGACGGTGTCGCTACCGTCTTTGTTTTAACTATGTGCTCCTACTCTTTGTCTAAGCTTAGCCGTGCCTCTCTTTTGTTTGTTCGCCCGCTGCAACGTCCGTTTTTTTAACCTCTAGTGCCCCGTGCCCGTATTTTGTTCTACGGTTACGTGCAGTTGCCTCGTACGTTTTGGTTTACAGTCCAGGTCGTCCACGTCACGTTTGTTCTAGCCTATGTGCGTTGCCGTTCGTTTTGTTAGTTGTGCTCCGTACGTTTTGTGTTTACGTTTCCTCGCCGCACGTTTTTCTAGGTTCTGCTCCCCGTTTCTTGTGTTACTACTAGTGCTGCCCGCCGTTTTGTTTACGCTAGGGTGCCCGTGCCGTACGTTGTTTACAGCTACTCGGGCCTGCCGTACGGTTTCTTCTAAGCTCATCCCGTGCGTCGCGCCGCACCTTTTGTTTAGCATTAGTGCGCCTACTTCCTTAAGCCTACTGCTGTCGCCCCTACGTGTTGTTTAGTTATAGCTGCGTGCGCCGTACGTTTTTTAACATATCCGTGCCTGCCGTCACTTTGTTGTACAGCTGCAGTGCCTTACCCTCGTCTTTGTTTGTTGGTGCGTCCCGCTGTTTGTGTTCCGTATTGGTTGCCCGTCGTTTTCTAAGCTCATCCTGGTGCCATCACCGTTTTGTTTAGTATAGTGCCGTGCCCGTACGTTTTGTGCTTACGCCTTATGCCGTCCCTCACGTTTTGTTTAGCTTAGTGCTTGCCCATCGTTTTGTCTTTAATATGTGCCCGTGCCCGTCGTTTTCGTTTAAACAGTTTCTAGATAGTTGCCCTGCCCCGCTTACCGCTTTTTAGGTTCAGTGCGTCCCGTACGCTTTGTTTAGCTACTTAGTGCGTGCCCATACGTTTTGTCTTAGTATGTGCTTGCCCGTCACTTTTGTTAACAGTCTTAGTGCCCTGCCCGTATGTTTTATTTTACGTCTAGTGCGTGCCGACTTTGTTCTACTCGTTAGGTGGCCGCTCACGTTTTGCTTATACATTGCACGTGTCCCGCTCGTTTGTTTACGTTACAGTTCCGTGCCCGACGCTTCTGTTTAAGCTACCGTGCTGCCCGTCCGTTTGTTTAATACAGTGAGCCCGTCGTTTTGCTTTAAGGCTATAAGCCGTCCCGTACGTTTTGTTAAGCTTTAGTGGCTATATGTTTTCGAAAGCTGAAATTAAACATTTTGTCCTCAAGCCAGAACGTTCTGGGTCACGGGTGCCAGAGAGGCATCTGAAATCCCTCCTTATTTTCATTTTCCGTGCATAACATCTCTAATTTAATCATTCTAAATCCAGTTTATGACACCTTTCGTCCCCGTCTCCCTTCGTCCTGCTCGTGCACGCAAACTTCTCTCGGTGCTGCGCAGAGCATCCTCCCGACGTACTTTTTCCAGTATTGCAGCCGCGCTACTACGAGCCTACAAAGCCTTTTTTCAATCGGATTTTCAGACGGTAACTTCAAGCTACCTAATACATAGCCTATGAATCCGAGACAGCCATCAAATAATTTTCGTTCGTTTTGTAGCGCGAACCTAGGCCCTGAGATTGTCCATATTTTTCAACAGCTACCTTTTATAAAATCTATAATTGTATCCCTCATTAGTCGTCACGACCCGAATATACTCTCGCTGTCCTTGATCAGTCATACCTCCCCTAAGCCACCTCCGATCGTATATCATATAAATTTAACATTAACTCGCCGCAAGCAGTGAATCGCGCTGCATTTTTTTTATCTTTCCCAAGCATTCAAACGCTACATTAGTTCCCAAATACACACCTTTCTTCGTACTCTTCACCCGCTTTCAACCGTTGTTTACCGCACTGTCTTATCGACCGCAATATGAAACCGAATTACAAAATATCCTTTCGCCGTTGTTCTGTGCGAGCGAGCTTTAGTCCGAGCGCGCAGTCATCGATCTGCTAACGCACCGCAACGCTCCACCATCTCAATCCGCATACTCCAGCGCCGCGCAGAATCTCTTTTATTGCCGCCTGTTATACTCACCGTGCCTTTGCCCAAGTCACAAACCATTAACACCACATCATCATCTGCACGTAATTAATATCAGCAATCCGCGCCTATAGTTAGAACAGTGAACAGTAACACATTTTTGTCGCCAAAGGGCCCGCAGTCTTGAGGCGCTAAACTACTATCCGAGGCGTGCCTCCGGGCCCATGAGACGCCCTTACTTATAAGCTCATAAAATGACCGATACAAAGTCGAAACGTCCAATCATACCCAAATTCCAGCGTCCGTCTCCTCTTACTGGGTAACAATCCAAACGCTTGCGCCCGATTTGACCTTCGCCTCGAATGATAGAAGAGCGACATCGGAAGGACCATAAAAGCGACCGCTTGATGCGCTTGCCGGTGTGCCGAACCATCGCTCCGGCAGCCGCGAATTCTCAATGCTTAACTTGTACAGCCGTATTCCATTTAGGAGATGCGTTAATAGACAATAAAAAACATACGGTCTTTTTTCTTTCTTCCTGTTTTGGCCCAAAGTAACAGCCATCCGAGAACGGCTCCAGCTCGCTACCGTAACTTACGCTTCAATGCACAACAAGCGGGGGAACAATCGAATGCTTGTCCCCCCCACCCTTGATCAAAAAGGTGGGCGGGCGGGGGACCATGTCCCTGTCCCCCAATCACCGCCCATAACATCCTCGCTGGAGATACCAGAGTGACGACAAGAGGGGATTTAACTTCCTCCTCTTTGTGACAGACGTATTATAGAATCATCATCTCCATACATAAGCTCTCATTTGGTCCGGTCTGTCGGAAGTCGCTTTTTTGACGCTTCCCCACCGTCTAAAACTGGCGACTCATCCAAAGATTCTTCTTCTAATTCGCTGTCACACAACCAAATACAACACCACCACCACCCAATATTGTCACTTTGTGCCTAGGCCGTCTTCCTTCAGCCATGCATCTACTCTCTCTTGACTAACCTCTTATTGCTAACACCCCTTGTCTACAACATGCCCACTATCTCATGTTCCTGTCTGATTTCTCCGTATACTCCTTTCACATAATATGCGGGACAAATTTTCTTCTATGACCAATCCACTGAACTCTCTTTATGTATCTTTTCGAACTTCAGTGAGACAAGCTATTGGCTTCTTCACACGCCGCTTCAGCTTGAACCGGCTTACCCCATCCTCGCACTGCCACTAGCCCTACCCTGCAACCCTGATGCTGCACTGTTCGGAACCGAGCCTCTATTGTCTCAAACCAGCTTCTAGCATCTCTCTCCTGTCCCAGAACCCAACAGAAATTAATGATAGCCGCCTCTCATGTTGCTGAATGGACCCCTATCCCGTTTCGTTGTTCCCAGACTCTAATTTGCGAACCTTATTCGTTGTCTTGCTCGCACCCCTGTGGGTCCTTTTCAGTCCTTTTTCCCACACATCAAGTGCGCCTCGTCCTTTGTCCACTCATCCTCTTATCTATCTTCAGCATCCCTCTCGTGTGTCTGTCTGCCTGTTTGTCCTGTCCTCTCGACGCCTGCTTTCACGACAACCCACCTCGTCCGCATCTATCCTTGCAACTCCCTGCCCGCGTTATTGCTCCTGGGGACCTGAGCCCTGTTGCCCTTTTCAAGGCTTATATTATGAGCAAGTGCTTCCAACCGGTCTATGCGCCGCACCTTCTATGTTGCCAATGCGCCAAGTAGCAGACCCGGTGCTGTTCATGACGTCACTATGTACTCCCCATTGTTCTTCTTTTTTGCCACGGCACGATCGCCGGCCGCCGTGCACTAGAGTCTTCACTTTTCCCATCCTGCAACCGTCGACCCAACAAAACGATAATGGTTTCCTTTTTAGACTACGGATTTTACAGTGATTTCTTCCCACACTTCACTTAGGTTCTCAGGCTCACATTGTATAAACTCGCCCACTCCATTTCTTAAACAGATTCTCGAGCCATAGTTTGATACTGACAATGCACCATCCTATCAACGCATTGCCACAGGTTTGCCGGACAACTTAAGTCTGGCACTCATGTCTTATCCTTCCTCTGTTCTTAAAGACACGTATGAGCACAGTTCTCAAACCAGGACTCAAAGGCGTTTCTTACTTGCTTTACAAACGACCCTTTTCTCATTGCATTGCTGGCACACACGGGCTGAACCGGCTAGCATATTGGACCAGATGTGATGACACCCATACTTTGTTTCCTCATGGCCCCTTCTTTACGTCCCTCTCTCTTGTTGTAATGACTCTCCATACTGCTGCTGGAGTATCCCTCCACCTGGGCGCAGCTCCAGATCAGCTTGTCACTCCTCTCGTCTCGGGGACATTGTTCGAGCCTGACCTCAAATGAACAAACTCATCATTACTGAACAAACAACATCTGCCTTCCCCTGTCACTCTGCAGATTTTCAACAACCCAATCTCTATGTCCATGGTGCAATCCCTAGATACTTCTTCGCACCTCAACTTATTCGGCCTCCCCCATCAACCATACTCTCTTCCTGGCTGCCCCCAGCAGCAAACGCTGGCCTCCAAAGCAACATCAGACTGGTATCCCTGTCTTCCAAGTCATCATTAAACCCAACACTTCACGCCTACCAAGTCTTGGCTGTAGCTCACGCAGTACTACTCTATAGCCTACGGCCCTAGCCACATATTCACATACATATAATTGTATCCCTGTTGTTTTCTTACTCTTTCCCCCCTGACTCATGAACTTAAGCTCTCAAATTTCTGCACTATCTGATTTAACCGAGCAGAACCTTTCGCTCTACCAGACAAGGATTGTCGCCTCTCTTCTTACCTGCCTCCTCTTGGTCACCCTCCCTGCTGTCTTAGTCCTTCTAGTCCTTCCCCCGCTCCTCCAGGCCCATCACTCTGGCTCTGTCCACAAACCACCTCCCCCAGTTTAACCTCCATAAAATGCGGTAACTACACACCTCAACTTCTTTGCTCTCCCTTCTCCCTCTGCTGCACGACAACCACCTTCCTGGAGAATCGTTCCATGCATCTCCTTCTCTCAGAACTTTCAGCAAGCGCACAATCCACCATTCATTTCATACCCTTCCCAGCTGCGTGCCCATGACCCCTTAATGGAGAGACAATTGCTCGTTTGGCAGCGATCGCATGCCAACTGAACTTGCTTATCCCCTACAGTCGCTCTCTCTATACTACCTGACCCAAAAATAAACTAACAGGGTTTGTGCTGCAGCCACGAGCGCATTCTCTATCAACCCTGACGGAGCACAAAGTCAACTTAGCCGTCACTCTTGTACACATTCTTCATGACAACCCATCTCCAATATATTTCCATGAATCTCTGTAATCCTTGTACGTGACGTTTATCAAAACGTGAGGCCACCCTTTAGTTCCATCAGCCGCGGTAATGGTTTCTCCTTCGATTACGGACTTTTGAAAATGATGGTATGAAACTCTGAGGTCCTTTCACGACAGCACTGTCTATGGCATTTTATTGATTCGCTTACACCAAACCGGACGCGGCATGCTGTTAACCTGCTCTTCTTGTGCAAAATCTGAGTCAAAGAGCCTTTTAAACATTACTATCAAAAATATACTTTATAACAGCCCACTAGCTCACCACTCCCTCCCCCCTCCCCCGAAACAGATTAATGCTCAACTATCACCTTTTAAAAATTGATTTTAAACCTACCCGCTGCTTTCACAAGCCTCCATGTATGACCTTCCTGTCCCGCTTAAGAACGCACCCAACCCAAAACATGTCTCCTTTAGAATCCTACCTGATAATCCGGCCCCTCCACGTGCATATAGCCTGCGTACGAGCGTTTCGATGATCCGTAACCACCATTATTCATTGTTCGCGACGCACAGCACCATCCTCCCAATTGCAGACCCGTCCCTTAAATAAATCACCCACTGGTCCCGTTTCACCGAACGCACTTTCTGCAAAACTTCAAAGTCCATTCATTGGTAGGATCAATCAACCGGCTGTTTGCGCCTGACACCGGTCGACCACGGGCGCGCACGGCCCCATATCCTCTGGAATTTGTAGTCTGCCAGTGCGCAAGGTCATCAGCGCTTTTTCTCCTTTTTTCTCTCCATGTTCTCAACTCTTTCATTGTGTGATGCACCTCTTTTTTTCTCGAAGCCTTTGCTAACCATTTTGTCACAATTCTCTATCTTGCAATGTCTGCATTTGTTAACATTTGCCCGATTCAACATTGCTGCTAAACTTCGGGGATTCCGTCCTTTTGAAGCTCTGCTATTACCCGCAATTTCATCCGCGCGATCAGCACTCTCGAATGTTGATGTTTTTTTTTTACTCAGTTCAGTATTATCACGCTTCATTATTCACGTTAAATCCGACAGTGGAATCATGCGCGATGTTGTAACTATCATTTCAGGCCATGGACCATACTGGAACTCGTGTACAAGCGTCCGCATGCTGAGGCTACAAAAGCATACCTCCATGAGAATGCTATGCAGAACATTCCGCGCCACAACCTGGATGCGCAGCCTGGCGCATAATCACGCTCTGAGATCATCTCACTTTACACCACTTTTTTCTGCGCGGACAGTACTGAGTTTCTCATATCACGCAACTGGGATGTGCCATTTCGGTCACGCTCCCAGGAACCCTGGCACGCATGGTGGCTGTTGACCAGCGCTGCCATCAGAAAATTTCATATTTCGCACCCGCATCTGCTGCAAGCAATGATCTGCTCTCCATTTTATTAGCTCTTTGCACAGATAGATATTCCTCGCCTCAGAGACCCTGTCTCTCACGCTTCCAATGCTTGTCAAAGAATCTTACAATTCCTTTCAAATTGCCCGTGTGGCTTTTGCTCGTGTTGTCTTCCCTTTCAAATAATAACTTTGCGTCATCTCTTCATTCGAAGTGTCCTTCTCACCGTTCCAATGTCACTATTGAAGTTTGCCACGTGCGATACTCACCAGCATACCTGACGGCAAGTCGATCCCGTCACCCACGCACGCGTCCAACCGTGAAAAAAATTGCCTTTGAACATAAATTAAATATAAATTTAAATATCGATTACTCGACTGTAACACATTCCGTCATGTTCTCCACATCACATCGTTTCTTTACTGCTTTTTTAATTCGACCGCTTTCCATGTTTGAGAAATTATACAATCTTGTTCTTTGTTTGTGGGGTTTTACAACATTGTCGCTCCAAGGCAGCCGCGCCGCTATCCACGGATTCTTTGAAAGGCGCGTTGCGGGTCCAGCAATCAGAATCGGTTTACTACTTATGCCCGATGCCTGCAGCACCAAGCCACTGCGCCGTGACGCAGGCTCTTACGTTCCGCCCACCCCCTTCCGAAGTTTGCCGATTTAGCAATGCTCTTATCAGCATGCACTCGCACCGCTCCTTACTGGACACCTCGATCCATGGCGACAAACGTTTCGATTGTAAAATAAATCTTGTTTCTCTTTTTACTATACCTAACTTTCGACCATAATGATAGCAGAGTCCGACTCTTACCTGACCTACCTGCCAGTGAACCCTGAGCTTGCTCGACTATCACGGCGCACCGGGTTTACTCAACGATCTTTCCCAGCTTAATTGCATTGTTTTGACCTTGCTATTCGTGTGACCTGTCCCATTCTTCCAGGTCTTCAAGACACTCTTCCCCCATCTCAGCTGCTCTGTCCAACTAACACCGTATCTTTTGTACCCTCAAGCTCCCACCCTCTTTACAAATTTCAATTTTCCTTCCTGCACCTTTTTTTTTGTTCTATTCATCTTGTCCCCCATGCCTCATCACCTACCAATCATCCCCACATCCCTCATTTTCTCCAAGTCTCTCTCTATTCCTGTCACTCATCGCGCCAGTAACCACCTACACCTAATCCCGCATAACACAACAGCTCCAAAACCGCAACAGTCAGAGAGAGGAGGGGGCGCCCACGCAGGAGCCGACAGCTAGACGCACGACGCAGGATAAACAATGGGTTGGGGCTGGGTAGGAAGAGAGCATGCGGTGGACAACCTGATACCAGAGATGTGCAAAGCTTCAGGATGGAAACCTAGAATCGTTATTTGAAGGGGGATTGAGGCCCGTCTGGCTTTAACGGAGAGGATATCATGGCTTTGGATGGGGTACGATTTGAGATGGCGTGAACAGCTGTCTGAGGAGCCTGGAGGAAGAATGAAATTGAAGATTGATTGTGGATGTAGTTCCCACAGGCAGAAAAGAGGAACAAATTATTGCGAGTATGGCGCAGTGATCTGCTAATTCTTTACCAGAAGGGACTTTATGGTGGACATGTGTGCCCTGAGAATCTGAGGAGGGTGGCTGGGGGGCAAGCACAGGGAAATGCATCTCCCGGTCGTAAAGCCAGCAAGTTAGCCGTTAGTAAGAAGACAGAGTACCACGACCTGTCTGCGATTGCAATATGATAGCACCCAGAGACTCGCCTCATCTGGGAATCCACTATCTAAAGGCCTTGGTTTCATGGTGTATAAGCTAAGAAGTGCTGGGCAGCAAGCAGTCCAGAGTTGTGAGCAGTACTCCATCAAGCTGACGGCAATGAAGGCCTGTCAGGTAGATAGGTTCAGGTGCTGCAAGGAAGACTTCTCTCATGGGGATGCTCGCTAGCAGAGTCTGTGAGCGCCAAACATTGAAACGTAGTTTCCAAGAAAGATTAAGGCTGACAGTGAGACCCAGATTTTTGACAATGAATTTCTCAGGAGGATTGTTAAGGAACAGTAGATTGGGGATGCAGACAGCCTTTCGAGAAGATAGCAGAGTGGGGATTTGTTGATTGAAAGACCATATTCAATTGACCTTATGATTGTTGTTCAATTATTGAGTGAAGAGCTTCAGCCCTGCTGTGCTGCAGCGTCGGGCTGTCACAGCCGAGGATTGACTCATCAGGCATAATAAAGGAAATTTTCAGACAAATTTGAATGAAGATCAGGTAAATGTAGCGCGCGCACCAGGCACTCGCTGTGTGACACTCCCAATCCTTGACAGGGATGAGGAGATGAAAGGATTCGTGAGAGCCACGTGTTTTCTGCAAGATAGAGGAAGTCTGCATCCAAGAGTGGAGATGGCCTGGATTCATCGCAGAGGCGTCTGAGAGAGTAAGGCGTGATGCCAGGACTGCTATTCAAACACAAGATATCTCCAGGGAGTCAGCCCTATGTCATGTCTGATTTGTGGGCCTCCCTTCCCGATTTTTTGTGTAGTGATAGCAGGCATGTCAAGGGGACTTGGACCTTGGTCTGAACCAATTGGTTACTGAGATGAGTTTTCATGGTGAGTTTATCTCGGCTCACTGTGCTACATGCTGTGTGTTCCCCCTGTTCCCTTATTGACCTAGCAGCCTGCTCTAGCTTCTTCCACGAGCTTTCGCCCCTATTTACAAAAACGTTGTTAACTACCTTTGATGTTACTGGTAGAGCGAGCAGAAAGTTATTTGCTGTAATTATTTTGCGCGGGTAGTGACCGTCAAATGTGTTTAACGTCACTCCCCCGATTCGACAAAAAAGTTTATCAAATATACATTAATCATAGTATTGAAATTTGTTCATGAAGGAATGGCATTCGTTCAGAACTATTCATCGAGTCATAGATTTATCCCCACTCAACTTATGCAGACAAGTACTCCCTCATTTACCCATGATATGTTTGGAACTTACACGTGAGCGATGTTCGAATTAAATGGAACAACGGCGGTAAGTTCTCACCACCCCCCCCACGCCCCCCCCCTCTCTCACGCCCCCCCCCCACCGCTCTCGCATTCTCCTCATCCCACAGCCCAACCCTTCCACCAATTTCCTCCGAATCGCATACCACACTCTGAGACTTCTGCTCACAGACCCAGACAGAACAAACAAAGGTGAAAAATGCGACATGTCAGGGGACAGTGAAAAAACTAACCCTTACTAGTGCACAGTGGTAGCAAATTTCTAGACAAATTACAGAGGCTCTTACATCATTATTGCGGGTTTATCATTGCGGATTGAATTCTGACAGACTGCACTGATGCCAGCCCATACTCAGTGCAGCTGTGCTGCTGATCAGCCCTGTTACATTTAGTTGCAGGACTATATATCGTGCTTCCAGACCACGTGGTTGCGATAGCTGCTTACTTCTTTCACCCATGACCTACACGCTGGTATTTATATGCTGTCAACGCGACACTCGCTCCCTGTGGATCCGCAATCAATCGCACAGGGAAGATGACCCTCTCTTACTTCCAAACTCGTTATCAACTCCATTGATGTCTTTGAACCAGGAGAAATTGAAACCTTGCCAAGCAAGTTGAGAATGAACACAACAGCAACTGCTTTCGTCAGGATACTGATTCTTCTGATCCTTTCCAATCCAACGTTTGATAGCATCTTATTCAAGTTCACAAATGATCCTGTGTCTAAGGCGTGACCGATTACTGTCCATATTACCGTAATGTCTTCCATCAAGCCCGACCGTGCACTCATCTTCCTAACAAGACAAGTTGTATAGTTTTCCAGGTCAAAAGCCCTTACTCTCAAATACTTCACATGCAGAGATTGACAGAGAAAGGGAAGAAGGTGAATGAGTGACACAATAAGAGAAAGCAAGTAAGAGAACAAAACAATAGCACAATTGCTGCAGCGAGCAGAAAATCGTTGTACTGAGGATCACGCCTCCTTCTAAACGATCCAATACTTCGAAGAGCAGTATTCAGCCACCTAATGGCGCAAGATGAGAGAAGCTTCACAGCCCATAAGTGTGCAGCTGTACTCTAAATACTATTTAACGAAGCACTTGTACATCTTGGACTGGCAGACTACCAATAGCCGAAACCACCTTCGTATGCAGCCGTAAGATGTGGTTGACTCAAGTACAGTGTCGTGGCGTAAAAAGATAAATTGAAAAAATCGAATCGATTCGAGCCTTAATTACACACCAACTGTATCCACAAGTTCCTGCTTATGAACGCCAGGGGTGATAATACACTACCACCTCCATCTAACATCTTTCGGTCGGAAGACGATACATGTATCTCATTTGACGGATTGATCTAGTCGTGGTCAGAAATAATGGCCAGCCTAAACGCTTCTGGCGGTGTGTTACCTGTTTCCTTCGGTATTCAGTCCGCTGATTATGGAGCGACCGATGCTTCCAACTTCCCGCCACTTAATTGTCCGAGATAACCAGAGCTGTGTTGATTTGCTACATGTAAGAATCTCATTTACCTCCTAGTCATATCTATCATCACAGATATTTTTGGTTGCTCTCATGATCGTATCCTGATTGGGGGCAAAGTTTGCAGGCTTACAACGAATCTTGTTACTGTGTAGCACTCATGTGTACGGTAACTCACGAGGACAACCAGGATTCCGACTGTCCGTCTGTGAGCATGGAGTCTTCGTTATATGATCTGCAGCGCTCTGTGTGCGGTTGACCTTCTGTTGAATTTTCACATTTAACCACCATACAGCTGACATCTTCCCTCAATATGGCGATCTTTTGTTACTTGTTGTAATGGCAGTAACACTTCGCTGGAAGCATGTGACGCTTTGTTGCAAGTCTTGCACCATCACTCCTTCAGGTTCAGAGCACTCGTTTTACGGTGGCTCCCTGCGCCTTGTTCTCCATCCTCTGTAAAACATATTTGATGCTCCCTCTATCTAGATCCGTAGCATCAGGTAAACCAGAAGAGAAAATTAGAGTTGCCTGACTCTCGACGACGTGCGCTGTTGTTGGTGTATTGTGTGTGCTGGTTTGTTTGCTAATTATAATTCAGGTTAAAGTACACTGTTGCCACAGCTGAAGATGCGCAGTCGAACCATCTCGGCTTAGAAAGTTAGCGCCTTTCAAATATGATCTATAAGAGTCATCCGTACACGTTAGATCCTTCAGACTGTGAAGAGCTTCAGGAAATGGTAAGCTCAGAGATGAGAAGAGGCTCGAGGAGATGACACGTATAACTTACTATGAGTTGCTGATGTGTGCCTATGGGAGGAACGAGTGAGTGGAGTGTTTTTTGATGAAACGTGGCATGGAGGAGCATCAGGCACCGAGGATTGCCCAGACAGTCAGTCGAGTAGATTTCCGCGGAGGCATCGAGCATGATCGATCTGTGGGGTCGCGAGGCGAAAGGAGTTGATGCGACCTTGAGCGAGGGGCAACAGTAGAAGCCGAGCGTGGGGCAATCTCGAGTCAGAGTTGCATATTTGCCACGAGTTGCTAGCTGAGGTCAACCTAGTGGCGGAGAGAGTTGATTTTGAACAATTTCTTATCTTGCTTTGACAAATCACTTTTTTTTTACTTGGAAATTCCTTCCGGAACGTTATTTTTCCTAGTAAAAATTGCAAGCCGCGGCTAAGCTACTAAGCCTAAGGGAAAGGGGAATAGGGAAAGTACATAGGGAAAATTTTCAATATCTCCAAAAGGTTTTTATTTTCATTCT
>CM068963.1:101636461-101646857 GCA_035128595.1 Eptatretus atami
GTCCGCGATAACTTTCTATATCCAATATCCCTATGACGAGAAAGGGAATTACATTTCAGTTGAATAAATTTGACATGTGAATTAGAAGGTTATTTTTGCGTACAGGGCATTTTTATCGGTCAATCCTTTACTCTTATTCTGTCGTCTATCCTTCGTCTTGTCCCCGTGCAAACAGAAAATATTCGGATGATGCGAAGAGAAATTCCTTCGGAACGTTATTTCCTAGTAAAAATTGCAGCCGCGCTAAGCTACTAAGCCTAGGGAAAGGGAATAGGGAAAGTACATAGGGAAATTTCAATATCTCCAAAAGGTTTATTTCATTCTATATCAGATAGTTCATGGAAAAGAAAACATTTGTGTCTTGAATCATTGAATCTATTCAGTTGAACCAAAATATTAATTTTTAGTAATTAGAGAAATCGGGGCTTATTACATTTAGACGATGGGAAGAAAGTTGTCACAGTTTTTTCAGAAAATAGAAAAACCATAGGGAAAAGTTATTTAATCAACAAGTTGTGGTCAAATCATTTGAATTTCCCACTTTTCCCACGTCCAAACTGGTTTGATGACGTCACTACCAGCGTGTCTCGACTTCGGGCAAGAAAACCGATATCGCGCACGTGTCAGTAGCGCGAAAACTCTGAACATTTCTGAAAGAAAAAAGCCTGAAAAAGCTGTTAGACAGCACTAAAACTGATTAGGTGTGTACCTACTAATCCTACCTAAGATTAGGTTGTACCTACTTAATCCTACCTACTTAGCCTAAGCCTTTTAATCGATTTCGAGGTAATCTCATACTACCCTAGTAGATACGTATAATCCGTGAACAGAATTCAAAAATAATTTTCCGTTCGTTTGTCCGAACTGCTTAGGTGAATTTGCATATTTTCAACAGCTACCTTTTAAAATCTATAATTTATCCTCAATAGTACGGACGACCGAATGATACTCTCGTTTTGTAGTCTATACTCCCCTAAAGTCCAAGTACCGATGAAAAAATGATTTACATTAACGCGCCAAAAGCGAGTGAATCAGCGCATTTATTTTATGTTTCCAAGTATTCAAAGCTAATTTAGTCGCCAAAATACCCACTTTCTTCGATTTTCACCCGGTTTTCAGTTGGATTTAGCCACTGTTATCGACTGCGAAATATGAAAAAATAAATTACAAAATATCTTCCGTTCGTTCGTGCGAGCCGTAGAGTGGAACGCGTCATCTGCACAAGCTCCACCATCTCAATCAGCAACCAGGCCGCGAAATCTTTTATTCGCTTATAACTCGACGGGCAAAGTCACAAAAATTAAACACACACATCATCAGCGAGGTAATAATATCAGGCATCCGGCGATATAAGTTAGAAAGTGAAATAAATATTTTGGTCGCTAAAGGGCCCCAAGCCGTTGGGCCTAACACTATCCGGGCGTGGCGCTTTGGGCATGAAGCCACGATTTCTTAAACACTCAATAATGCGATATCAAAGTCCGAAAACGTCCCAACTACCTCAAATTCCAGGTCACGTTCCCTGTTAGGGTGAACAATCCACGCTTGGCGAATCTGCTTCACAATGATAGGAAGAGCGACATTGAAGGATCAAAAACGACGTCGCTATGGACGCTTGCGGTAGGGAGACCATGGCTTGGAAAGCACGATTCTCAATGTTGAATTGTTAACCTATCATCTTAATAGACTATAATAAGACCAATAAACTAACGGTTCTTTTTCTTTTGTTGTTTTGGCAAAAAGTAAGATCCAGAGGGCTCTGTAGGGCAACCCCCCCCCTCTCATATTTAGTGAAATGGTTTGGTCAACTCCCAAAGCCAAAGCAGATGCGAACGGCTTGCGAGTACGGAGACCATAACTTGGAACCACTTGTCAGATTAATTTAAACCTTGAAAAGGCACATCCTCGGTCCCAGCAATATACCTGGCAAGTTCAAGTAGATCGGACCAGTGGTTGTCGAGAACAGCGGTCGCAGAAAAACATCCCCAGACAATACGACACACAGTGATTGCGAAATTATAGAGAGATTTAAAAATTTATTCTTGTATTTGAGGAGCACCTCGGCTGGTTGTACTAGAGCAGCCGTTTTGTGTTACGTAACTACGTCTCGACGTTCAATGAAAAAAGTGGGGGGGACAATCGATATGTTGTCCCCCCCCCTTGATAAAAAGTGGGGGGGGCATGTCCCCCCCCGTCCCCCACCAATCGACGCCCATACTCCATTGAAATGCCTCCATCCTCCTGCTGTGGCAGATATAGGTGAACTAGGTTTGACTTCCATATATGAGGGAAGGTTGGACTACTGATTGATAAACTTGGAGCTTGGTGTGTACTGTGAGGTGCTTGCTCTTCCCTTCTCCCCGAGAGAGTATAACAAAGGCATGGGAAGCTCGTGAGATCCTGTGGTTAATCTCATCATCCAGTGACAAAAATTGGGAGGGGTACGGTCTAGATACTGGAACATTTCCACTACCTCCAGTCTATCACTGCCCACTGAAAACAGGTGGTGTTGGAGGAAAGCTATCAGGAGAAGGTTGGTACATGATCTTGGTTTTGTTATGCTCAGGACAAGTCCCCAAGCTGACACTTTTATCAGTCAGCCTGTAAGTGATCTGTTGCAACCCAGCTAGCCTCACTGTCTGCAACCAGAGAAGCAACATCACCAAACTACAGGTCCGTGACCAGCAAACTCAGTGACTTGTGGGAGCGACGAGCATCAAACACCTTCACCTGGATCTTAAACAGCAATACAATACCTACTGGAGCTTCAGATAAGGCCTGTTATGTGACCCGAGTGAGAAAAAGGTTGAATATTTATAGTTGAATAGATTACATAACCATATATAACCTTGCACTGCTGAAAGGTAGGTTCAGTGATGCCAAAGCAGCCCATGCATGCATGGTCAGGATTGCATTGGGTGGTGTGCCTTTGCCTTTCCAACAGTAGTAGTCAAGATAAGAATTCTAAATTTTTTTCAGATAGCTCGCTCATTCAGAGTCGAAGGAAACCACAGGAATATTAACATCTACTAAATAATGCTAGCAGACAGGACACCCTGTGTAATGTTGGACATCTGTTGGACACCCTTCGTGATGCATCTCCCTGCCTAAGAAGAAAGCACCAATCTAGAAGTTTACAGTCGGGTCAGTAATCTAACCCAGACGAGATAGCTCAAAGGAAAGGGCACTATTTCATCACCAAATTGTCAGACGAGGCATATATGCAAAATAAAAAAGATTTATGTTTCCTTTGTAATTCTATATACATCAATGAAAAATCAATAAAATTGTAACCATTACTTGGGTTCCAATGTATCTCGTTCATAGAGCACTTTTGAATACATCTATGTTCACACACACACACACACACACACACACACACACACACACACCTTTTTACATACAAGTCCTCCCTACTGAAGAAAATTTACATCACATCTGTGTATTACAGCCAAACATGATGGAGTATAATGTCCATTCCAATCAACATCAAAGGAGCATGTGGATATGCACTGCTCATTGAGCACAGAACATGGTGTTGCTCGAATGTCGAGCCAAACTGCCTGCTCTCTCTCTCAAAGACGGTTCCCTTGACTCGAAAACAAAATCATTTCTCTCCATTACCAGGGAATCTTTTTTTTTTATTTTGCTGCTCATATTGCGATTCTCTCTGAAACACGCTCTTCTACCTGTATTATGTGGATGTGAAAATGTACTTTAACATAAGTTTGTGGATGTTTCACCCACAACCCCCTCCCCGACCCTCCTTTTCAAATGCTAGCATTGCCTAATCTTATTTTCATACTTGGAATACACACTGGCAAAATAACAAACAGGTTCCATTAATGAATAGTATGTGCACACTCTTATACACATTTCTTTGGATTCCAAGAGATAACACAGCATGGGATGAACTCTATCTATGCTAACTTACACAACACTTCATTTGAAGTAGGGGAAGAACAGGAAAATGATGCACTGCCAAATCAGGGTGTCGTCATCATCATCAATGATATTTATATTTTTCGGGCCATTCACCCCATGATGATTATTTTCATGGACGGGTTTCACAAGGTAGATTTCGACAAAGATCAGTTCAGCCATCTCTGAGGCAAATGGCAACACACAGACACACACACCCCCACACACACACACACACACACACACACACACACACACACACACACCACACCCTCTTATAGGACAGATTTTTCTTCTAAAATTAAAATGTACTTTCAAAATCTACTCGTGAGATGCATCCAGGCTCGGAGTCCCCTTGGCTCAAGGCTTGCTCAACGAGGGCACACGAGAGTCCCAGTAGCAGCGACGACATCTCCTGCCACTGCATCTGTCTGGCAGTCCCTGCGAACACCTAGGGCGAGTACCGAGCACAGAGTGAGCACCGCTGTGGTTGGTGTGTCCAGGCATGGCAAACGGGTTGTGGGAACAGACCTGTAGATGAATAGCAGCAGGATCTGCCAGCTCAGCACCTGGGACCATGAGCTCCCACACAACACAGGACCGAGTGCATCCCGCTCCAGCCCCCAGAGCACTTCGTTCATCACAGAGGTGAGCTCACTCCGATCATTATGCGAGCTCCACCCGCTCAGTTGCTCTTTTTCTTGGGCATCAGTTTTCATCCTGGCATCCTTCTTCCATGACCATACTCAATTCTGCCATTCTCGCTGGTCAGCCCAGTTCTGACGCAGCCATCAGGACCATGTTCAACAGATCAGTCATTGTCTCGGCAATGGACTTGGAGATATTCGGGCCATGTGGCTTGGAATGGCTCGTCATGTGACCGGCCATCCTGCACGCAACATCCTCGAGAGGAGGCCATGGCAAAGCATCTCCCATGCGGTGACGATGGAACAAACCCAGAAGTGACGTGCCTACGATGTCATTGATGTTGCCGTCGTGAAACACTCAAGGACATCAATTAATAAGATGCTTGGAGAGAGACAATGGAGCAGCAGAAATGATTCTTACTGTGTGTGTGTGTGTGTGTGTGTGTGTGTGTGAGTGTGTGTGTGTGTTTTCACATCATGTATACTTCAAATATACATTGCCTGGGGACATGCAATTTAATTTCATAGGGTATTTCTGGTGTCATGACAAATATAACATCATAATATGATGATGGAAGTGTGACAAGTGATTGGTGTGTACCTGCTTTTTCTTTGTTCACCATGCCTGTGGCAGAGGTTGTTCACATATGACATGGATAGAAGGACATTAGAAGATAGTAATAAGTGTACTTTTACTTGAATCATAAGGGCATTATGAGACAAGAGACAAATCAATATAAAATATGGGATTTGAAACTTGCAATCCCTGTCTCAACAGTTGTGTGATCAGATACGATCAATAAGCAGGTCACCCCAACTTTGGTGTCAATCATGGTAAAATATTATGTAGATTGTAAAATTAATATCAAAATGCGCAAGATTTTGTTTCCTCCATTCTTTAAAAATTGTTTGTGGGCCAGACATACAATTCTAAACTTTGTTTGCAAATACATTCTCAACAAGGCTGGAAGGGCCTCCAGATATGATCCAGGTGTGAGAAAAATCAAAAGATTACACTGTTGTAAATTACAGGCATGTACAAGTATACAGATGCAACCATTATCCAATTAATGACCATGTACTGCAACATTATACTGATAACAAAATACCATGCATATTGTGACCGCAGAGCTGAAAAATTAGGATGGCATGATTACCATTAAATAACCAATCAAGAATGCTTCCCTCAACATTGACACAATCCAGCTGCAGGTCTGCAACCTGGTCTTTAATAAGAGTAGTTGGCTTCTGAGTTATCTAGTTCTGTGATTCAATCCAGGTGAAGAAATACAATTACTGGATTAGTGCCAGCAGGGGGTGGGGGAGGGAAGCAAATAATTTGAACGATGTGGTGACAATACCACAGTTGAGGTCTGCAGTCAGGTAATGTTCCTATTCAGAAAGGAAAACAAACAAGAATATTTTATTCCATACTTTGGGCTTAATATCTCAACACCACCCACCGATCCCAACCTCTGTAACACTTTCCCTTTTGCAATTAGAGAGTTCATATAACACATTAGCACACGAAACAAGGACATCAGTGGGGTCTACGAACAGCAAATTTGATTGGTCGAGACAATGTAAAATTCTGTAATATTTTGTCCAAGTATTGCTGAACGGAAGGGTTTTGAAAGTGCCAGAAAGTTTATTTGTGTTCTGTATTGGTAAAGTATATAATTCCATTGAAATAAAATAATGATTTTAAAGGTTGTAGGAAAAAAAGAAAATGGAAGCTAACTGCCGTTTTTGCAGTGTCTTTTACACCACCTTATTTATCAAGTTACATTATTATTCGTACCTGTTACTTTTGTTCTTTATAACAGTAAGTTTCCTGTTTGGAATGATTGTCAATTTTGATTGACTGCCAAGCAGACAGACAGACAGACAGACTAAAACATTGTCTCAATCCTCTCTGCACATGTGTGATCGGGAGAAATTTGGAGCCAAAGTACTACTAAACTGCAGATTAGTGTTCTGATTCATGTTTCAATTTGTGTTCAAAACATAACATTCAATTGGAATGAAGTTGTTCCTTGATCATAAACAAACGTCTGTCGACACAAAAAGACAGACAGACGTGAACCATTCACTTAACCCCACTTTTCACTTTGCGTGTGTGGAGCAACAATGCAAGCAGAGCAACACAGGTTGCATATTCAGGAAAAATACACAGTTGAGAAACAAATAGGTCCTGTTTGAAATTTGGATCAACATCGCAATAGTTCCATATTTGTCTCAAAAAAATCATGTCTTTCTGTTTCTGAACCACATCTATCAATATATACCATGAATGGGAGCATTATTAATAAAGTAGAATGAAGAACTAGTCTCAAGCCCCTGTCACACCTTGACGATTTAGCCAGCGTATGGCAACGTATCAAAATTGATCTAAAACGCGCGTACGCTGAACTATTGATGTTTTTTCAGTTTTGGGCATATATTAACGAGTTGGACGTATGGATAACATATTAGTAAACGTACACAGAACGTTTCGACAACTTATAGATAACTTATACCAACGAATGCTAGCGTGTTGTCGGCGTTCACAACTTATGCCCAACGATAGTCTAACTTATGCATAGCGCGGCAGAGTATCGCCGACGATCCGTGGCGTAGCCTATTAAAAGGCTGCCGCTCGACGATTCAAATCATAAACGCACTAGAAATCGAAGTGTCAACATCACCATCATGCCAAAGAAAAAGAAGAAAAAAACAAAAAAAACATGGAGTCTGGAACACTGAAGGGTTCCTCCTGTGTGAACCCATTTTATATACCAATTCCCCTAAACGCTGCCAATACGCCATTATACGGTAGCTGTAAGTTAGAAACACGTTCAGTAAATTCTGTGGTCGTCCGGAAGACGTCAAATATGTCTACATACGTCAATATGCGTTGGAGATACGTTACACATAGGTTCAAAGCACGTTACTCATCGGTTAGAAAATAGTTTCGGGTATGCTAGACATTACCTCGACGTATTTCGACTTATGAGTAACTTACAAGTAACATGTGTCGACGTGTGTCAACGATCGCAAACGTGCCTACAACTTATGGTCAGCGTATGCGGAACGTGTGAGTCATACGCTGGCATACGTCGAAAATTTTTGAGCATGCACAAAATTTGTCGACGAGCTCGGCGTACTACGACGTATGCCAGCGTGCTTCAGCGTGCTCTTAACGTATACGAAAAATTACCCATAACGTATTCGACGTGTGCCAGCGTATTCGCCAAATTTTTCATACATCGGCATACGCTGGCTACAACGTCAAGGTGTGACAGCCCCTTTACTTGTGAAGTTGGTGTCAATCTGCATCAGCAGAGGAGTGAAATGGATGAAATCTAGAGGACATTGATTGAGAAATGCTAAGTGCCATGGGAAGCAAGGAGAAGATGAGATTTTGGGTGTTGGCTACTCTTTTACTCTGACGAAGGGTTAACATCTGAAACATCAGCTTCTCCCTGCTTCTCACAACAGTTAGCATACCTCAATTAGCGTCATTATTACCTCTGTCCACCGAAGGTGGAGAGTTAAGTTTTCACCCCAGTCTGTTTGTTACTTCTGAAAATCGAAGATGTTTCAAGTATATTGGTTGGTTGCATGTGTTATTCAGTCTGCATGTCTGTTTGTTACTTGCGAAATCAAATATTTGCAAGTAGTATATTGGTTGGTCTGGTCTGTGATTGTCTGTGTTTGTATGCATGTCAATCACCTACAGGTCACAATTTTAAACTGATCTTCACGAAACTTCAAGGAATGGTGGAGTTGGTCATTAGCAAGAAGCCTATCGTTTGATGTCAAAAGGTCAAAAGGTTAGCATAGGCCAAAAGTCAACAACTTCGGTTAAATTTCGATCAACAATTTTCATCCATTGACTTGAAATGTGAACAGGATTTGCATATTTCACCAAAATTCAACCACCAATGATTGAGGTCAACAACGAAGCTGGATTTCTAAAACCCTCAATTTTCATCTCATTGACTTGAAATTTGAAGAGGATTTGCACATCAGGTCACTGAATTCAACCACCAATTATTTTCGAGGTCAACATAGACCAAAAGGACAACATAGGCCGGATTTCTAAAATAGCAATTTCATCCAATTGACTAAATTTTAAGAGGATTTGCATATTTGATCATTGAATTCAACCACCAATTATTTTTAATGTCAAATTTGTAGGGATTTCGCAAGTATCGTGCTATGCACAACATCTTTCTTGATTGTGTCTGTGTTTGCAGGATATCTCAAAAAGTCGTGGACGGATTCAGATGAAATTTAGTGGGCAGTTTGGGTGTGACACGACAAATTGATTAGATTTTGGTGAAGAACCAGGTCCAGATACTGGAATTTTTTCAGTGATTCTTCCCCAGTGAATGATTGGGCGAAAAGAGATATATAGCATGATCTCAAAAAGTTACTGACGGATTCGCATGAAACTTAGTGGACGAGTTGGTTAGATGACAAGACCAAGCTGATTCGATTTTGGTTCATGGTAGATTCCAGATCCGGCCTATCAGTGGGATACAAAATGTAAACTCATCAGCCTGGTGGAGGTATACGCTCTACCGAGTGCCCTTCTCGTTTACAATGCTTTTGTATTTCTCACTCCCCAAACAATATTTGTATATCAAATGAGGAAATGGTCTTACTCATGAAGGCTAGTGTTGATATGCATTTTCATCCATTGCTCTACCTATCCTCTGCAACAGCACAGTGGATTGGTGGAGCAATGGATGAAATCAACAGGATGTTTTTCGAGGTATGCTAACCACTGTGGGAAGCAAGGACAATTTGACGTTTCGGGCATTAACCTTTTCATCAGAGCAAAAGGGGGGTTAACGCCTGAAACGTCAGCTGCCCCTTGCTTCCCACGGCAGTTAGCATACATCAATCAATGTCTTGTTGATTTAATGCAACATTTATATCTCACTTGACAAAGCTGCTTCTGACACATTTCATGATATTGCAGGTTTGTTTCACAGTATTTTTTTTAACAGAGATCAAGACCCATGGAAGAGCAAAACAATAGAGAGCAACAGGTCAAATTACCAACAAAGAAATGGAAAGCCACATGCAGACAAGAGGCATACATACAAATACTAGACAAGTATGTGGACAACAAGAAAGGACTCAGTTAGACATAGAGTACAATGATAGGTGGGTGAGAACAATAGAAAGAAAATGTCACCCGTTTGTAGAGGAGAAGGATCAACGAGAAAGGAATGGAAAAGACAAGGTATTGACAAGGTAAAACATGTGTCGACGGGGTTGGATCATCACTAAGTGGCCAAGGGGAAGAGCAAGACTGAATATATTCTGGGACAATATTGCCCAAGTGGGGAAGAAGGGAAACAAAGGAATGCAGACGAACAGCTGTGAGCAATTTTATGCTGCCATTAAGTTCTGTCCAAATTTTCTGGTTTATATCATCATTCTATGTCAAGGCTTTGTAATCTTGTGTATATAAAAGGAAATGAACAGGAACGACAACAAGTTTACCAGTTGATTTGAACACCAGTTGGTCAACAAAAAGAATGGCCATTATAAAGGTATACCATTGGCTGACAATCAAGATAACCTTGAGTTAGGCCGATAGGGCCTAACCAAAATAAAAATATATAAAAAATTGTGAGAGGCACATATACATTGTGGGACACATCATTCCAGGTGAATGTGAAAACCTTGACACCCAGTTGCAGAGCACAGCACGTTTTACGGAAGCAATATAGTGTGGTGTCACAGCGGAGACAATGAACTGATGCTGAGCAATTTGAAGTGTGAACATAATATTGGGAAGAAGGGGGAAGGGAGAGAAAAGGGAGTGA
>CM068963.1:101646871-101665187 GCA_035128595.1 Eptatretus atami
GAGTGGTGAACAGTTGTCAATGTCCTATTGACTCATCTGGCTTATGAAAGTGTTTGAATTTTGCAGACCCATTGTTCTCTCCAGGGCTTCAAGATAGCCGTTTACCACTACCTCAGGTCACTCCCTCCCCCCTGTGCACCATCTATAATACTAGCCTCTTCTACCCCAAATTATCCCATTCCCAAGCACACCCCTTTTCCAGGTTATTGTGATTTTTTTCCCCCTCTTCCTCACCTCTTTTCAGTTGTTAGTTGTCGGTTGCTTTGTTCCTTTTGTGTTTCATCCCCGATTTCCCATTTCTTTTCTTGGTGCGTTTCATTCAGCTCAGCTTGTTCACCACCATTAGCCTTCTCCTGCTCCCCTAGATCTCATTCTCACTTTTACCCTGCTGTTGGTGTTTCCCCCTTTCCATTTTGTTCCCTTCCATTCTGCTCTAGCTCTTCCCCGAGCCTCGACCATGTATATATATAAAAAAAAGTGAACTCAAACATCTGATGTTTGTTTTACTTGATCTTTCTTGATGATTGGATGTTTGTAATTACAATTAAGAGGTCTAAAGTCACCTCAATTGTTGACTCAAAGCAAACACACATGCAAAAACTTGAGTATGTTCATGCACTTGGTGTATTGTATTACACCTTACACCACTTTTATCAATCAGAATATTAAATATTCAGGTTTAGGTCGATATCTGAAAGAGCTCTCTGCACCACATTTGAAACCGCAATGAACTTTGAGTGCTGCCAAGTGCAAGGTATTCGATGCCATCGTCGTTCTGTTGCTTTGATGTTTCAGGCATAACAAGACACTGGATGTAGGGAGAGTGAATGCTTAATTGCATGAGATGTTTTTGCTACAACATTTTGAGTGCATCTCCAAAACTGCATTTGATCAAGGTAACAGCTTCCATTTTCCTCGACATCCAAGTTTAAATTTGCTTGAATAGCTATTTATCATGGAGCGGAAAAAGCACTTGGTCAAAGCAAGGCCCTCCTATAGCGAGGGTCCGAAGCGTACATGGAAGGCTTAAACTGATGACTTCACTAATTTGTTGGAAATAAGAGAATAGCCAGATGGTTCTGAAAGTGAACAATGTTATGTTTCTTGTAAATGCAAGTATACTTTAACATTTGGTGACATTTTTGGAATCGATTAAGCAGGTGAAACAAGCATTTGCCAAGATCTTCAATGAGGGTCACCATTGATTGAGCATTAATGAATTGCCAGTGGTTAGAAAGCAGGAATGGCTCAAAAGAGACAACTAAGGTGATCAACTCAGCATTTGACTTGCATGAAATTTGGAATTTAACCAGAATACCAAGGCAAGCCTCCACCCTTGTCATACAAAGACATCATTTTAGCTCTTTGTTTAACCATTTCGCAACTACTAGATACCGTTTTTTGATTTTACACATATAAAGTAGATGTACATAATGTATTTTATAGTACTTGCTTTAGTGTAAAGTAAGGGCTGAAAGGATGGCCAAGAGGGATGCATACATGCCTCTAAGCTTTATAGCCTGGGTTTGAATCCTGACCCAGCTGTAAACTGTCATATCAATGTTTCACAGGCAGAGTAATTAATCAATGTGTGTGCTGTCCCTTGCATGGAGTTTAAATGGGCGTCCTGTCTGCCAGCATTTGTTGGTGGTGTTAAAGATCCCATGGTGTCCGTTGTGAGGCATAGGCAAGCTATCACTGGCACCCTGAACAAATTCGAAATTCCTGCCATAACCAGGAGAGGGCATTGTCCATGGTGATTGCATCAACGACAAAGCTGTGCCCTCAGTCAATGATGCTACCTTGAAGCCTTGTGCTGCATATAAATGAAGAAGAATGTGTAAACTTTTTTTTTCTCCACAAGATCGAGGCTCATGGAAAATCAAGGTGATGGAGGATATGAACTGACATTAGGACAATAATCAATTATTGGACACAATAAGCAAGTTAATGAACAAATAGGAAACTAGAACAGGACTCGGAGGAGCACACACCTCCACCAGGCTGAATAGTTTACATGTGATATCCCACTGATAGGCCGGATCTGCATCTGGACCTTATCCAAAATCAAATTGACTTGTTCTCGTCATCTACCCAACTCATCCACCAAATTTTTGTCAAAACCCATCCACAACGGTTTGAAATGTCATTCTACATCTCATTTTTGGCCCTTCGATCTCTCAATTATTAAGAATCACTTTTAAATTCTTGTAACATAACCACCAAAATCGAACCAATTCGTCCTTGTCAAATGCCAAACCTGTCCACCAAGTTTTGTCCCAATCCATCTGAAACTTTTTGAGATATCCTGCTCACAGACAGACAAATGAGGGTTAAAACATAACCTCCGCCCACCTTCGGTAGTGGAGGTAAATAGGAGAGAGAAGGAAAGGGAAGAAATACAGAAACCTGCAAATATGAGTGTTGGTTTTGGAAGGGTTAATGGGGGTAAAAAGATGTGGGTAAGTATGGGGGGGGTGACATGAGGTGGTGGTGCACAATCTACTTGAAACCATGGGGGGAAGACTTTTCTTGATGAGATAATGGTACACTTGCTTTTATCTCATCCTTGCTGTCTTTCATCTAGTTGTTGTCATGCATTTGAAGGAAGGGATTGAAGATTTAAACACTGGAAGTCTTCAAATTATTTTGAATAAACTGTGCAAGCATTGCTATGAAAGACACCAACGACATATCTCATTTGTATGAGTGCTCTGGTGGCTTAACTGTGTCCCTCAACATTCCAATGATGTCAGACATAAAAACAGTGTGGGGGCGGGAGGCGGGAGGTGGGGTGATATGAAAACACCGAAATGGTTTGGAGTTTTCTGGAAAGTGAAGAATTAAAAAATATCTGCACCATTTTTAAACAAAGTCTCGGCCCATGGGACCAAGGTGGACTTTCTGATTGACAAATGCTGGCAGGCTGGACAAGGACAGCAGATTCAAGTGCAAACACCCATGCTGGGTCATGGAGACAGTCATTAGAGTGTGGTGGGCCCCAGATTGAGATGGCAAATGTTGCAGACAGAGCTGCAATGTGCGAATCTCTCAAGAGGATATTCGTTTTCAACCAGGCAAAGTTAAGGGAGTACACAGACGCTACTAGGACAAGAACCCAGATGAATCTGAGTCCCACCATTGGCCTTTCCAGTATCATGGCTCTCAGAATACAGCAGATGTGCACTCTGAGTGTGAGGGTGTGAGATGCCAATAACGAACACCTCATTAAATTTTGCTGGAGGAACCTTAATATGTTTTTTCCCCCTTCTTTTTTGCTCTCCTACTGCTAGAAGTGATGCATTGAATCAACTGTCCATGGTGATTTTAATGAAAAAGGTAATTACAGAAAGGAACTCCCAATGTTATTGTTCTCAGGGCATATTGTCCATCTTTTAGAAAGGTAGAACAGCTCATGGAAGAGCAGAATGACAGGGGACATCAGACCAACAGACAAAATTGGGCAAAGGGAAAACAGTGAGATGACATCAAATGGATGTACCACAGCATAAGGAGAGGAATTGCAGGGGAAGGGTGAGAACAGGGTCTCAGTGGGTGCAGTAAAGCTCATTAGGGGAAAATGGAGAGACTATAAGGTGATGGTTGGCAACAGACTTAAAATCCTGCAGGGAAGAGTTTGTGATAATGCATTAAGGAAGATAATTTAACACATGAGAAAAAGAGGGGTAAGAAAAAAAGATATGGAGATTAGCATCGAGTTTAGATTTGGGGAGGGTCACAAAGAATGGGTTTATGGCAGAATGTGGTTGGCCTAAAAGACCAAGGCAGGCACAAAGAGGTGAGAGGGAGACACAGAGACAGAGAGAGACGAGAGACAGAGAGACGAGAGAGAGACAGAGAGACAGAGAGACAGAGAGAGAAAGAGAGAGGAGAGAACAGAGAGAGAGAGAGAGAGGAGAAGAAGAGAGAGAGAGAGAGAGAGAGAGAGAGAGAGGAGAGAGAGAGAGAGGAGAGAGAAGCAAAACAAGGATATAGAGCTGGTAAAAAAAAAAAACTGCAAAGTTACCAACCTACCTACAGTGAGCAAGTAGATCCTAAGTCTTGTGTTTTATTGTTCACGAGTAGAGTACCCGCCCTATGATGATCTTGTTCCAAGCACGCAACACACTCTTCTGACGCATACCTTTATTTGGATAGTGTATAGGTAACTGACAGCAAAAAACTGATAGTACGCAAAAAAAAATAGAACCCAGGTACGTGCATGAAGCAAAAACATACTTACTCCTTATAATTCCAAACACCTCACTGCACTGGAAAATGTGGGGACAAGAATATTGTACTGTAAATGCGAGACTTGTAATACCCTCCCCACCTGTAGGTAGTGCTACATGATACCATTTACATAGAGAATTTCCATGTGCCCCCCCCCCCAACCCCTCCACCAACTCCGCAAGACCACCGCAAAGATAAAAACAACGCTGTACATTAATTGGGGTCATGCTGATCCTATGTAGCAAGTCTGGATGAATCGGTCCAGAACCAGAGGAAGAGTAGCGTGACAAAGAAACACACAAACACCAATCCATTGTCGTAAGGATAGTTCTCTGCACAAACACTCAGAGCGAAGCTTTATAATTACTTATTACGTCGGAGTGATGAGTTTACAATGCGTGCATGCATGAAAGCTGCAAATAGTGGACAAAAAAGGGGGGAAACACCTGGGTAAATGAGGGGCACCAAGCACCAGCTTCCACAAAGGTGTGGCCCATGTGTTAATTAAGCAAATAACATTCCAGCATGCTAAGGGTCTTGTACAAAATTCTGCACAGCCCTGCATCGAGCATTTATAGGATATTCTGGAACGTCGCTTGAGACAGCGTTTTACACCTCCATCAAACAGGTGCGAGTTGATTGACTTTCTTGCGGAATAATGATGATTGACCGCATCCCTCCTGCAGAATTCCAGATGCTGGTGGACTCTGTGCCATGACACCAAACTGGCAGTATTGGCCGTACATGGTGGCCCAACGCCCTATTAAGTGAATTTACATTGGTGTTTCCATATTTTTGGGTCACAACTTGTAGTTTGTAGTAGTTATAAACATTGTTGTTCTCTTTGCTATTTTTGTTTTATTAACACAATTTCAAAGGTAACTCTAACTATTACCTCCGCAGAGAGTATGGACACCACTGAACACTTTCTTCAAAAAGTACGACCGATTATGAAATATATGCCCAGGGAACTGACCGAGCTATCCAACTGTAACCTCGAAAATGAGCGATGGAAGTGGGAAGACAGGGTGTGTGGAAGGTGGGAGAAAGGGTAAGGATGTGGGGGAGGAAGGGGAGCGGAGGGAGGCTAAAATGAGCAAAAACATGAATGTTAAATTGAAAATTTTCTGGCCTATTGAAGTTCTGAACAAAACAAACAAACAAACAAAAAAATACATGAATCACAATTATAGTGAAAAACTACAATGTGTTTGAACTTGTAAAATAAATCCAAAGCGTGAAAGGAAAGCAAATATCAGACATACTAAAACAAAGGAAGCCCAAGTAGTTTACAAGCAATAGTGGAGAACGAGGCAGCAGTGCAGAAAAAAACACAAGCTGAGGGATGCTTCAATTAACTCAACATAGTTACTCAACATAGTAACTCAACTCAACAACAACTCAACTCAATTAACTCAACATGGGACAGATGAGTCCCAAAAGACTGAACGTTTGCAAACATATCCTCCAAATATTAAAGGAAAGATTCAGAGACGGATGTGAAAATACATGAATAGAAACTGAGAAGCCAGCATGACAATAGTTAATTGGTTAATATTGCTATGGATGTGGATTTGTGGTAATTGGGTTTGCTTATACTCGTTATTTCCTTCGTACATGTTTAGCATAACCGTACATAACAAGTTGTTTTCGTGAAGTTCCCTCCATCTTTCCTCCCAGCCTATTTGTGTCAACACACTCATTTCCTCCACCCTGGTGTTTGACGTTGTTTTTTTCCCCGTTGTGATTGATTTACGGTTTTCCCATTACTGTAATGAAATAAGAGCAGTGCCAGGCTCCACGTGAACCACTGACAGCCATATGGAACAGCACCATCGAGAACAAGTTGTGTCCATGTGGCTCGCATGAGCATAGGCCATACAAGAGCACGAGACTCCGAGAAGGTGGGGGGTAAGGCTCCTTGGAGAGGGGCCAATCAGTCCACAACGTATGGTCACTGGCACCACCCTAACCACAAAGAAAAACTAGAAGAGGACCGCCAAGAGCGGAAATTGTTCCCTCTTGTCTGGACTTCCTGCACTCTGTGCATAGGACTCCCACACACCGCCTTGCTAACCAGACTCCTCACTCGCTCTCTCACCCTGGTTCGGTTCCCACTGCGCTCTGGTCCTGCAGCTCTCTCAACACGAATTCCAGCTGTTCAAGTTGCGCTGTTGTGTCGGGTGAACAAATGAAACCTGAAGCTGTACCATAGGGAGTTTTGGCACCAAGCTACGCGCGAGCAACGTCGCACATGCGAGAGCTTCTTTTGTGTCCCGTATTCTCCCACAATCTGTCTGATCACCCAAGTGAGTGAGGCCTTTTAACGACATACATAATTAAGTGTGTCGTGGTATTGTGGGTGGGAGGATCATTTTCTTTATCCATTACTGTAATTCGTGATCACCCTAGCGGCCATGTCTTTCTTCTCCCCCTCCACTATTTACTGTTAATGTTGCGAAATACTGGTGAAAGAAAACCTGTGCATTGTGACTACTTGTGAGACATGGAACTCTCCTGACGCGTAAAATAATTGGCACGTAACCCGTACGTGGAATGTTTGGGACATCGTGTGTATAAAGCGCTATTCGTGAAGCCAATTGCTGACAAAGCTCCACTCGGCAATTTATGTCAGCAAATTCACTAGAAGTTGCTTCCTGTGCGCAAATTATGGGTGGATGTAGTCCTATCGATCTCTCCTTACCCAGTGGTACATTGATGGTTGGAGACCTTGAGCTGTAACAATATATTAATTTCATTAATTTCTTCTTGTCATATTGGGGAATTTCATGGCTATCATTCTAGTCTCGATCGCAAGTAGCCCTGAGGCCATTAAGAGTAAAACAAAATGTGTGCACTGACATCACATGTGCAGACCTGACTAGGTGACGTAGGCAGATCACGCCCCTCCCTAAAAGTCATTGATGAGCCAGCTGGGTTTTTGTAACCGACTGTCACAAGGTTTGCAGAAGCTTACAATCCAGATTCCTTATACTGCTGCCTTCAGTTAGATTATGAACCCACAATCTCTAAATTAGAAACACGGTAAACCCTTAAACGTCGTGGATGTGATGTTCCTGGAAAACGCC
This sequence comes from Eptatretus atami, assembly GCA_035128595.1. Lineage (NCBI taxonomy): Eukaryota > Metazoa > Chordata > Myxini > Myxiniformes > Myxinidae > Eptatretus > Eptatretus atami. The sequence goes on from CM068963.1 coordinate 101,654,194, forward strand.
AAGAATATCAAAACCACGAATGCTAAAACTGAGGGCCTATGGGGGAAAAGGGGGTTATGTTCCGAAACTTAGAAGGAAATGTAGAGGAAGGAAGGTGGCAGCCAAAAATAAACATATCACAATTGAAAAGAGAGTTCATAGAACACCTTACCCCATGCTGTATTGATGAAAACGACATGGGAAGTGTCTTGTAAACTCTTGTTTGGGTTTTCCCAACACGATGTATAGTTCCTATGAGCCACCATTTTGTCTGAATGTCGATATTTCCAAACGCTGAGAGAACGAGCAGAAAATTTGATAATTTTGTTATTCAAGGTCTCGTAATGGAGCTGCCACTTACAGCCAAATGGACACACTGACGAGACAAACATTTAGCACAGCCACTGAGCTTGGGGGAAGTGCCCTCACTTCCCAGGATACTCTGAGTACCAGCAACGGCATAACAATTGCACCGCTTTCCTCAGGAGGAATTTTCTCCTCCCCATGGATGCCAACCGATGGGGATTGTCTGTGCTCTATCCCTTTAAATGCTGAGCATCAAGGAAACAGCAAGTACCATTTTTAAAGCCTTTGGTATGACTCGGCTGGGATTTTAACTACTTTGATTTTTAATTTATTTGATTTGAACTTATTGAATTGAAATAAAATGAAGATCTTAAAGGCTGTAGAAAATATAGCTATTTTCTGAAGTTTACCGCTGTTGAGGCACCGACTTTTACACAATTCGATTTAACAAGTGAAAATATTTATTTGTGCCTGTTGTTTGTGTTCTGCATGACATCCCTAAAACCAGAAAGTTTTATGTTTGGACTTTGGAATGATTTTTAATTTGTTTGACTGCCAGAGGAAAAGATTGTCTCGCTCCTCCATGAGCATGTGCGATAGGGACATGTTCAGAGTCAAGGTCCTGCTAAACTACAGGTTCATTTTCCGATTCGTGTTCAAATTATATCATTCAATTGAAATCAAGTTGTTCCTCAATCAAACTGACGTTTGTGGATGGATGAACAGACAGAAGTGAACAAACTGCTTAACCCTGCCTTTAGCTTTGCGTGCACGCAGCAACTACGACTACACTCGGTAGAGTGCATACCTCCGCCAGACTGGAAAGAATCGATTAATCCTCGTCACACACCAACCTGTCCAACAAGTTTCATCCGAATACGTCCACAACTTTTCTGAGACATCTTTCTCCCAGACAAACAGACAAATAGGGGTGAAAACAACCTCCATCCACCTTCGGTGGTAGAAGTAAATACTCTGCATAAAGTGCCAAGGTTGCTCAAAAAACTGACTGGAATGGTTGTTTATGAAGGAAGAATGCAAAAGTAGAAATTATTAGACTGTGGAGTGATATCACAAAAGGGATTCAATGACCAATGCATTACTGAGGCACAGCCGTGCCATTGAAGCAGTGCTCCTCCACATGAGGGCCAGAATTTGGAAATTGACCAGGTTACTGATGATGAATCACCGACTACTGAAAGAAACCGGCAGATTTTTAACATCCATCTGCTCATGCTGACAGAGAGGTCCACAGCTGAATGTCCACTTGCGTCGTCATGCTCATTGATGTAGCATCCTACTTGTGGCACTAGTCTGACAGTTCATAGTCGACTCGGTAATAAAAGCAAGACGAGACAGCTCAAGGCTCTGTCTAGTCTTTGAGAGTTAACGTGTCACTGGTGATTCAGCCTCTTGAATACGTTCCATCATCTGCATCGTGTAAATCAGTCAATTTACAATGAGGAGTTTACATTTATATTGAATAATTATATTACATAAGGAAAGGCCTCTGCATATATATATAGGGTAATCACAAAATTAAGAGACATCAACTAAATTATTTAATTGCTGCAAAAAGCAATGCATCAACAAACAAGAAACAATTCCAAGGTGAAACAGCATCAATTAATTACAAAATTTTCATACAAAATTTTTGGCACGTCCATCAAGGATGGCAAATGTGATGAAACAATAAAAAGAAAAATTATATGTACAAATAGAATTATCTATCGCTTCGGGAATATACGATGCTAGTGGGGTATGCTTACACACTGTAAGCAGTAATGAACCGTGCTTCCCATGGGTGAAACTGCAGAACTTTTGAAAAAAAGTAAAAACGAGATTTTCCTCGGGGAAGTCTGGGGGTATGCTCACCCATAAAATTTTGAAAAATCGGTCAAAATATGCATTTTGGGGGTGATCCTGTTCAAATTGCAACAAAACGAAACTATGTAAATTAAAGTGATATTTGGGGAAGAATATTTTTTATTTCACCTAAACATCCATTGCTGGAGCATGGTGTTGAGTTAATGGTTTGGATAGCTGGCTTAAGATCTTCGGGTCTTGAGTTCAAGCTCCTGTTTTAGCGTTGAATTAACACCAGGTGGGTTGACTCAGCCTGTCAGCCTTCTGAGGTTGGCAAAATGAGTACCAGCTAACAAGTAACAGAGGGCACTATCAGTGGCACAGCTGCACCCCAGAAAATGATGGTCAAGCAGCCACATTCTGCATACAAATAAATAAATAAAAATCCATTGCTGGGAAGATCATTACCTCCGCCACCGAAGGTGAAGGAGGTCATGTTTTCACCCCTTTCTGTCTGTTTGTCTGTCTGTCTGTCTGTATACAGGATATCTCAAAAAGTTGTGGACCGATATGGATGAAATTTTGTGGACAGGTTTGATGTATGACAAGGATCAACTGATTAGATTTTAGTGAAGATACGGATCTGGATACTGGAATTTTAAAAGTGATTCTTCACCATTGAGATAGGGCTAAACTAATATAGTAGAGTACGATATCCCAAAAACTTATGGATGTATTCGATGAAACTTGGCGGACATGTTGAGTGTTTGACCACGACAAATTGATTGCATTTTGGTGAATATCCGAATCCGGATCCAATGGCGAGAATTTTTAAGTTTCTTTACATTGAGAGAAAGGACTCAAAAACGATATATAGCACGATATCTCAAAAATGTATTGGGCCAAATATGTTCTCGTGGATCAGGCATTACGGGGCAGAGGTATGCACTCTACCAAGTTCCCTTCCAATTTTCATTTCATAATCATTAAAGAAATGAATAGTGAAGACCACATACATTTCCAGGACTTTTAATACAAGAGTTTTGCACTGGAGTGGTTAAGCGAAATCACACTCACTTGTGGTGAAAAACCAGGTCAGGTCAGGTATGGGAGCATGTGCCAGAGCAGCGCATGGCTGTGTCCACTTTCTGCCGGTACTCCAGGGGCTTCCATCTGGCAATCACCCAGACAGATGCCTGGCCCATCCCCATCTCCTTGAGATACTGATCACCCTGCTACAACCGAGAGGCACGTGGTCAGCCCATTTGCCTCCTCCACTTAAGAGGCTCCCTCGCTGAAAGAATCTGGTGAGCAGGATCAGCGTCAAGAAAATGAGCCACATGTCCATACAGCTACAGCTGACCATTTCAACCTTTACAACAAATGGAGCTTTACACCATTTCAAACGGTGCACCGCAGCCTGTGCTTCCACAAACGAAGGTGGACCACAGTTGATTGGAGGGTCAGCAATCGGGATTGTAACGCCACTGACATCCAACTCGACAGCTGGTGTATCAGCCTGGGACAGCCACTCAAAGTAACAGGCCGAGCGGGCCTTTCACTTCAGACTCCTCTGTCAAGAGCCCACCACACTCTGCTCGAACTGCAGTACACCAGGGATGGCTTGGAGAATGCATGCACGAATTCCCCTGTAAGCAGGACGAGAATCACTGACCACAGGTGATGCTCTACCCCCTCACAGATTCCTCGCACATAGGCCTCCTTGTCCCCACTGAGTGCATGTGCAGTTTTATGCCTCAGCTCCCTGAACAGCTCAGCTCTGGCATTCAGCCTGGCCCTGTGATTCTGGTCAAAGGTATCCAGTGTCCCTTGAGAGACAAATTTTTCTTTGCCCTATGGTTGATCCAGACATCTTCCGGCAACAACGAGGTTGGTGGTCTTGAAGCACTCCGCAACTCTTCAGGATCCCCAAAGCACCCAGACCGCCCCAAATCTCCACTCAGCCAGTTCGCAAACTTCTCAGCTACCCTATCATCCTTGAGCTTGCCAAAATCCAGTCTAGGCTGGGATGGCACCATTCTACTGGATTTATGCTGCAATTCAGAGTTGCTACAAGCCTGTGGTCAATATATTGAGAACTAATCACTCCTGCAGACCCTGCAATTCTGGATCATCCTCCAGCGACTATCAATGAGCACATGGTCAATGTACTTTGCCACAACACCAGCGTTGGAATACCATGTCCAGGATGAGACTGTGGCACTGAAACCATGAACCAGCCACCCTAAGTCCATGACTTCTTGAAAAGTCATGGAACTTAGTGCTATACTGGTTCATAGTTCCAGACCAATGGGGACCAACACATATCTCATAACCATCCCGACAGTTCAGTCGATGCATTGAAATGCCTCAAGACTGGAAGAGTATCTCGCCTGGAGCACTGATCAACCACAGACTCGAGCATGGCATAGAATGCGTCCTTCATGGTGAGATCACTCGCCTCAGTCGGAGCATTTCAGAGACCAGGGAAATGACACCCAAGGAGATACGAATCCTTCGTCTATAATACACTCGTTGACCAGTGTTACTCAATTATCATTTGAGTCAGCTTTTGGACACAGCTAGAGCAACTCCTTGCATGGTAAAACATCAGAGCGACCAGACCGTTGTATGTGTAACCACCCACCATGATCTTCCACAATTCGGTCTCTGAACCTCAGAGAGTGCTGCAGTACTGATGTCCAAACGCTTGATCTCAGATGATAACAGAGACAAGTGATCATCCTCTCTTCGGAAGGGCATTCCCGGCACCCACCTGAAGGCACCTCAGTTACCTTGGAATGCATCTTGAATCCTTGGAATGCATCCTCAGGTTTACCCAAGGAGACCGCCGTCTGGTGGACGACACCTCAGCACCACTCCGACACACTCTCCACCAATCTGACAGGAATGTTACCCCGTGGTTTCCCCCCTATCATTAAGATTGGGGGTCCCGAAGGCTTTGCCCCAATCCCTCATCCGGTGAGCTGCCCTGTGAAGGGAGCTGCACAGGAGGTACTCCCACTGAGTGCGTTTTCAGATTTCTTTTTGCTTTTATAATGTTTTGCAGAATGAAGGGTTTTATGGTGGCCTGAGTGCAAACCTGCCACCAACCTCCGAATCAAAAGTAACCCAACTTCAGGACGACGTCCGCAGACACAGTTGGGCACATATATGGATGGCGTTGGCTCACAAAGAGCTTCTCCCCATTTGACAGGTTTGTTTTCATCCTGCTGGGTGTCCAATCATACACCCTCCTCACCAAGAAACTTTGTGGGGAGACGGTTCAGTCGCGAGACGGAGACGGTTCAGAGGAGACGAGGGAACGCGATGGAAAAATAAATAAATAAATAAAATCCAACAATGGACACCATTTCTGCATTTCAAGACTGTTAAGGGTCTCCCCTCTAACTAACGACAAAGATGGAGATTCGGGTGAAAGAGAGAGAGAGAGAGAGAGAGAGAAGAGAGAGAGAGGAGAAGAGAGAGAGAGAAGAAAGAGAGAGAGAGAGAGAGAGAGAGAGAGAGAGAGAGAGAGAGAGAATACGAATCCCAAACCACCATGCAATTCGGTAAATTACTGTATTAAACCAACAAACACACATGCACAATGCTAACCAATGCAAGAATCTTAGTGTAATGTGATTTTAACAAACCCTCCAACGGAGTTGTAAAGTAAGGTAAACTTGGTAAAAAGGTTTTTTTTTTTTAAAAAAAACTTGGTAAAAGGTAAAGTAAGACAGGGCAATTAAGTGATTAGATTTTTGGCCAGATGTGATAAAGGTCAAGGGTCAAAGTCAAGGTCAAACTCTGAAATTTTACTGTTTATGCCCTAACTCAAGAAATATTGGACAGAATTCATCAATCTTGGTACAAAGGTAAAATTAGACAGGTCAATTAACTGATTAGATTTTGGGCCAGATGTGATAAAGGTGAATGGTCAAATATGTCAATACTCAAGTGTTTGTGCGGGAGAGCGGAGGCGCGCAGTCGAATTACTCTAGTTTCTGATTATGAACATATGGAAACCTCTATATAGGTCGTTACAAAAACACGGATTTCCATAATATTGGAAGGAGTTTCACCCATGATGCTTCCCTATTGTCTCGGGTCACTAAACCTGCATTTATTTTTTTGACATATTGTTATTTCAATATTTTTATCCATCAACCCATATATATTTTTTTCATTTATTACTCGCAAAATCAAAGATTTTTCAAGTATATTAGTCAGTCGATTTTGTTATTCTGTTTGTTTATCACCTAAAGGTCACAATTTTAAACCGATCTTCATGAAAATTCACCACTTGGTAGAGTTTGTCATAAGCAAGAAGCCTATTGTTTTTGAGGTTAAAAGGTCAAAAGGTCATCGTAGGCCAAATATCAACAACTTCGGTGGAATTTCTAAAATCCTAAATTTTCATCCGATTGACATGAAATTTGAAGAGGATATATAATCCATGTCACGGAATTCAAGCACCAATTATTTTTGAGTTCATCATGGACCAAAAGGTCAACGTAGGCCCAAGGTCAACAACTAAGGTGGTATTTCTAAAATCCTCAATTTTCATCTCATTGACTTGAAATTTGAAGAGGATTTGCATATCAGGTCACTGAATTCAACCACCAATTATTTTTGAGGTCAACATAGGCCAAAAGGTCAACATAGGATAAATTTATAAAATTGTCAATTTTCATCTGATTGACTTGAAATTTGAAGAGGAGGTGCACATTTGATCATTGAATTCAACCACCAATGATCTTTGAGGTCAAATTTGTTCTTTGGTTTTGGCAACTATCGTGCTCTGCATGACGTCTTCTTTGTGTTTTTATATTTTCATTTATGGACGCTTTCCCACGGTTCTGTGATTTTTCCCGGTGTTGAGGCTTTGATCGCCATTGGCATGCAACATTACCGTGCTTTCCCATTGTCTCGGGTCGCTCACCTGCATTTATTTTATTCATTTATTTATCTTTTCATTTACGGATACTTTCCGATGGTTCTGTGATTTTTCCCGGTGTATCGGCTTTGATAGCCATCGGCACGCAAAATTTCAGCTTTTTACGTCACCCCGAAGGTACCGAACATTAATATCAGCCAGTCCGTGGTTCGAAAGAGCTTTATGTATTACATGCACTAGTCGAGTCGAAGGAGTGGACCAAATGAAAATGGAATTAGAGAGCCATTTGGCGGGAGAAAGAATCGTTTCAGAAGTCTGGGTTGAATGGGCACCGAGAAATATGTTAATGATGTTAATTTTTGTCGTGCAATTGTTGGATTCATTTGCATTGTGAATCCTGTTCGAATCTGTGCATACAATGTCCCCTTGTTGACTGCTTTTTTTCCTCCATCCCCAACCACCTCAAACCCTCTACTAACTCCCATAATGTTAACCCATCTGTGTAAGGGTTGCTCACCTTCTTGCATATCCAAATATTAAGGATTTATTTATCCTGGCACACAATACCCTCCTGACCCCCAATCCCTCTGAACCTATCACTCGTCGTGTTTTCGTTTTCCCATTGCGAGCTATACCTGAATTAAGAAGAAATGCAAAGAAAACGTGTTCCATGCAAAATAGGTCAAATGGCTGCTATTTCCGACACCGTGATTGCTTATTGACTTTCATCAAATTAAGATTAAAAAAAAAAAACCTTCACTTCATCCTGAATCAAGGACACCTGTTCACAGGACCACTGTGCAGGAGGGGGTATAACTAGGCCAGATGAAAAAAATAAATTTTCCTCGGAAGAAATGAACATATGCATGGCTGTGTTCAGTGGAAATGCTTACTATGATATTTTTTAGTCTTTGGGTATGTTTCTGAGGCTGAAGGTTATATTGGCTGTCTTGTCTGCCCGATTCAACATAGAAATAAATAGACAATAATAACAAACAACTGCTGATTCATTTTATGTTTGTTTTAAAAACCGAGAGGAATGGCTTTCACCATTACCCTCTCTATACCACCTCCCACATTATCCTCTCACAACTCAGTCTCACGTTCTCGCATGTGTTTGATGGATGTGTCTTTTGTCTCATCACTGTGCCACTTTTGTTCCCTCCACCCCCAATCAGCTGCAACACCTACCTCTTCTTTCATGCCAGTTATTTGGGCTGGACGTTGCGACAAAAGACAGGATGATTTGATTGTTTCTTCGTTCCACGACTATGATATAAATTAAATCCCTGCTGTACTAAAAGCTATTCGTCGATGAACAATAAACGGGTTTATATGAGAAATAGAATAAAACAAAAGAACACGAAGAATAAATAACATATTCCTCTTTCATGATCCACTTTTTTATTTTCATTTCATGATCACGTGAGGTCGTGTATACCTCAAGCACCCCTTAAATGGAATGGTGATCATGGACCCAAACCAAACCAACACTTGCTGCAGTGGTCCTAACCAACAAAGGATGCCCCCCATACATCCATCTTGGTTAGGTACCCATTACAAGTTAATAAGATTTTTTAGTTGCAACGGAATGATAATGAGGAACATTAAATGGGAAAACTGGCACAGTAGTAATCTGTGAAAAAAACAAAGAATCCCACACTGCAAAATCAAAAGCAAGTTTGTTTGTTTTTGTTTAAAGGCAAATTTCTGTAGCTTTGGACAAATCAACTTCAGTTTATAGCTGTGTAACCAATACACACACTGCACAGCGTGTATCTGTACCGTAAATGCGGCACAGTGCCACGGCATCAGCCAAGTACATCATGCATAATCAAAGTTGTGTGCGATGGACTGAAGGATGTTGATTGCTCGACTTTAATGTTTCAAGTTCTCTTGTCAAATCTCAAGGTCCTCGCCTTCATAGTTGTAGCTGATATATATATATATATATATACATTTTTATGATGTTGATAGTGCACTTGCCTGCTCTGGTCCTGGGTCCGATCTCATTCGGCTCCAACTGCCATTTTGTGTGGTGCCAACAGAGGGTATTGCATTATGGAGAATGCTATCCTGGTTCACAATGTGTGCAAAAGCAGCAGAAAATTGCTTGAAAAATAACTTTCTGTCATCTGACTGGAGGCTTGCCCATTTTTACATTTTGCGGTGTTGTTGCGAGGATGGTTCTTCATCTTGCTGTTCGATGGTAGCGCGTGTGTTGAATGCAAATGGCTTCTAGTATGCATGTGCTGCATGAGAGAGATCAGAAGCTAAATGGTGGCTGACTGCCTGCTATATCATCGATTGGGGTTATAATAATTGGGTGAAATGTGTGAGAATCAGCAAAACCAACAACAATGCACTTCCAGCCCCTGAATGAGTCATTGAGCAAAGTATCAAACATGTGACTACATACATGGTAAGCAGTGAGACTTGGCATATATGGTACTTACAAACGATCCTTGCATCGCACATCTCGAAACGTGCTGCATACAATTCGCTAAGCAGGCAATTTCTTCCACACTCAAACTATATAGCTGGCAGGATAGCTGAGTGGTATGCACACTCGTCTCTAGCCTGGGTTCAAATCTTGGCCCTGATATATACTGCCATTGTGGTGCTTCCCGGGTATGGTGAAGCATCATTGTGTCCCGTCCCTCGGTTGGATGTTAATCTAGGTGTCCTTTCTGCTGAAATTAGTTGGTGGAATTATTCCTATCGGGACTGTGGGACTGTGGGTATCTCGTGGTTATTCCAATCTGGACTGTGGGTATCTTGTGGCCTGGTCTTCTTGGAGGTCCCTTTTAACACATTGCTTACTATCAATTTTAAGGTTCCTTAAAATAAATTCTCTCCTAAATTTCTCTAAAAAATCCTTAAAATTGAGGAACACGGTCTCTAAATGCAGTGCCCCACGTTGGCAAAACCACAGATGGCAGTTAAATATAAATTTCTTTAATCATTAAAATATAAACTAATTAATGTTCCTTCAAAAAGGGAATATCTGGCAGGAATGCAAAATTCAATTATGATCAATGCATATTTCAAATGTGTGCACCTGAAAGCTGTTGGGCTTGTAAGCATAAATATGCTGAATTCAATGTGAAAGTAGCACACAAACAAACAAATTGTAAATCACAACAAGCCAACTGGTTTGTTGTCATGTGCACAAGAGCCAGTGGCTCCTTGTGAAAAGCCATAATAATACAGTACAAAACCAAAATATATTGCACGAAGCAAAATTGTTCATTAAAATGAAGTGAAACTAAAACGTGACAAATGTACTCCAAATTACAGTTTAATGGTTTAGATATAATGCTATTATAATAAACACATTTTCCTTAATAAAGGTGGGGCAAGTTGCCTCTGGTAAGAAAGATGAGGCAAGAACTAAACCTCGTATAACCAAGACTAAACCCAAGACTATGCGACTAACTCAAAAAGTATAAAGGTCATATGAGGTTTAGTGGGACTGTGGGTATCTGTAGTTGGACATATATATATATATATATATATATATATATATATTATTATATATATATATATATATATAATATATATATATATATATATATATATATATATATATAATATATATAATAATATTATATATATATAATATATTTGGAGCGACAAGGTTTTTGAAATAGATTAATGTAAACACAATTATCGGCTCACATAGTTCTCTCATTTTGGTCTTGTGCAGTTTCCAGGTCAAGTGTATTAGTCCCCGTTGGACTGAGTCCGAAATGGGGGTTAAGGGATTTGGTCTATTTTCGTGTCCATGTGTGTGTCCACAACCATATGTCGAACATGTATGGACCGATTTTATTTGTACTTGGCACAAAGACAACACATGATGGCATACATATACACATCATTTTTTTCGACATCAGATCCAAGATGGCCGACTGGTGGCCATTTTAGTTGTACATAAATATGGGCTATCTCTTTTTTTTTGTATACCTTGTCGAGGCTCGTATGAGAGCTAACACACAAC
>CM068963.1:101682836-101695013 GCA_035128595.1 Eptatretus atami
GTGATGATGATTCCATGGAGTGTAACGATTTTCATTGTAGTCGCAGTTATCCAGGCTATTTTAACTTTTCCCACGTTTTGGCTGCCGTCCAGGCAAGGGTGAAGTCTCCAACAATGACCTTATGCCTAACAACCTGACAGGCCTCGGATTTCCTCCGCAGAGGTGCAAGGTTACCACAGTTTGTTAGACACGACTGATGGTGCTTTTTACAAGAACCTTCATTTTAACTTCTTGGAAAATTTGAAATAAATGATAGTCACATATTTGTTATTGTGAACTTTCTTACTACATATTATGAGCTGGTTGATTTGAGGAAATTAATCAATCAAGTCATGTAAGGGCACAACTGGCATGATTTGTTTGACACTAAGCTCAATGACTTGCAGATTGCACTTAGTTTGTGTTAAATAATTGTGCTTAACCTCTCCGGTGGGCAATAGGATGATTGGAACATTAAAACTACAAATGATCTTAATGAAAACTATTCGTATTTCTGCTACTTACAGAGATTAAATGATCGTTTTATTAATGGACTCGTCCAGCATATTGCCCGAACCCATTATATAAAGATGAGACACAAACAGAGGAAAAGAACTATCCATATCACAATGATGACTCTCACTCGTGGAACATTATTGTGGTCTCTCTACAGAAACTATGCCAAGAACAGCCGTATAAACGATGATGCAAGGGGGCAAACCTGAAGATGACCATAAATGGCATTAAAGATTTTGGAAACATTCTGGCGAAAAGGAGAACAATTGTGAAAGTTTCGACTTTTGTGAAATATCTGTAACATCCACATGTGAGGACAACCAGCTTAATGTCTTTGCTGAAGAAGCGTCTCCATGATGCAGTCCTCCTGCTGACACGAACACACAAAGGTTTTAATCTGATGATAATGGACACGTACTACACTGTTCACCCAGCACATCACAAACAGCATCCCTAAATAGTCTATAATAAATGAATTAATTCATATATTAATAATAATAATAATAATATAGGCAATGCAAGGGTCTACAAGGGGTTTGAAAATGAGGCTGAAGGCTTTGAGATTGAACTACTCCTGGGGAGCTATGTTTTGGTCAAGAAATTGAGGGTAATTACAATGGTGGGAAAACATAGTTAATCCTTGGATATTAAAGGTTTTAGAGAAAAGATGAGACTTTTTTTTAGCCTTCCAACTTCTCAACTACTACTGTACTCAAAGTATTTTTCTCCCTGGAATATCAGGAGGGACTGATTTTTTTTTCCATGTTTCTTTGTCCGGAATTATTTATTTTCTGCTTCACATTTATGATTCGTCATTTTTCTCCCATAATCATAAAACGCATACATCTTCAAGGTGGTTTCAACACACCACATTGTGAAAAAATATACATTCGTTTGAAGAGCCTTTTGCTTTCCGAGACCTTGACTTTGAGTTGTGATGCCTGTTTATTAAATGTTCAGAGGCAGTTTGATCACCGCATGCGTTAAACTCGTGAACATGAGTTTGTGCACGAATGAGTAACAACCTGAGCACTGAGCCTCTCACTACGTCAATGAAGCTGTCTGAAAACCAAACCTGTTTGCTGGTTTTGCATTCTCTTCCTAACCCTGGCTCATGATTGGAGGGACTGAAGTTCAAATCCCGTATACAATTCTGGTTGTCCATGCAATTCATGTAAAGTACACTGATGTTCCTCTGAATGTTTGGTCCCACATGTGATTTATGTCCAAGCTCCAAGCATCTTTAATGTGATGTATGTCCATTATATGTGCCTGAGATTAAAGTGATAAGAAAAGAATTTATTTTTTAACGATTTGACGTCACTCTGGATGGAAAATGGATATTATATTATGGTTACGAATAACATATAACTTCTCGAAGCAGTATGAATTCCCCTTGGAATGGAACACCTATGAGTTAGAATGGGTAAATTAATAACATGACATTGTATTACTAATCAGAATGAATGATAATGAGTCTATGTTACACAAATTGTGCAATGCTCAATGTACAGTTCTTCGCTATTTGTAAGAAGGTAACTCACGGACAGTCCCTTGTACTCCAGACTGGAGCATGTACGCACTTCCATTTCCTAGCAGCTCTCTGTTCAGGCTCGGATGACTTGTAGTCAACATAGTACTCCTGCGCAATGACCAGCCCATCAGTTTGATGATCCCTTTCTCTCAGCCTTTCGGTTTCTACGACCAAGAGCCCTACTGCTGTCTTTTCTTTGGGCTGGGACTGTGGCGACGATGGTGCTGTGGTCTTCTGGTGGTTCTTGCACTCCTCCAGGATGTAGCTGCTCTCCAAGACTTGCTGGGTAACGTTTCCATGTGACATACAACGCAGAAGGATGATCAAAACGGAGAGCACCAGCGCCACATTCCCGCAAGAATTTTGTAGAGTGAAGCTTGTTCATTTCCACCCTCTGCGTTGATGTCAACAGCTGTTGATGTGACAATTCCTCAGGAGATATAAATGATGTTGATATGATTCTTCACCAAATAGATGGTGTCATTATTAGTTTCAGATTGAAATGTTGAGAGCTCCTAACAAGGGAGGTAGTGAAGTTAGTGATGGAGATGCAGCTGCTGGTGAGCAGACCCTTGTCCACTAGAGATGGCTTCCGTGAGGCTTTGACCTTGAGATGTTCAGGTGACACCACAAAGCAAATCACCATCTTGTGCCCTTCAAATTCCTGCAGCCACTCTGCCAGCACAACGTTGCGGCCACAGTCCCATGGATTCCGGGTAGGCTTATGGAGACGAGGTTCTCCAAGCAGACAGGACGTATGATGGAATAGAAGACAGACGGTTGGGATCGAGGCGCAAGTTCCTTAAGTTTGGAAGGGACTCAACAAGTGGGCCGATGTTTTAAGCTCATTTCCTGATAGGTCAAGAGTGTGAAGCGAGTGCCAGGTCCACGAGAGCGGCTCCATGGTGATCATGGTAATTCGGTTCCACTGCAAGTAGAATGTCCCAGTTACTTAAGCGGGGGAAATGTGCAGGTTGATCTTGTTATAATGATTTGCTCCAGATGCAACTGCATGAGACGGCCAAGGCAGTGAAGACATTGCGGGCCAACACACGGACCCGATTATATCCCAAATCTAGTACTTTCCAGAGCTCTGCATTCCTGAAAATCCGTACAGGCAATGTGCGCAGCTGGTTGGAGCGTAGGTTCAAAGCCTGCAGTTTGCGCAGTCCATTGAACTGGCTGCAGCCAGGGCTTCCAGCTGATTATAAGAGAGGTCAAGTTCCGCAGATTGACTAGTGGATGAAAAACGCAACAGGTAACCGTGTTATCTTATTGGAACTCAAAATTAGCTCCTTGAGCGCCGTGTTCCTTGAAAGGCTCCAGCAGTCACATCCTGAATGTTGTTGTGGTCAAGGTAAAGCCATGTCAGTTGCTGCACACCAGCAAACTGCCCTGAGGCACAGTTTTCAAGCTGTTGTAACGAGACAGGCCATGTGTGCCAGCCGATATGTTGAGTGGAATCTCACGCAATGCGCGGGACTCACAAAACACAATGCGTTCCTCGCAGCGGCATTCTTCAGGGCAGGCACACTTGGCACTGTGCAGTACCAGCAGGAGCAACCACGAGTCATCGAACATGTCCAGCGACCCGCGCCACACTTCCCTGCCATGGCGTGCATGCAGAGGTCAGGAAGTCAAAAGGATAGGGCAGGATTGGGAGAAAGAGGGAGAATTGGCTGAGTGGAAATAAAGGAGGAGGGAGAGTGACATGTGCCTGACTGGCTCAGCAAGGAGGAGGTAGTGGAAAATGAAACTGGCAGCACAGGCAGTGGGTGGTGGCAGGCAGTCAAGTGGGCTGGTGATGAGATTCAAAGGTGAATTTTGGAAGGATTGGGGAAGGTGAATAACAATAGATAGACTTGAGGGTTAATAGAGCCCGCACATGCCAGATCATGCACATCCTCCCGAGACATTTAGTTCAGATTGCCAATATCCAGCTCATTCATTCTGTAAAGTTAGGTCACGCAAGCAGAAGGGTGTCAAATGAGTTGATGGACAGACTGGAGTGTTACCATCACAGCTATTTGAGTGTTAGGGTAAACGATTTCTACCAAAAAAAATGGAGGAATGTTTTCTGTGGCATTTTTCTCATGGGATTTCTCCAGCGACTACAATGAGGAGAGTGAATATCATGTGGATCCACGCAAGCGTAATGTGTGCAGGAAAGAAAAATGTATCGTGCGACATCCATTTACCAAACGTTTAGCTGTGATGAAACTTGGACATTGAGAAAAAATTCTCCAAGACAATGCATCTGACTGGCAAGAGTGTACATTTGCTATAGGTTGGCAATTACAATAACGATGTGCATGGCTGGGCACTGACATCTAACAAATGGGATTGCAATAAAGGATCGTTCAACAGCTAGCAACCATCCGCCGGATTGTTTCTATCTCAGGACTTCAGACGTAGATACCCAAATCGATTGTCATCAACTCAACCCGGCATGTGATGTGCACGGCTACCCCAGACAGGCTCAACGTTCTTCACTGCATGTCCTTTCAGATCGGCTGAATTGCATGCACACATTTGGGCTTTGTAGGATAGTGTTCAGTAGGACAAATGAGCACTCCATATTCATTTCAGTCTTGGCCGCGGAGTGTTCACTCGCAGATTTTTTTAAAAAAGAAGTGCTAATGATTGAAGAACCCGATATGTTGAAAACATTACGACACATCTAATCCTTGACTTTCAATGAAATTACGATTCATTGATCTTTTTTCATCATTCCACGATATTGATGCATTTTAAGCACGGCTGTTGGAATCCAAGCTTTCATGAACTAAAATTAATTATTATTATATCATTATTATTTGTTATTAATTATTACTTTTCCTCAATGTATAAAGTATAAACAAGAGGATACATCGAAATGACATTGTACGTGCCATGCTCAAAAATAATAAATAAATAAATAAATAAGCCTTCCAAAAGCACAAGATTAACAGGTTTTTGTTAGCTTTGTTGGTCGAGTAAACTCATCATATATCTGTTCCGAATGCTTGGCAAACAGTTCCTTACATTAACAACGGAAATGCGCACCGTTAGTACCGGGCAATGCATCTTGATGAATGTAAAGAGAAACACAAAAGGTTTAAAGAACACGTTAACAAATAGAACAAAAAAAAAATATAAATTCACATTTTTAGACCGCACAATAAAATCACGCCTCGGAGCAGTGACGCCAATTTCACCAGTTTGAAAAATTGCAATGTTTGTCGTCGAATTGTCTCCTCGAGTGAAGGAATGCATTCTTTTGTTTATTGTTCTTACTTTGAACAAATCTTTAATAGTGAGGCACGCGACACGTAGATGCTCCTCGGAGTCCCCTTGGCAAGCTGAGTATTCCGCAGTGGGGAGAGAGGGATGGTGGTTGGGTGGTTGGTGAGAGATGAAATTGGGGATTTGTAGGTACTCACCCATAATTCACACGCAGGACTCTTTTTCAGAAATCACTGGAAAGTACGTTCCATGACCTCGCCAACTTGTGCCCGACCTCGAAAAACTATGTATATTATTCTCCACAGAATTGTGGAGGGAACAAAAACACAAACTTGAGCTCCATCTAGCCAGCAGGCTGGCTTCGATAAGAGTCCTAAGTCAAGCGATGAACGGCCTTTGTTTGCATTTCTTCTGTGCTTCGGAAAACTGCAAGAAAGCAATTAGAATTCGATGCCATCACCGTTAAGCCATCAGAAAAAAATATATAATATAAACATCCACAGTGCGCCGCAAATGGCTTGGGTTCTTTTCTTCGGGGTTAGAAAAAGTCCTGTTCTTCAGCTCATGGTAGCAAAAAGCGTTCCGGCCCTTGAGAACCGGGCATCCTTCTCGTGGCTCTGCGAGTTCTCCTTTCAGGGACAGGCTTTGCATTGGCTCCCGCTTGGCATTCCAGCGCGTGTCGCATCCTCGCTCTCTCAGTCCTTGGCAGCGGGTTGTGCCCAGAGGGTGTTTGCCTCGATCCTCCCGCCCCAATACTTTCCAATTTGAGGATCTCAGCAGAACTTTGCCAGTCCTGGAGTGCAGGCACACTCACAGCGAACACTTTCTCTGTCCGTCTCTTCAAGATCTAGTTACACCTGCTCTTCCAGCCCCCTCCCCTATACTTCCCCACCTCTACCAACCTACTACAAACCACTCACGACCCTCCTCCCGACCCTCTTTCTGCACGACATCTCCATCTCCTCCCCGTTGCCTACATCTCTCCTCTCGCCCACATCGCTCTGTTTCCATCTCCTCCAGACAGAGGGCAGTGTGCTCGACATTAAAGGATAAATGCGTGTCTGCCGTTTTGGTTGCATTGGCGGCAAATGCTTTCAGACGCCCTCGAGACCGCTCCCGACATCCTCCATCCCGTTGTCCTGCAGCACAAACGAAATATTGTTTGTGTATTAGGAATAAATTTGACTGTCGTCCACTTTCAGTTGTACCTCGTTGACAATGCGCAGATCTCCGAGACCGTGGCGTATGGGAGACACGATGACTAATTTTCATGAATGATATGCACAGCCCTCCTAATGGAATCAAGAAGCAAAGAGTTAAGTTGATAAAAACGAAAATAAAAGAAAATACACTTGCAGCAATTGGTAAGAAAGGAAAGATGTTTTAAGCTCAACTCACACCAAGCCATTGTCGTAATCTGTTTGTCAAATGAACACTGCCCGGAGGCTGAAACTACATGCTCCATTTCTCTCTCTCTCTCTCTCTCTCTCTCTCTGAAGGACGATCAGATAAGCGAGGTCATGACCCTGTAATAACCTGATAACACGTTTTAACAGCGAAGAAGATAGCCAACAATTGATTCTCAACCTACTATATCTTATATAAGATCACAGAGCATCTGCGCTTGATGTTCCAATGCACGACGCACAGGTGTCTGTATCTGGAACCTGCTCAGCATTCAGGAGGAGGATCTTCGTAAGCTACACACAGCCTCATGCACCGCTCACTGCAGCGAATCCATCCCCTCTGCCCTCCCACAAAAGAAGTCGTAAGGCTCGCCGTGTCACTCGAGGGCACCTGTCAGAGAGTTTAAGACGAAGGAGATATCATTGAGCTACGTAGTAATAGCCATACAGATCGCACATGATGATGTTTTATAGTTTTTTTGAAATGATGTCTTATAGTTTTTGGAGACATCGATTTTATACATAAAGTGATTTGTCTTCAAGGTAGTTCGAAGGTTATCGATATCAACACCATTGCAGGCATGTGCTCAATGCATTGCGATTGACAATCGTTATCACTGAGAAATTAGTTCCCGTCGTTACTTTGCAAATATTCCAATTAGGAAAAAATGCTAACATCCTGTACATGTCCAACTGGATGGTGCAGAAGTCTAGCCTTGTTTGATTCCCGACCGGCGAGAAAACCGACGGATTGGTACTTCGCAATTAAGTCGATGCGTCACAAGGTGAGCCGCCCCTCGGATGGACATTAAGCCGGGTATCCCATGTCTTAAGATCCTATGGTGTTTTCATGAAGAATGGGC
Source organism: Eptatretus atami (assembly GCA_035128595.1). Classification (NCBI taxonomy): domain Eukaryota; kingdom Metazoa; phylum Chordata; class Myxini; order Myxiniformes; family Myxinidae; genus Eptatretus; species Eptatretus atami. Next base: position 101,690,360 of record CM068963.1, read on the forward strand.
AAGTTATGCCGACACCCTGAACAAATTCAAAATTTCTGCCATCTTCAGACGAACGTCAGGCCTGCCAGCCGGTTTGTGAAAGACTTGGGAGAAAACGTTCCTGGCGACAGCACAAGGTGGTATAATTGTGGGGTTGTTCAACGAAGTAGACTAGTACTACGATATCGATCGACAGGTATATATAAAATATAACGCTTTGGTTCACGATTGCAATGAAATACATTATTACGCACCTCAATTCTTCCGTCAATATTTCGTCCCTTAGTCAATTGTGTCATGTTATTACAATTAGAACTAGGATAACAATCAGAGATTGCAGACCTTTGCCAGGCCTGTTTTGTGTGGTGTTTAGACAATTGATTGATGACATAGCCATGTCGGTTGATTGTATTGATTCAGGTTCCATTCGTATGTATTTAATAGATGTACTCATGGTGCAATTGTAGCACGTTATAAGCGTACTCACATTGTAATTGTACGTTAGAGTGTTGAAAGAACGTCTCTATTTTTCTCCAAAACAGGTTAAGATATTCAAACCCCTTAAATATGATGTTTAATCAATCCAATACATGCTTTGCAAACCTCACAGACACATGAAAAAGTAGAAGGGCACTAGGTAGAGCGCTACCTCTGCCACGTAATGCCTGATCCACGAGAACATATCGGACCAATACATTTTTGAAATATCAGGCTCGGCAGCACTTACCGTTTTGGCCCATCTCTCAATGATGAAGAATCACTTTAAAAATTAAATATTTCTCGTATCCAGATCTGGATTCAGATCTTCACGAAAATCGAGTCAATTAGTCCTTGCCACACACCCAAACTGTACACAAAGTTTCGTCCTATCCGTCCATAACTTTTTGAGATATCGTGGTATGTTACCATTTTTAGTCCAATTTCTTAATGGTAAGAATCACTTAAAAAAAAAAATCAGATCCCGATCCAGATTCGGATCTTCACCAAAATTGAATCAATTCTTCCTTGTCACACACCAACATGTCCACCAAGTTTCATCCAAATCCGTCTTCAACTTCTAAAGATATTGTGCTATATATCCTTTTGGCCCTATCTCTCAGTGGTGAAGAATCACTAAAAAATTTTAGTAGTCGGATCTGGATCCAGATCTTCACCAAAATCTAATTAATTTTCCTTGTCACACACCCAACATGTCCACAAATTTCATCCGGAAACGTCCACAACTTTTTGAGATATCCTGCACACAAACAAACAAAACAAACAAGAAGACGTCGTGCAGAGCACGAAACTTGCCAAATCCATTAAACAAATTTGACCTGAAAAAATTCCTCATGGTTGAATTCAGTAACCTGAAATATAAATCCTCTTCAGACTTCAAGTCAATCGGATGAAAACTGACAATTTTAGGAATTCGGCCTATTTTTACCTTTTGGACGAGGTTGACCTGAAAAATAATTGGCTCGTCGAATTCAGTGACCTGAAATATAAATCCTCTTCAAATTTCAAGTCAATCGGATGAAATTGAGGATTTTAGAAATCACACCTAAATTGTTGAACTTTGGCCGATGCTGACCTTGTGACCTCAAAAAGACAAGCTTCTTCCTTATGACAACTCTACGATGTGGTGAAGTTTCGTGAAGATTGGCTGCTTGAAATTGTGACCTGCAGGCGATAAACAGACAGATAGAAACAGACAGACAGACACTACAGAATAAGAAAATTGACTAACCAATATACTTGAAAATCTTCCATTTTGCAAGTAACAAACAGACAGAAAGGGGTGATATAACCTCCTTCGCCTTCAGTGGAGGAGGTAAAAACCTGGTCTGGTGGATGGTTGTGTGGTGTTATGAGTAGAGTACAGAATGAAATTCAAAATAATTGGAAGGATTTACTAAATGAAAGCTTAAATGATATAAGGGCAAATAGGCCACAATCTATTAGTTTCGGAAATGGTAGGAAAACGTTTTTGGGATACCCAATTGCAAACTACATGGAAATGGTTCTTTCCCATAGATTTCGCTGCGCTGATTAAAAAATAGAAACTTCCACAAGCGATGTTCCCTCACACAGAGGAGTTATTCGACTTTGAATGTGTGTGGGGGCTGACTAACTCGTCAAGTGAATGTGCTTTTGGCCAAGAAGAAACGTATCTTTGCATACAAAGACATTTATTGCTGTCTGATATAAAGAAACTAGAATATAAGATCCGTCACTTCGCTGACGGAAATAACAATCTTTGCTGTGGTGGCTAATCAATAGAGCAAAGAAAAAGGATTCCGAGTGCAGGATAACCAGCGTCGCAAGTTGGCGTTTGCAGTTTTGCTGCGTGTACCCATGTACCCATAAAAATACATTAAATTTTTTTTATTTTAATCACAAACCTTCCGGAGTTCCCTGAATCCACCATGTCGATTTCTTGAAATCCTTAATCCGTTCGCAAGTTATAACATGACAGACAAACAAACAGACAGACCAAAATATATTATTATATATATATATATATATATATATATATATATTATATATTAATTTTTTGTTACAGATTTCGCCCGCCGGCAATGCGAACGACGCATTTAACCAATCGGCCGCTTCGCCCCCGACGACAATCCAGTCGCGGCTTTCGGATCAACGCCGAAAACCAGCCACGGGTGTGTTGTTACCACACCACCACCTTGTCCGTACTCTACCCGCGTGCGGGTGCCCGATCGCCAAATCTTCGATTACTATTCTCGCGCGGGTAGATTACCGAGAGATTGTACCTCACACGCGGGCCCGCCTGGACGAGCGCGCTTAAGAAGCTCGCTTCCTTTTGGGATAACCGAGCGGGGTATTTATCGCGCAGCCCCATTGGACCCGATCACGTTATCGGCTATTAAAAAGCCTACCATTCCGAACACACATATGGCGTTCAATTAGGAGGGACGCAATGAACCGGTTAACATTTAAACAAGCACATTTATTGAATATGCACATATGCAGGCATGCACGTAATCAGGCGAGGAAACAAAAGCAATACACTGTACAAGCATGTAATGAATGGGGTAGGGACAGAGCGCGAGCAACAAGAGCTACACCGTCTATTTATGTACAGTCACTTATACAGTTCTACTTGGCGACATGCGCCACAACTTCATTCAAAAGCAAGGAAAAACCGCGACCGACGAGGGGTAGACTGGACTCTTTGGGTCTTTATTGCACGGAGCCAGTAGCCCCCGAGCTCCGTGAGGGCCGGTCTGGTTACCTTCACCTCGCTGGGTGACCGCGCGACGTCCCGTCCCACGCGCGCTGTCGTGACGCGGTCGGCCAGGCCTCGTCTGACGGCCTGGTGATTCGGGGCCAGCGACAACGCCTCAGAGACAAACAAGACGGTCTTTTGCTCTTTCAGAGTTTGATCCTCTTTAAGAGCCCATCCATCCCTCAGCGCTGCTCGGATTGTCCCGAAGCCGATCATCTCGGACCGTTCGCTGCTGGCTGGAACCTCTCCACGTCCCACACGAACGCGCCGTTATGCGGTGCACGGCCGGGCTGCTGTGCTCCCCGCTCCGTCTCCTCGGAGAACCGGACTTCCATGCCTCCACTGGGTCGAGCTCCGCTCCTCACACCGCTCCAACCCCGACACTCGACTGCCTGAACTGGCGCTCTGCGCGCTTTTTATAGGTCGCGTGAGGCGAGATCTGATCTCCGCTCTTTTACCTTGACCCCACTGGTCCGCCCCTCTCGCTCTCCTGATCCGAATTCCGAAGCGAGGTTCGGGGCGAGCGGACGTGGTAGGAATCATCGACGCTGAAGGAGAGCGGACGTGTTAGAAATCCGTCGCTACGAGGAAACCCCGGGTCTGCTTGCAGCGATCTCGCCGTTGCCGGCGCAAAGATGGTGGTGCCCGCAGAGTTGAAGGTGAAGCGATGTTGTTTCGTGTTGGGTATTGGGGAGATGCGGTTTAGGAGGGTGATGTGGTTGGGCGTTGTGGAGAAGGTGGTTGTGTGAGGGTGGTTGTGGAGGAGGTGGTTGTGTGAAGGCGGTGTTGTGAGAGCGATGTTGGTGGTGGAGGTGGTTGTTGTGGCGGTTGATGAGAGCGATGTTGGTGGTGGAGGTGGTTGTTTGTGAAGTGGTTGGTCCAAAATTAAGTTAGCAACGATAGCAAAAGAATAACGGCTAACTCAAAGATCACAGCCCTGATCACACGAATAAAGCCCTTAGACATTGGTGGGGAAATATATCTGAACACAGACTTATCGGCATAACTGATCTAAGGACCGATATGGTGCTCTGCAAATTTCCACAGCAGTAACACTTCCCCCTCCCCTTTTTACAGACTCCTCGACCAAGCGCATCGAGAATATTCGATGTGCATATGTGCAACGTTTTCCCCTATACGACTTTTACCTTCGGATCCCGAGTGCCAATTGAATGTATTTGTGTCCCAAAAGTAAAAACCTACGGGCTGAGTAACTAACTAAACAAACTCACTCATACAGACGACTTCAATAAATTGCCAGCGCTACGACAAACATGCAGGGGGAAGCCAAACCATGTACAATTTACCTGAACCTTAACTTATACATTGTACACTAAACCATGGCCCAGGACTGATTGACTCTGTGAGAAAAAGGGCACATAGCAATGTCAGCGGTATTTTGAGGGTGAGCGCCCCCGCAGCTGAAGGTCGGATGTC
>CM068963.1:101695924-101707994 GCA_035128595.1 Eptatretus atami
TGTGAAAAAATTACATTCGTTTGAAGAGCTCCTTTTGCTTTCCGGAGACCTTGACCTTTGAGATTGTGATGCCTGTTTATTAAAGTTCAGAGGCAGTTTGATCAACCGCATGCGTTAAACTCAGTGAACATGAGTTTGTGCACGAATGAAGTAACAACCTCTGAGCACTGAGCCTTCTCACTACGTACAGGATATACTCTGAGAAACCAAACCTGTTGTGGTTTTGCATTCCTTCCAACCCGGCTCTATGTGAGGGACTGAAGTTCAAATCCCGTATACAATTCTGGTTGTCCATTGCAATTCATGTAAAAGTACATGATGTTCCTCTGAATGTCTTGGTCCACATGTGATTTATGTCCAGCTCCAGCATCTTAATGTGATGTATGTCCATTATATGTGCCTGAGATTAAAGTATATATAAAGAATAATATATTTAACGATTTGACGTCACTCTGGATGGAAAATGGATATTATATATTGAAACTGAATAACATATAACCCGAAGCAGTATGAATTCCCCTGGAATGTGAACACTATGAGTTAGAATGGTTAATAAATAACATGACATTATTACTAATCAATGAATGATAATTGAGTCTATGTTAACACAACGACAATGTACAGTTCTTCGCTATTTATGTAAGAAGGTACTCATCCGGACAGTCCCTGTACCTCCAGACTGGAGCATGTACGCACTTCCATTGCCTAGCAGCCTCCTGTTCAGGCTGGATGACTGTAGTCAACATAACTCCTGCGCATGACCACCCATCAGTTGATGTACCCTTACTCTCAGCCTTCGCGTTTCTACGACCAAGAGCACTTACTTGCGTCTTTTCTTTGGGCTGGGGACTGTGGCGACGATGGTGCTGTGGTCTTCTGGATGGTTCTTGCACTCCTCCAGGATGTAGCTGCTCTCAAGACTTGCTGGGTAACGTTTCCATGTACATAACAACCAGAAGATTGATCAAAACGAGAGCACCAGCGCCCACTTCCCGCAAGAATTTTGTAGAGTGAAGCTTGCTTCATTTCACCCTCTGCGTTGATGTCCCAACCAGCTGTTGATGTGACAATTCCTCAGGAATATAAAATGATGTTGATAATGATTCTTCACCAAAATAGATGTGTCATTATTAGTTTCAGATTGAAATGTTGAGAAGCTCCTAACAAGGGAGGTAGTGAAGTTAGTGATGGAGTGATGCAGCTGGTGAGCAGACCCTTGTCCACTAGAGATGGCTTCCGTGAGGCTTTGACCTTGAAGATGTTCAGGGTGCACCACAAAGCAAATCACCATCTTGTGCCCTCCAAATTCCTGCAGCCACTGCCAGACGACAAACGTTGCGGCCACGAGTCCCATGGATTCCGGGTAGGCTTATGGAGACGAGGTTTCTCCAAGCAGACAGGACGTATGATGGAATAGAAGACAGACGGTTGGAATCGAGGCGCAAGTTCCTTAAGTTTGGAAGGGACTCAAAAACAAGTGGGCCGATGATTTTAAGCTCATTTCCTGATAGGTCAAGAGTGTGAACGAGTGCCAGGTCCACGAGAGGCGCTCCATTGTGATCATGGTAATTCGTCCACTGCAAGTAGAATGTCCGCAGGTTACTTAAGCGGGGGAATGTGCCGGTTGATCTTTTATAATGATTATGCTCCAGATGCAACTGCATGAGACGGCCAAGGCCAGTGAAGACATTGCGGGCCAACACACGGACCCGATTATATCCCAAATCTAGTACTTCCAGAGCTCTGCATTCCTAAAATCCGTACAGGCAATGTGCGCAGCTGGTTGGAGCGTAGTTCAAAGCCTGCAGTTTGCGCAGTCCATTGAACTGTGCTGCAGCCAGGGCTTCAGCTGATTATAAGAGAGGTCAAGTTCCGCAGATTGACTAGTGGATGAAAAACGCAACAGGTAAACTGTTATCTTATTGGAACTCAAAAAGTCCTCGAGCGCCGTGTTCCTTGAAAGCTCCAGCAGTCACATCCTGAATGTTGTTGTGGTCAAGGTAAACCATGTCAGTTGCTGCACACACAAACTGCCCCTGAGGCACAGTTTTCAAGCTGTTGTAACAAGAACAGGCCAGTGTGCCAGCCGATATGTTGAGTGGAATTCACGCAATGCGGCGGACTCACAAAACACAATGCGTTCCTCGCAGCGGCATTCTTCAGGGCAGGCACACTTGGCACTGTGCTGTACCAGCAGGAGCAACCAGCGATCACAACATGTCAGCACCGCGCCACACTTCCTGCCATGGCGTGCATGCAGAGGTCAGGAAGTCAAAAGATAGGGCAGGATGGGAGAAAGAGGGAGAATTGCTGAGTGGAAATAAGAAAGGGAGAGTGACATGTGCCTGACTGGCTCAGCAAGAGAGGTAGTATGAAAATGAAACTGGCAGCACAGGGCAGTGGTGGTGGCAGGCAGTCAAGTGGCTGGTGATGAGATTCAAAGGTGAATTTTGGAAGGATTGGGGAAGGTGAATAACAAATAGATAGACTTGAGGGTTAAATAAGCCCGCACATGCCAGATCATGCACATCCTCTCCCGAGACATTTAGTTCAGATGCCAATATCCAGCCATTCATTCTACTTAATGTTAGGTCACCAAGCAGGAAGGGTGTCAAATGAGTTGATGGACAGACTGGAGTGTTACCATACAGCTATTTGAGGTGTTAGGTAAACGATTTCTACAAAAAAAAATGGAGAATGATTTTCTGTGGCATTTTTCCTCATGGGATTTCTCCAGCGACTACAATGAGGGAGAGTGAATAGTCATGTGGATCCACGCAAGCGTAATTGCAGGAAATAAATGTATCGTTCGACATCCATTTAACCAAACGTTTAGCTGTGATGAAACTTGGACATTGAGAAAAAATCTACCAAGACAATGCATCTGACTGGCAAGAGTGTACATTTGCTATAGGTTGGCAATTACAATAACGATGTGCATGGCTGGGCACTGACATCTAACAAATGGGATTGCAATAAAGGATCGTTCAACAGCTACAACATCCGCCGGATTGTTTCTACTCAGGACTTCAGACGTGATACCAAATCGATTGTCATCAATCTAACCCCATGTGATGTGCACTCACCCACAGAGCCTCAACGTTCTTCACTGCATGTCCTTTCAGATCGGCTGAATTGCAATGCACACATTTGGGCTTTGTAGGATAGTGTTCAGGACAAATGAGCACTCCATATTCATTTCAGTCTTGGCGCGTAGTGTTCACTCGCAGATTTTTTTAAAAAAAGTGCTAATGATTGAAACCGATATATGTTAAACATAATACGACACATCTAATCCTTGTACTTTCAATGAAATTACGATTCAATTGATCTTTTTTCATCATCCACGATATGATGATCATTTTAAGCACGGCTGTTTTAACCAAAGCTTTCATGAACTAAAATTATTATTATATTCATATTATTGTTATTAATTATTACTTTTCCTCAATGTAAAAAGTATAAACAAGAGGATACATCGAAATGACATTGACGTGCCATGCTCAAATAAATAAATAAATAAATAAATAAGCCTTCCAAAAGCACAAGATTAACAGGTTTGTTTAAGCTTGTTGGTCGAGTAAACTCATCAATATATCTGTTCCGAATGCTTGGCAAACAGTTCCTTACATTAACAACGGAAATGCGCACCGTTAGTACCGCGCAATGCATCTTGATGAATGTAAAAGAAAACACAAAAGGTAAAGAACACGTTAACAAATAGAACAAAAAAAAAAATAACTAACACATTTTAGACCCACAATAAAATCACGCCTCGGAGCAGTGACGCCAATTTCAACCAGTTTGAAAAATTGCAATGTTTGTCGTCGAATTGTCTCCTCGAGTGAAGGAATGCATTCTTTGTACTGTATTGTTCTTACTTTGAACAAACTCCTTTAATAGTGAGGCACGCGACACGTAGATGCTCTCGGAGTCCCCTTGGCAAGCTGAGTATTCCGCAGTGGGAGAAGAGGATGGTGTTGGGTGGTTTGATGATATGATATGGTACTCACCCATAACACACGCAGGACTCTCTTTCAGAATACAAAACACCGCCTAGACCTCGCCAACTTGTGCCCCACCTCGAAAAACTATATATATTATTCCTCCACAGAATTGTGGGAGGAAACAAAAACACAAACTTGAGCTCCACTCTAGCCCAGCAGGCTGGCTTCGATAAGAGTCCTAAGTCAAGCGATGAACGCAGCCTTTTTGCATTTCTTCTGTGCTTCGGAAAAACTGCAAGAAAGCAATTAGAATTCGATGCCATCACCGTTAAGCCATCAGAAAAAAAATTATATAATATAAACATCCACAGTGCGCCGCAAATGGTCTTGGGTTCTTTTCCTTCGGGGTTAGAAAAAGTCCTGTTCTTCAGCTCATGGTAGCAAAAAGCGTTCCGGCCCTTGAGAACCGGGCATCCTTTCTCGTGGCTCCTGCGAGTTCTCCTTTCAGGGACAGCCTTTGCATTGGCTCCCCGCTTGGCATTCCAGCAGCGTGTCGCATCCTCGCTCTCTCAGTCCCTTGCAGCGGGTTGTGCCCAGAGGGTGTTTGCCTCGATCCCTCCCCGCCCAATACTTCCAATCTTGAGGATCTCACAGAAAGCTTTTGCCAGTCCTGGAGTGCAGGCACACTCACAGCGAACACTTTCCTCATGTCCGTCTCTTCAAGATCTAGTTACACCTGCTCTTCAGCCCCTCCCCCTATACTTCCCCACCTCTACCAACACTACCAAGAACCACAATCACGACCCTCCTCCTCCGGCATCCCCTCCTTTCTGCACGCATCATCTCCATCTCCTCCCCGTTGCCTACATCCTCCTCTCGACCAACCACATCGCTCTGTTTCCATCTCCTCCAGACAGAGGGCAGTGTTGCTCGACATTAAAGGATAAATGCGTGTCTGCCGGTTTTGGTTGCATTGGCGGCAAATGCTTTCAGACAGCCCTCGAGACACCGCTCCCGACATCCCTCCCATCCCGTTGTCCTGCAGCACAAACGAAACGTATGTTTGTATTTAGGAATAAATTTGACTGTCGTCCAACTTTCAGTTGTACTCGTTGACAATGCGCAGATCTCCGAGACCGTGGCGTATGGGAGACACGATGACTAATTTTCATGAATGATATGCACAGCCCTCCTAATGGAATCAAGAAGCAAAGAGTTAAGTTGATAAAAACGAAAAAAAAGAAAATACACTGGCAGCAATTGGTAAGAAAGGAAAGATGTTTTAAGCTCAACTCAACCAAAGCCATTGTCGTAATCTGTTTGTCAAATGAACACTGCCCGGAGGCTGAAACTACATGCTCCATTTCTCTCTCTCTCTCTCTCTCTCTCTCTCTCTGAAGGACGATCAGATAAGCGAGGTCATGACCCTGTAATAACCTGATAACACGTTTTTAACAGCGAAGAAAGATAGCCAACAATTGATTCATCACCTACTATATCTATATAAGATCAACAGAGCATCTGCGCTTGATGTTCCAATGCACGACGCACAGGTGTCGTCTATCTGGAACCTGCTCAGCATTCAGGAGGAGGATCTCGTAAGCTACACACAGCCCTCATGCACCGCTCACTGCAGCGATCCATCCCCTCTGCCCTCACAAAAGAAGTCGTAAGGCTCGCCGTGTCACTCGAGGGCACCTGTCAGAAGTTTAAAGACGAAGGAGATATCATTGAGCTACGTAGTAATAGCCATACAGATCGCACATGATGATGTTTAATAGTTTTTTTGAAATGATGTCTTATAGTTTTTTGGAGACATCGATTATATACATAAAGTGATTTGTCTTCAAGGTGAGTTCGAAGTTATCGATATCAACACCATTGCAGCATGTGCTCAATGCATTGCGATTGACAATCGTTATCACTGAGAAAATTAGTTCCCGTCGTTACTTTGCAAATATTCCAATTAGGAAAAATGCTAACATCCTGTACATGTCCAACTGGATGGTGCAGAAGTCTAGCCTTGATTTGATTCCCGACCCGGCGAGAAAACCGACGGATTGGGACTTCGCAATTAAGTCGATGCGTCACAAGGTGAGCCGCCCCGGATGGACATTAAGCCGGGTATCCCATGTCTTAAAGATCCTATGGTGATTTCATGAAGAATGGGCAAGTTATCGCCGACACCCTGAACAAATTCAAAATTCTTGCCATCTTCAGACGAAACGTCAGGCCTGGCCAGCCGGTTTGTGAAAGACTTGGGAGAAAAACGTTCCTGGCCGACAGCACAAGGTGGTATAATTGTGGGGTTGTTCAACGAAGTAGTACTAGTACTACAGATATCGATCGACAGGTATATTGATCAAAATATAACGCTTTGGTTCACGACTTGCAATGAAATACATTATTACGCACTCTAATTCTCCTCGGTTCAATATTTCGTCCCTTTGCTCAATTGATCGTTTCAAACAGTTGTGTCATGGTATTACAATTAGAACTAGGAATAACAATCAGAGATTGCAGACCTTTGCCAGGACCTGTTTTGTGTGGTGTTTAGACAATTGATTGATGACATAGCCATGTCGTTTGATTGTATTGATTCAGGTTCCATTCGTATGTATTTAATAGATGTACTCATGGTGCAATTGTAGCACGTTATAAGCGTACTCACATTGTAATTGTACGTAAGAGTGTTGAAAAGTAACGTCTCTATTTTTCTCCAAAACAGGTTAAGATATTCAAACCCCTTAAATATGATGTTTAATCAATCAATACATGCTTTGCAAACCTCACAACACATGAAAAAGTAGAAGGGCACTAGGTAGAGCGCATACCTCTGCCACGTAATGCCTGATCCACGAGAACATATCGGACCCAATACATTTTTGAAATATCAGGCTCGGCAGCACTATACCGTTTTGGCCATCTCTCAATGATGAAGAATCACTTTAAAAATTAAATATTTCTCGTATCCAGATCTGGATTCAGATCTTCACGAAAATCGAGTCAATTAGTCCTTGCCACACACCAAACTGTACACAAAGTTTCGTCTAATCCGTCCATAACTTTTTGAGATATCGTGGTATGTACCATTTTAGTCCAATCTCTTAATGGTAAAGAATCACTTAAAAAAAAAAATCAGATCCAGATCCAGATTCGGATCTTCACCAAAATTGAATCAATTCTTCCTTGTCACACACCCAACATGTCCACCAAGTTTCATCCAAATCCGTCTTCAACTTCTAAAGATATTGTGCTATATATCCTTTTGGCCCTATCTCTCAGTGTGGAAGAATCACTAAAAATTATAGTAGTCGGATCTGGATCCAGATCTTCACCAAAATCTAATTAATTCTTCCTTGTCACACACACCCAACATGTCCACAAAATTTCATCCGGAAACGTCCACAACTTTTTGAGATATCCTGCACACAAACAAACAACAAAACAAGAAGACGTCGTGCAGAGCACGAAACTTGCCAAATCCATTAAACAAATTTGACCTGAAAAATTCCTCATGGTTGAATTCAGTAACCTGAAATATAAATCCTCTTCAGACTTCAAGTCAATCGGATGAAACTGACAATTTTAGGAATTCGGCCTATTTTTACCTTTTGGACGAGGTTGACCTGAAAAATAATTGGCTCGTCGAATTCAGTGACCTGAAATATAAATCCTCTTCAAATTTCAAGTCAATCGGATGAAAATTGAGGATTTTAGAAATCACACCTAAATTGTTGAACTTTGGCCGATGCTGACCTTGTGACCTCAAAAAGAACAAGCTTCTCCCTTATGACAACTCTACGATGTGGTAAGTTTCGTGAAGATTGGCTTGAAAATGTGACCTGCAGGCGATAAACAGACAGATGATAAACAGACAGACAGACATACAGAATAAGAAAATTGACTAACCAATATACTTGAAAAATCTTCCATTTTGCAAGTAACAAACAGACAGAAAGGGGTGAAAATATAACCTCCTTCGCCTTCAGTGGAGGAGGTAAAAACCTGGTCTGGTGGATGGTTTGTGTGTTTATGAGATAGAGTACAGAATGAAATTCAAAAATAATTGAAGGATTTACTAAATGAAAGCTTAAATGATAAAAGGGCAAATAGGCACAAATCTATTAGTTTCGGAATGGCTAGGAAAACGTTTTTGGGATACCCAATTGCAAACTACATGGAAATGGTTCTTTCCCATAGATTTCGCTGCGCTGATTAAAAAATAGAAAACTTCCACAAGCGATTCCCTCACACAGAGGAGTTATTCGACTTTGAATGTGGTGGGTGGGGGCTGACTAACTCGTCAAGTGAATGTGCTTTTGGCCAAGAAGAAACGTATCTTTTGCATAAACAAAGACATTTATTGCTGTCTGATATAAAGAAACTAGAATATAAGATCCGTCACTTCGCTGACGGAAATAACAATCTTTGCTGTGGTGGCTAATCAATAGAGCAAGAAGAAAAAGGATTCGAGTGCAGGATAACCAGCGTCGCAAGTTGGCGTTTGCATTTTGCTGCGTGTACCCATGTACCCATAAAAAAACATTAAAATTTTTTTTATTTTAATCACAAACTTCCCGGGAGTTCCCTGAATCCACCATAGTTCGATTTCTTGAAATCGTTAATCCGTTCGCAAGTTATAACATGACAGACAAACAAACAGACAGACCAAAATATATTATATATATATATATATATATATATATATATATAATATATATATATATATATATTGTTACAGATTTTCGCCCGCCGGCATGCGAACGACCGCCATTTAACCAATAGCGGCCGCTTCGCCACCGAACGACAATCCAGTCGCGGCTTTCCGGATCAACGCCGAAAACCAGCCACGGGTGTGTTGTTAACCACACCACACCTTGTCCGTACTCTACCCGCGCTGCAGGGTCCGATCGCCAAATCTTCGATTTACCTAATTACTCGCGCGGTAGATTACCGAGAGATTGTACCTCAACGGGGCCGCTGAACGAGCCGCTTAAGCAGCTCGCTTCCTTTTGGGATAACCGAGCGGGGGGGTATTTATCGCGCAGCCCCATTGGACCCGATCACGTTATCGGCTATTAAAAAGCCAGCTACCATTCCGAACACAATATGGCAGTTCAATTAGGGAAGAGGACGCAATGAACGGGTTAACATTTAAACAAGCACATTTATTGAATATGCACATATGCAGGCATGCACGTAATCAGGCGAGGCAAACAAAAGCAATACACTGTACAAGCATGTAATGAATGGGGTAGGGACAAGACGCGGCAAGACAAAGAGCTACCACCGTCTATTTTATTATGTACAGTCACTTATACAGTTCTACTTGCGGACATGGCGCCACAACATTCATTCAAAAGCAAGGAAAAACCCGAGGACCGACGAGGGTAGACTGGACCTCTTTGGGTCTTATTGCACGGAGCCATGTAGCCACAGAGGCTCCGTGAGGCCGTGCTGGTTACCTTCACCTCGCTGGGTGACCCGCCGACGTCCCGTCCCTACGGCAGCTGTCGTGACCGCGGTCCGGCCCAGGCTCGTCTGACGGCCTGTGATCGGGCCACCGACAACGCCTCAGAGGAACAAACGGGTCTTTTGCTCTTTCAGAGTTGATGCTCTCTTTAAGAGCCCATCCATCCCTCACGCTGCTCGGATTGTCCCGAAGCCCGATCATCTCGGACCGTTCGCTGCTGGCTGGCAACCTCTCCACGTCCCACACGAACGCGCCGTTATGCGTGGCACGGCCGGCCTGCGTGCTCCCCGCTCCGTCTCCTCGGAGAACCCGGACTTCCACTGCCCTCCACTGGAGTCGAGCTCCGCTCCTCACACCGCTCCAACCCCGACCGACCGACTGCCTGAACTGGCGCTCTGCGCGCCTTTTTATAGGGTCCGTGAGGCGAGATCTGATCTCGCTCTTTTACCTCTGACCCCACTGGCTCCGCCCCTCTCGCTCTCCTGATCCGAATTCCGAAGCGAGGTTCGGGGCGAGCGGACGGTAGGAATCATCGACGCTGAAGGGAGAGCGGACGTGTTAGAAATCCCGTCGCTAACGAGGAAACCCCGGGTCTGTTTGCAGCGATCTCGCCGTTCCGGCGCAAAGATGGTGGTGCCGCAGAGTTGAAGGTGAAGCGATGTTGTTTCGTAGTTGGGTATTGGGGAGATGCGGTTTAGGAGAGGTGGATGTGGTTGGCGTTGTGGAGAAGGTGGTTGTGTGAGGTGGTTGTGGAGGAGGTGGTTGTGTGAGGCGGTTGTGAGAGCGATGTTGGTGGTGGAGGTGGTTGTTGTGAAGCGGTTGATGAGAGCGATGTTGGTGGTGGAGGTGGTTGTTGTGAATGGTTGGTCCAAAATAACGATAGCAAAGAATAACGGCAAACTCAAAGATCACAGCCCTGATCACACGAATAAAGCCCTTAGACATTGGTGGGAAATATATCTGAACACAGACTTATCGCATAACTGATCTAAGGACCGATATGGTGCTCTGCAATTTCCACAGCAGTAACACTTCCCCCTCCCTTTTTACAGACTCGTCCGAGTCGTCGAATTTTCGTGTGCCATCATGTGTAAGTTCCCCAAGTACATTTTATCTTCGATCCTGACTGCGACATTTAGTGTATTCGTGTCCCAAAAATAAATAACCTACGGCTGAGTAACTAACTAAACAAACTCACTCATACAGACGACTCAATAAATTGCCAGCGCTACGACAAACATGCAGGGGGAAGCCAAACCATGTACAATTTACCTGAACTTAACTTATACATTGTACACTAAACCATGGCCCAGGACTGATTGACTCTGTGAGAAAAAGGCACATGCATATGTCACATGTCAGCGTATTTTGAGGGTGAGCGCCCCGCAGCTGAAGGTCGGATGTCTTCGGGGCCTGTTCAAAAGGCCCCGTTGTCTGTCACAAAACCTTTTTATGTCTTCAGCTGCTGAAGGCAACTCACCCAACCTGCGGCTATGCGCCATCCACAGGCCATTCTTCAAGCAGGGAGCCAGGCTGCTCACACGCAGTCTTTGGCTCATGAAAAAATGCAGGTGACAGGAATATGGCCGGTTGCACCAATGCAGTCCTAGGCCTCCCCTTGAAATGAGCGCAATGAACAGTGAGCACAAACGTGCACGCGCTGCACCAATGCAGTCCCCGTGTGCGGCTGCTGCAAGACAGTCCCTGCAAAACACTGGATGTACTGATGCAAGCAAACACAAGCAATGAGCGATGGTTGGATGGATACAAACACGGTGCACGGGCTGCTCAATGCAGTTCCTGATGCGGCTGCCTACAGGGACAGTCCCTGCAACTTGCGCGATGATCCTGGCGCACATGGTGATGGAGAAATGGGGCAAATGCAACAAAGGCTAGCAGGCATTGGGTCAAGGCAAAGGCAGGCAGACAAGCATGGCAAGGCCGGCACAGGCCATTGTAGCAAAAACAGCCGGCAGGTGAAGCTGGCCGGCACAGGCCTTGTAGGAAAACAGGCCGGCAGGTAAGCTGGCCGGCAGAGCCTTGTAGCAAAAACAGGCCGGCAGGTGAAGCTGGCCGGCACAGCCTTGCAGTAAAACAGGCCGGCAGGTGAAGCTGACCGGCACAGGCCTTGTAGCAAAAACAGGCCGGCAGGTGAGCTGGCCGGCACAGCCTTGTAGCAAAAACAGGCCGGCAGATGAATCTGGCCGGCACAGGCCTTGTAGTAAGAGGTGTGTGGAGGGAGTGCGGTGGTACTGGCCACTCGGAAGGCGGGCTCGGACTACCCTACTGTTCCCTCCCAACCTATCGCCTTTGCCTGTCTCTGTCCATACCCACCCCTTAGTTTGCAAAAATCCAAATTTAGCCCCACTTATTTTTTGTTTTATTTTATTTTATTTCCCCTTCTATAACTCGTCTCCTAACCCCCTTTATAGTTCTCTGTCTGGCTAACCTATCCTGTCTCCTAGCTTACTCCCAACCCCTACGTTCCCTTCCTGGAGGGGAATAAGGGAGAGCTAGTGTCCTGTGTCGAGGCCCAACTAAGCATTAGAATGGCCTCCTCAGATCTCAGCGATCGACTTACCATGGTGAGTCCAGCGGCCCACAACGAGCGAAGGGATGGATGGTGCGGAGGGGTACACTTCCTAAT
>CM068963.1:101730645-101741642 GCA_035128595.1 Eptatretus atami
ACCGCACCACCGGCTTATTCCGCCCAAAAATGACCTTGCCCCAACTTGGCGGATACGCGGGGTAATACGATATATATATATAATATAATATATATAATATATATATATATATATTATATATATATAATATATATATAACACATATATACATACACTGATGAGCCAAAACATTAAGACCACCTGTCTAATATGCTGATGGTCCTCCGTGTGCCGCCAAAACAGCGCCGACCCACTGAGACATGGACTCCACAAGACGCTTAAAGGGGTCCTGTGGTATCTGGTACCAAAACATTAGCAGCAGTTCCTTCAAGTCCTGTGAGTTGCGAGGGTGGAGCGCTGTGGATCGGATTGTCGGTCCAGCACATCCCACAGATGCTCAATCAGATTGAGATCTGGAGAATTTGGAGGCCAGGGCAACACCATGAACACTTAATCATGTTCCTCAAACCATTCTTGAACAATGTGTGCAGTGTGGAGAGTGCATTATCCTGCTGAAAGAGGCCACTGCCATCAGAATACCATTGCCATGAAGGATGTACCTGGTCTGCAATGATGTTTAGGTAGGTGACACATGTCAAATTGACATCCACATGAATGGCCGGACCCAGCGTTTCCCAGCAGAACATTGCCCAGAGCATCACACTCCCTCCACCGGCTTGTCGTCTTCCCACAGTGCATCCTGGTGCCATCACTTCCCCAGGTAAACGGCGCACACGTAAACGGCCATCACGTGATCTAAAAGAAAACGGGTTCATCGGACCAGCGACCTTCTTCCACTGCTCCAAGGTCCAGTTCGACGCTCGCTGCTGCCCATTGTAGGTGCTTTCGTTGGTGGACAGGGGTCATCATGGGCACTCTGACCGCTGCGGCTCGCAGCCCATACGCAGCAGGGTGCGATGCATTGTGGATTGTGATACATTCCTCCCGTGACCACCATTAAAATTTTCTGTCACTTATGCCACAGTAGACCTTCTGTCGGTTCGGACCAGATGGGATGCCTTCATTGCCCTCGAACATCGATGAGCCTGGACACCCAACACCCTGTCACCGGTTTGTGGTTTGTCCCTCATCGGACCACTGTCGGTAGGTACTCACCACTGCTGACCGGGAGCACCCCACAAGCCTTGCCATTTCAGAGATGCTCTGACCCAGTCGTCTGGCCATAACAATTTGCCTTGTCAAAGTCGCTCAGGTCTTTACTCCTGCCAAGTTCTCCTGCATCCAACACATCGACTTCAAGAACTGACTGTTCACTTGCTACCTAATATATCCCACCCCTTGACAGGTGCTATTGTAACAAGATAATCAATGTTATTCACTTCACCTGTCAATGGTCATAATGTTTTGGCTCATCAGTGTATATACACCAGGGTATGTCAATAAAGATTAACCACTCAAAACTTTACGAACCAAAACAATGAATATAAAACAAAAAATTAACTCATAAAATGAAAACCTAATCATGGAGAAATGAAACTCATTATGCGTTAACGTGTTTGTAGTTGAGGTGTTCGATGTGAGAACCCCCCCACACACACAACATGCATTCACACGATTTGCAAAGTTTTCAATGATGTTTCTATAAGTTTAATGGTTACTGTCTGCACATCAGACTCACTGCTACCTTCAGATCAGGTTCAGATCTGGAGTGTTCCTTGTAGACGTTATCCTTACAACCCCCCAGAGGAAAAAATTAGCAGATTGAGGTCAGGGCTGTGTAGAGACCATTCATTTTCCATACACAAACTGAGAAACTCGTCTGAATTTTTGACGCAGAAAGACAATTGTTTCGTTGGTTTGATGTGGGATAGCACCGTCTTGCATGAACCACTGTCGCCAGAGGGCTGCAGTGCTCATCTTTGCTTCAAGTCTTCGTAAAATGTGTTGACAATCGACCGGGTTCGTGATTGATGGTAACCGTTTCTTCAATTTCTGTTCTTCAAACCAATATGGCCCAAACACACCTCTGTAACTGACAGCCGCAAAAGCAGTGACTTTCCGTCCCTTGAGCGACTTCTCTTCAACTTCATCTGGACGTTGACTTCCCCAGAAAATGTTGTTGTGTGAATTGACAACACCATTGCCGTAAAGGGTGCCTCGTCACTAAACCACACATCATGAATCCAGTTTGGGGTTTCCTCCATCTTCTGCTGCAGCATCTCACACATGGCGACTCGTGTTTCTTTATTCTCATCAGTCAATTTATGGGCTGTTGTGATGTGGTAACGAATGACGTTAAATTTGTTTCATAGTCTTCTGATACTGCTGGGAGTGAGACCCAGTTCAGCCGATCTTTGTCGATGCGATTTCTTCGGACTTTGCGTGACTGATTCACAAACTCGTTCCATGTTTCCTTCACACCGTACACTTCTTGGGTGACCGGACATTCCCTTGTTAATGTTGAGAATCGTCCCTTCACTTTTGAACTTTTTCACAAGTTTCTAAATGGCTGGCTTGCTTGGCTTGTTTCTCGGATGCATTCCATATTCGGTAAAGAGTCTCGTCTGGACGGAAGCAATTGATTTGGTCTCAAAACACCACTTGACAATGTTTACTCTTTGCTCCGTATAAAACGTCATTTTTTCTGTTGAATACTTTGGGTTATGCTTGAAAGACTTCTCCAAAGATCACTGATCACTTCTGAAAAAAAAAAAATGAAGGTAATGACTAAAAGTACAAAGGTCATTTGAAGCGGTTAACCTAATATATAGATAACCGAAAACAAAAGTATCACATTTAGTCCCGAGAAAATACAAATGCAATGAATAGCACCATCTCGTGAGAAATTTCATACTAATCATCTTCCTCACTGTCCGACAGAGTATCGGCAATATTAGGGTCGTACTGTTCAGCCAAGTTTTCACGCTGATGCTCCGACTCCGAACTACACAAAACAAACTTCAGAACATTCAAATCCTGCTGCTCGACACGAACAATGTTTTGTGTTACATCGGCTCTTTGTACAATGACAATGGATTAACTTGAGTACGTCTGGCGGTGCGGGGTCTTTCTGCATCCATACAACGGCAAGTTTTGCCATCTGTTAAGACTAAGCCCGTGGACGACAGGTGAGGGTGCATTCATCTCCTGTTGCAGCGCCTTCCAATGGATGGCCGACTGGTAATTTGCAGGACGGGAGTGTTGAAAGAGCGCATCTTTCGGAGGATGTACACTGTGATCATCATTATTAGGACCAACACAAACATTCCTGTATCTAGCAGTGTCTATGTCCGAAACCTTTTGGTTGTATATATATGACATGTGAATCTGAAGTTTAAGGAATAATTTATCTGACAAAGTGAAGGACTGTCCTAGTTCACAGAAGGTCTGTTGGTGTCTGATGATTTGGCGACAAGATCGAAAGGGTTTTTTTTTTTTTACCCTTTCCACGAAATGCGCTAACTGTGTCACAGCCAGTATAAACGTGAAGCCCGATTAGAGCATCACACAGTTTCGCACCGAGTCGATTGGATAGTTTTAATGTCCAGAATGCATTCTGACCTCTTCATACCAGTGTTCAGGTGCAAAGCCTCCACGCTAATCGTGCCACCAAGGGAGAGCAGCAGGATAGCTACATCGGTGTTGGTGCGAATGATCAGTACCTTCGAATTTGGTTTAGTCTTACTGAGGTGATGATTATGCAACAGAAGCTTTGTGTCTGCTTCTTCATGGTCACAGATGCTCAACTCAAAGACCAAATTCACCTGTGCGTTTGAGATCTTATGGCACATTGCCCTGTGCGTCACAAATAAGTCCATCCCATTGAAAAGATCAGCACTCAGGCACCACCGTTCAAAGAAGAATTCGTTCAACTGTTCCTTGTTCTTTTCCATTCACAAGGAATTTGGAGAGTTTCTCCGGTATTTTTTGGTCTGGCGCGAAAATCTTCCTTATTTGAGATGTTGAAGTGCGCGATAATGCTCATCTGCCTTTATACCATATCTGGACGCACATCAATCACCAGTCCATTCGTCCACACTTGTGCCATTTTGCAAGGCCAACCAACTCCGATCCAACCAGATTGGCTAATCCACCCATGGTTTTGGGGGAGTGAGTGACCAGTTTTTTGAATGAGCGCATGCCATCAATCAGTACTGTGTCATACGGAACCACTTCATGGGCCAATGGAGAAGTGCATTTGGCCTAAATGTGATGCATAAGTGGCACAGCACACTCTTGTCTGTTTTAGATAAAGTGCCACTCATAGTAGCGAGGGCATAGGGTAAAGGTCTGAAGGATATATGACAATATCTCTTTCATGTTCAAGTTTCGTTGTTGACTTAACAACCAGCATCCTCAAGTACAATTTATGATCAGTCTCCACTACAAGTTCCTGACCTGCTATTCCAACTGGTAACTGCTTTCGATTGATTTGAGAATGTCTTTAATTTACGTAGTGTAATCGGACGATGACATCCACCCTAGTAGAGTTTATCCTGCCTTCCATGAGGCTGTGAAACAAGTTTCTACCAATACTGCCACTTCCAGGTAGTGGTAGATTGTTCCGAACATTGCAATTCGCTACGATGCATGATGTGAATATAACCAGATCAGGTTGATATCCTTCATATGGATTGACCATCTCTTTGAGGCAATGAATGATGCGATTTACATCGCGCTCATCCATAACATTTTGTGTGGAGTCAAAGATCTTTCCTGGCTCTATGTTGATCAGTCAAACTTGACAGCACCTTGCATGCTCGCAGCACTGCCGATCTATCACTCTGGGACAATGCCCATCTATTGACAGCATTATGATCGAGGGTAATGCCAGTAAGTCCACCACTCATCTTGGTGTCACAATTGTAACTTTGCTCCATCACTTGATTGCATGGTGTTGAAGAAAGCTGATGCAGTCTTGCTGCTGAACTGTCCAGCGACGAGTTTCTACTTGCTGAACTATTTCTGGTTGGCTGTCCTCCAGGTTGATCATTTCAGTGGGATATGCTGATGCCTCCGTATCACGTATAGTGATCCGATCAAAACGAGAAAAACCAAGGCAACATCTCAACCCAGGATGCAATTTGGGCTTTCCAATCAGATTCTGGTGTGGCTCAAATGAATTGACTCATGATGTTCACCATTTCAATATATGACAACCAGAGCTGAAAGGTTGGACTTTCTTGACACAAGCGAGACAAATAATCGTCGTATAGTTTCACAATGTCTTGAAAGTCATCCACCGTTTGCCTATTCTTGAGGATATGGAAGGACTGCATCTATCATGCTGGTCATGTACCGTTGAATTTTCCCACGATACCCTCTCACTGAGTGACACCATGTAACCTTGCAATCTTTTCACTCTAAAGCTTCTGACATTAGCCAATGAGTGTGGATTGTTCTATTTTAGTGCTTTCCATCTTGGACTTGGCTGATGGATCCTTTAACAATAACGTTTGCTTCAATCAAGATGTCAGCCAAACTGGCAGAGTTGAATGTTTTCCTATGGTAGCTGGAAAGGCAATCACAGTATGAAACCCTCCAAGCCTGATAACGAGACACCGGAGGTACTCCTCATTTCCCCAGCGGATTTCTTGAGCTTTAGCATATATGCTTTGGTCGAAAACGACGATGATGGATTCAACTTGAAGCAATCAGCAAATTCAACAGATCTCTTCAAGATGTATCACTACACAGTCCATTTGAGTAGGTGAAACATCAATCACTGGGAGATTTGCGATTCGAGATTTAATGAGATGATCATTGCTGTGGAGGAGGGTGTTGTATCCAGTCCAATTTGGTAACATGTTCTTGCTGTCATCGAATGCTTTTCTGACACAAAACATGGCGTCCATGTGTTTTGGCATTTTTAGACTACTCCCGTGAGTGAACTCGAGTGGAAGTTCTGACTCCACATTTGCCATTAGTCCTTTTCGTGTTTTTTTTCCAATGCTGCGTTAATTCAGTTGCCAGTTTATGGACGGAGTTACTCTGTCATTTATTAAGGACTGATGTGGCTTGTTCCTGACCTTCATAATCGCTATTTCCATTCTGAATTAGTATGCCATTGGTATGGTTGGTAGTACCGTGACGCGACAACATCTCTTTGCCAAAGTCATGTTATCCCAAGGGAGCATGCTCAGTATCGTTGGCAAAATTCTCTCTGGGAGAACACAATTTTGTCGAGTGACCTGAAGCCGTGCTAGGTCACTATCATTCCTCAGAATCGTGGAATAAGACAAGCAATGTCCGAATTTGTGTACAAGACTAAGCACATGATGAGATTCTGTTAAATGGCACAGTGCTAACCCTAAGCACAGGGACTTTGGAGTAAGCGTATAACCATTCGATTGCACTCCATATAATATTGCGCAAGGGAGATAATTTTTAGGTGGTACCTCTCTATATACTTCAACATACTTGTCCAAAGTAGGCTCTGATGAAGCAACAGTCATCCAAGTAATAGCATTCCATATTGGAATTGGCACACAAGATTGAGCTTTATCCATGGTGTAGTTTGCAGCACTAGGGGCCAATTTTGGAAGAATACAGGGTGCTTTTCCAGCACCCATCAACCATAGCTGAGTCATAACAACTGCTTCAAGTCAATTTTGCGGGCATCTTCCAGCATAACTGGAGATTTTGTATTCACCATTAGTATCATGTGTCTATTTCGGATGATGAGCTGTGGTGTTGACTAAGCCTTTCTGGAGTGGTATGCTCATAGAAAATGAACTCGCTTTCTTGTCGTCGAGTTGGGAGAGCTGAACTTCATGAGCAAGTACTTTTCCTTCCGTATTCTTTGCTTCAGTTTCCTGTCCTGAAAAAATCAGCAAGTGAATGACTCCCCTCAAGGTGCAGTGAAAACCAACAGCCATCCGTTATGGTTTCGTTTAGAGGCCGTGCTGACATGATTTTAACTTGGCTGCAGTCGGAATAAAGTATTGATCAACAGTTGACACTTGGAAAATCAAGGGTCAGAAACAATGCATCCATCTGAGCTTTCTATACGAGGTGCATCCAGATTTTCTTCTCCTGGCAGTGTTAATGAACAACTTCAGCAGCTTGGTCAGGCACATGACCTGCTCATTGCCAATGATTCTTTTTCCAACACATCTCTACAGAATACCTCAACGTTCTTTGGAATTTCACTCTCTGTTCCTTCACTTCAGTCCTGCAAACATAAAATTGTCAGGGAAATGCAAAGGTAAAGTGGGTGAGGGCAATTTTTTATACGAGGCTGATCACAAGTTGAAGAGAGAATTGGAGGAGGAAAATCAAAAGAAGATCAAATTTGAGGAATTCTCTCAGTGTGAGATAATTTACATGGAGGACACTCACAGATCATCAGGTCGATCCCTGAAGTTGCATATGTAGGTGGTGGAGCACCTTTTGTGTTACTTCACTTCAGTTTCCACACAATATTTGTCCTATCTTCCTCATATGGCTTTGTCTCAGTGTGACCACTCCTTGGCTTTTTCACAAGATCTTGGCTATTCGTTGTTCACCTTGGCGTCTGGTTTTCTATAGGTTTTCTTGGCAGATAGGTTTTCTATTATCATCGCTTTTCCGAAACCTTGTGAATTCTTGGTTTTTTTATTGCTCACCTTGGCATTAATGAAAATGAGAAGTGGTCAAACTGATTTGTCTCAACATTCTGTGGCTGCACTCTCAGTGAACCTAAAATGGAGAGAAAGTATAACCCAATATGGCTTTAATCAAAATGATATTATCATCATAAGTATATGTGGAAAATTACAGGCTCAGAACAGGAATCAAACCCACATCTTCTGGTAAACTGTACAGTGCTCTGCCATCTGAGCTATGTGGGCAACCTACTGGTTGAGTGATGCAATTCTCCCACATATACAAGTGCCGCCCTCTTCCCGCTGCTTCGGGGGCACTCACTGCCAACCATCGGAGCAGCTTAGGCCTGCTCATGATATTAATATTAATATGATGGGATGGAAAAAAAACTTCATTTTACTGGAAATGTCGACAGTTTGAATGATGAGGAAGAACATAATTCAGATATACACAATTCTTCACTGAGAATCATTCACCCAATTGATCAAATAACTTCCTCCATCTGAAGTTTCAGCTGTCATCAAAGATATCCCGCTGCACATTTCCTTGCCTTTCACCCATTATCAACTCTGTTGCAGACGATATACACAGGTGGAGCACATGTTCACATCTTGCACCAGCAACTGGTGAAAGCAGGAAGCGCAAGAGTTTTGGCGACGATGGATTACAGCACAGGATTGTCTATAGTCGTCAGCACTTGGTTTTTGTTTTTGAAACCCTCTTGTGTGCATGGGTTACTCGCTGAATGTCTGTGAATCTTGTGTAGCATCTCAAGTGGTATCCAAATTCTTCAGGGTCTGGAGGCGAAGCTGGAAAATATGACCGTGGGTCCTGAAGCTCACATGGATCAGGAGCAACAGTCACTCAAACCCCCTGCACACCCTCTTCCCCCTGATGTTTTTAATGCCGTGAACAAACTTTAGTCCATCATGGGTGATGAAGATTGTAGTCAAGTTTTGTCAAAATCCTGTGTGGTTTTGGAGAAGAGAACATATACCTATTTTTGGGAAGTAATGACTAAAGGGAAGAAGGGAAGAAGAAGGGAGAACATATACACTCCGAATGTAGTGTGTCATCGGGCACACACCAAATCAAACAGATCCAGAAATAAGACTTGTGGAAAAGTTTCTGAGATGGGATCGTTTGTGTGGAAGTTTGTGTTTTGAGTTGAGAATGACCAATTTAATCTCTTCTTCTTCTTCTTCTTTCGGCTAGCTCCCGTTGGGGTCGCCACAGCGGATCAACCGTCTTGTTTCCGCATAATGATTTGGCATAGGTTTTTATGCCGGATGCCCTTCCTGACGCAACCCTGGTCGCCTCTTACGACACAAGGGATATGGTACACCTATTCTAACCGGGGCATACACCGGGCCCAGTACAACTGGTACTCATTTCGCCGACCTCGGAAGGATGGCAGGCTGAATGACCAATTTAATGCTCCACATAAATATATGTTGGTTTGCAAGTGTGTAGCATGTGATGACACTTTCGAAGGGATAGATTATGGCTTAAAGGTCTGAAAAGCTGTGAAGTTGGAAGGACAGAAGGTCTAAAGGTCTAAACTTTGAAAGGTGTGAAAAGGTATAAAGGGTCTTAAAAGGTCTAAGTGTCTCAAGGGTGTAATTTAAGGTCTAAAAGTGCCGAAATTGTGTGAAGGGTCTTAAAACGGCCAAAAATGGGTCGAAAGGTAAAAAGGGTCGAAAAGAGTAGAAATGGGTTGAAAGTGTCTAAAAAAAGTTGACAGGGTCTGAAGGTATAAAGGGGTCTAAAGCTCTAAAAGGTACTTTCCGATAGTATTTAATTAATGAACGTCATAAAAAAGACGTAGTCATGGTCCAATGATACGTAATTAACAGACGTACTCACAGTTAATTCACGTTTAAACAGTATGTATTGATAGACATACTCACATGGGTCGCCTCGGCTTCACCGTCAACCGTGTTTTTCAGTTATATATAAATAAAAAGGTGATTAAAAAAAAAATTCTAGAACTCTAAATTTCCATAACCTCAAAACTATATCAGTTAGGAACACAATAATATTAAATAAATTACAGAAAGACGTGACATGATCCATGCAATTGATTACCTTCAATGTAGTGCTGAAAGTGTCCACCACCATGTTTGAAAGCGCAAATTCATTCTTCACAGCAATATCCTCCAACACAGAGTGCAGCATTTCTTGGGGAATATTGCTGATTGCATCACTGATTATTGCTTTTAATTCACCAAGAGTGCCGTGGATTGTGGTGTACACTATATCCTTTAAAATATCCCCACAAAAATAAATCTGGCTGACGTAAGACCTGGGATTGAGGTGGGCCATAATGACTTGGACACAACACTGTCACCAAAGAGTAGCCGAAGTTCGTTCATGCTGCATCATGAAGTATGACTTGTGGCATCATCTTGCTGAAACCATCCTTGGCTGCTTTCATCTTCTGTAAGGTGCCCATAAACTCATGGATTATGTTGATGTAACGTTCTGAGTTACTGTTTCTGAGAAGAAAATTGAGCCATAATTCTTTGCCGACTTACAGCACACCAACCACCAATTTTCGCGAAATGCAATGGCCTTTCATGCATTGTAGTCAGGTCAGGTTAGATCTGTGACCTGCTACAGGTACCAGGTAAACCTGTACTAACCTGTTCCATGGTCGGGTTTGTCGGCGACTAACACGTCTCCCCCACCAGGTTTTTTTTGGTGAGGAGGGTGTTTGGGATATGGACACCCCAGCAGGATAAAAACAAAACCTGTCAAAGGGCGGAGGAGCTCCTTGTGAGCCATCCATATCTAGTGCCCAACTGTGTCTGCGGACATCCTCCTGCAGTTGGGTTACATTTTATTAGAAGGTTGGTGGCAGGATTTGCACTCCGGCCACCGTAAACCCTTCATTCCGCAAAACACAAAAACGCAAAAAAATCTGAAAACCCACTCCGTGGGAGAACTCCTCGTGCACTTCCTTCGCAGGGCAGCTCACCGGATGACGGGATTGGGGCAAGCCTCGGGACTCCCCAATCTTTGAGATGAAGGAGGGAACCACGGGGTAACATTCCTGGGTCAGATTGCGGGAGAGTGTGTCGGAGTGGTGCTGAGGTGTTGTCCACCAGACGGCGGTGTCCTTGGGTTAACCTGAGGCGGTCCCTTCGGGTGGGTGCCTGGAATGTCCATCCTACATCCCACAGATGCTCAATCAGATTGAGATCTGGAGAATTTGGAGGCCAGGGCAACACCATGAACACTTAATCATGTTCCTCAAACCATTCTTGAACAATGTGTGCAGTGTGGAGAGTGCATTATCCTGCTGAAAGAGGCCACTGCCATCAGAGAATACCATTGCCATGAAGGATGTACCTGGTCTGCAATGATGTTTAGGTAGGTGACACATGTCAAATTGACATCCACATGAATGGCCGGACCCAGCGTTTCCCAGCAGAACATTGCCCAGAGCATCACACTCCCTCCACCGG
>CM068963.1:101761118-101777146 GCA_035128595.1 Eptatretus atami
ATGTATGTATGTATGTATGTATGTATGTATGTATGTATGTTCCCGGAATACAGCAAAAATGGTACACGATAGCGCAAAAATTTTAGGGCCACCTTACTCACCATTCTCCTGCGGTGCAGTATCAAGTTTTGTTCAAATCTGGCAACAAAAGTTTATTTAAAAAAATCATTCCCGATTCAGTCAAGTACTCTTTGGAAGAATTTGATCAATGCAAACAACCTCAGCGGTATAGTTCGCAGGAGCCATCTCATTTTTTATTTTTTTTCTTGAAATGATTTATTTAAAAATCTCAAACATTTAGTATAGACAAAGAACGATTTATTTTTAAGCATAAAATAAACATCGCCATTTTAATCTAATACTTCCGTGTTTGTTAATAAATTATATTGTGTTTAGACGCATGCTTCATTGAACGATGACTCCTGAGGTAAATGCTCAAATTTTCTTCAAGTTAAAGTTTGACCACTAAATAATATTAAAATTTAGTCTTTTTATTTTTTTCATCAACCGCTGTCACAACGGGAAACCAACAGGTTCACGGGTCGTCTAGGTCCATTTTAAAGGTGCAGGAAAAAATTTCATTGATACAGAGGACATTGCAGGTGTATGTGGATGTACGTTAGCCTGGTGTTGGCTTTACGGTTAAGGTGACTGGCTTAACATCCCAGCGTCTTGAGTTGGAGCCCCTGTCGGCTGTTAAATGAACACCAGGTGGGGTTGACAGCCTATCATCCTTCGAAGGTCTGTGAAATGAGTACCAGTGTACTGGTCATAGAGGGCACTGCATCAGTGGCATAGCTGAGCCCCCAGAAAATGATGCAACCAGCAGCTACTGGCTGCACTCGCTAGCTAGCTATCCAGCTCTTTACAAACTGGCACATTCTAACAATCGACATTCGATGGATCTCAATTAAGTTGTTTGCACACGACCACACAGCCAACTCATTGATTATTACCTGATCAAAACAAAAAATACAACACGTGATACAGAGTCGACCTGGCCTCAGCTGTGAAAGACGAGGCTTTTCTCTCGATGACCTCTGTCACAACCTCATGGTTCAAGAGCTGAGCCCATCCGTCATAAATCCACACCATCAGAAGTGCCACGAAAATCTCTTGCCTTCTCAAAACGTCAGGCATTCACTGCCTTGCTTTCGAAAACCCTTTGGTGACGTTTGCCGAGTCAAGGTTAAACGTAACAAAACAAGAATGACCGCACTGCGGTCACAACCTGCGACACAAAAGATATATATTTTTCGCCTCCTCTGTCCATTCAACTCCCTCATCCTTGCTGTTGAAGCTACTGTATTGTACAATTCATCTCTGAGGGTCTTCATGGTTTGGTTCAGTGTCATTTACGAGTCTGATGGACAGCTGGGTCTGGTTTAAGGCAACTAAAAATGTCAAGATTAGTGCGGAGAAGATGAGATATCACATCGGCCCCCTGCCTATGATCATGTGTGTGAAAATGGTTTTGTTAGCAGATTAACACACATGAAGATTATCACACATGAGAAGATGGCATATCTGTCTCACCTGGCATGAGTTAAATGACATGTGAGTTATACACTATGCAGAAATGTGGATCTTCAGATGCTCATAATAATGGCACAACTCTGAAAGGAACAATCACAATGGGCAATAACTCCAAAAGGAATAACACAAATCAGATGCCGAGAAGGGCACATGGCATCTTCAGATAGCGATGAGAGTAAAATTGGCAGGATAATGATAGTGGTGCGTGGACAATACGAGCCCGAACCATTCCACTGAAGAACATCCCCACCTCATTCCAGGAGCGTCAAACCAGTCTGTTCACCGCTCCCATTCATGTCACTTGTAGGAATGAGACTAAAGAAGTTTAAAAAAAATGAAATACAGTACCACACGCTACAATTTTCAACAATGTATTTTACGTCGTTTTTATCATGTGACATGTGAATGTAAAAACTGTGACTATTATAAAGGAAAACAAAATAGTCATTGGTTAATAACATTATGTATCGCCACTGGAAAACACTGCACCCCCCCAAAAAAATCCCAACCACCCTGTAACATCGTAACATTTGGACATCACTCACCCCCCCCCCCACTTCCAATCCCAACCACCCTGTAACACTCCGTAACATTTGGACATAAACTCACCCCCCCAACCATCAATCCCAACCACCCTGTAACACTCCGTAACATTTGGACATAAACCTCACCCCCCCCCCTCCAATCCCAACCACCCTGTAACACTCATAACATTTGGACATAAATCCACCCCCCCCCCCAATCCCAACCACCCTGTAACAATTTGGACATAACTCACCCCCCCCCCCCCCCACCTCCAATCCCAACCACCCTGTAACACTCCATAACATTTGGACATAAACTCACCCCCCCCCAATCCCAACCACCCTGTAACAATTTGGACATAACTCACCCCCCCACCTCCAATCCCAACCACCCTGTAACACTCCATAACATTTGGACATAAACTCACCCCCCCCAAATCCCAACCACCCTGTAACAATTTGGACATAACTCACCACCCCCACACCTCCAATCCCAACCACCCTGTAACACTCCATAACATTTGGACATAAACTCACCCCCCCCCCAAATCCTAACCACCCTGTAACAATTTGGACATAACTCACCCCCCCCCCACCTCCAATCCCAACCACCCTGTAACACTCCATAACATTTGGACATAAACTCACCCCCCCCAAATCCCAACCACCCTGTAACAATTTGGACATAAACTCACCACCCCCCCCCACACCTCCAATCCCAACCACCCTGTAACACTCCATAACATTTGGACATAAACTCACCCCCCCCCCAATCCTAACCACCCTGTAACAATTTGGACATAAACTCACCACCCCCCCCACCTCCAATCCCAACCACCGCTGTAACACTCCGTAACATTTGAACAGAAACCCACACCCCCTGAGCATTCCATAATTTTTGAACGGCTTCTAAACATACACAAATTATGGGCGGACATGATGACCTCTCGTTCATGGTTCTAGTTTACTGTACATTAATTTTACGTCGAACAAAGAAATTGTACACAAAGGTTGATGGGGAAAACTTTCAAAAAAGAGCACGTAAATTGAGATGACTTTACCCAAGTGGTTGTACCGAAATCATCACGAGTGAAGCACATTTTACTCCGTTGTGGTGACAAAATACGCATGCAGACCACATCGTGATGTAACAAAGCCGATGAAAATCGGATGATGTTCAACAATATTACCACAGGAACGGCTTTCGGGAGGCCTGTACCATGCATGCTCTGACTGGCTTGATTAAACCTTAGTAATAATTATTTTATCGACATATGATTCGATTTTTTAGGGTCCCTCATCATGAGTAACACTCGACCCAAACAAAGCCAGTGGAAATCTGATGCAACAAACCCGCACAGTGTATAATCAGCAGAGGCCTACAGGCCTGATGCCTTCGGCTGACTAGAAAAGCAAGATGGCGGCCATACTATTTTGATGAAGAACAGTCTAATAGACGCCTATCAACAAAGTCAATTCTGATTGGACATTCTCTACTGATGCGTCATCACCTCCCAATGGTATAGGTGGGAGGAGCCTGTTCAGCGTTCAGCTCTCCAATTGGAGGTTGCAGAGTCTGAGTCGGAGCCGCGAAGGCTGTTGTAGAATCTTCTTCATAACCAGCAGTGATCATGAGTCGAGTTTGTGTTCCTCTTCTTCTTTGCACAAATAAGCAAAGCGAGTGGATTCAAAATCTTGAATGCATCCACATTATAATGTTCAGCACAGTTTGCATTCTCAATCAAATCAAATTCAAATCATTGAATTCAAATCATTCTCAATCAAATCAAATCAAGATATTGAGTAGAGGACAAAGTAATATGGAATAGGCAAAGCCTAGAAGCGAACGTAGAATTCTTCTTACATTCGCTTCTGACTTTACCTAGAACTTGTTGACAACTGTATACGCAATTTCCGTTACTTCGGCCTCGATTCGGATCAGCGATCAAATAACGTAAATCACGATTAAAAAATATTTTTTGATGATGCGGGAGATATCTTTATTAAAATCAGTGGAGGAAATATACACCATGTCTGATATTTGGGTCTTTCATGTCTCCGACGACGCCTTATTCTCCCGGCATGCATCATTCCCCATGACAAAAACCGGAAGCAAAAGGGTCATAGCCGACGACACGGATTCCAAATTGCCAGGATATTGTGTTGTTGTTGTTGTTTTGTTGTTTCCTATTCTCTCATGTGCATGCGTTGAGTATGAGCTCACTCCGTTCGCTATAACGTATCTCTGAATATGAGAAGCGACAATTTATTCTATTCCACGGACCCCATGTTATATCGGCAAAAAGAGTTTGTCCACTCGCTTAGCTTATTTGTTCAAAGAAGAAGAGGAACACAAACTCGACTCATGATCAAGGCTGGTTATGAAGAAGATTCTACAACAGCCTTAGCGGCTCCGCCTCAGACTCTACAACCTCCAATTGGAGAGCTGAACACTGAACCTCCCACCTTGACCATTGGGAGATTATGACACATCAGTAGAGAACGTCCAATCAGAATTGACTTCATATTATTTTGTCTGGGTGCCATTGTGGGTGGAGTTAAGCAACAAATATGGGTGTGGTCCGGCAGCTGTCTTACCAATGGGTGCACATTTCAAAAATTGACCTCCACCAAGAATCACAACAGCAAAAATAACCACACGTAGCTCATGTAGACCTGTGAAACGTCGTCACAGGTTAAAAAAAAACAACAACCCAGGAACAAGAACATGTCTGTCAGTTAAAAGCTAGACGTTGTGGTATTTGTGAATAAGCTTGAGTAAATGCCGATACATGAATGAGTAAAATTGACGGTTAGATGTTATATGTTTGTTGTAGCACACATCTGGAAATTTCAATATAAACTGCTTAATGTAATGAGCTAATTTTGACTGTTGATTGCAGTTTGTACTGTAAACTGCCTTGTGAGATCCGTGAAGGTGCTGGAACATTCTGAGATGAAACTTCCAGTATGGACTAGAATCACATTCGTTAGAAGGCAGAGGATTGTTCTGTGATACTATATAAACCCGCGAGAGGGAGGTGTATAGACAGGTGATATGTGATGAGCCACGTGTTTCGATCATTCCCATACTGGATTTCACTGTGATGAGTGAACGAGGTGTTAATATCCAGAGTGGTTGTTAACGGGTGGAGCCGATTATAATCAGGTTGATTAAAACTCATTAAGATTGTGTATCAGGAAATAATTCCTTTGAGCTCTTCAATCATCCTGGACAGACCAGCATATGAGAGAGAACACCATGAGAAAACTCAATTGTTCAACAGACTTGGCGAACGAGATGAACACGTGTGAGTTGTACCGGCAGAACAGAAACACTGGGCGGAAACAACTCAATGTGGGAATTGGAGTTGGACATTGTATGTAATGGTGAACTTTCTCATTTGATTTTGTATCTGTTTATTTGAAATAAAAGTTTAAAAACACCAGTGGAGCTCCACCTGCTCTCTCAGCCCTCAAATTTTCCCCAGCTCCTCAGGGACGCACAAATATTCGAGGAACCTCCTCCTGATTAAACTCCCAAAATCAAGGATTATCCCGAGCTCCATTCTTTTGTTCCTCTTTTCTCACCTGTGTATAACAGCCTTCAATCACACTCTTATTCTCTCCTTGACTTCAATCAGGCAACATACCACCATCTCCTGTTTTTACCAATCTCTACACACGATCTTTTCCATCTCCGTTAACCCACCTTAAACGAAACCTCCAACTTTCAGGTTATCATATCCCTCCCGAAACCTTCCCATCAATTCATTCCCTTGCTTGTTTTGTCCAACCGTGGCCCCATTGCCCCTCTCTCAGTATGTTGCCTTTTTACCCACTGTCACCTCACTCTTCCTTGAGCTTCGATCTTATATAAATATAAATAAGATGTGTACATGGTAGCAAAGCACTGCTTTCGATTCTGTGGAATATATTGATGGATATTGCAGTGTACATCCTTTATGTGCATGCCTCCTTTGTCAGATTTTGCTTTCATTGGCTGTGAATGTTCTCGTAAAGCAGATCAGCTTAGACAAAGCAAATTTTGTTTAAAAAAAAAACATGTCGATAAAGGAATGCATCACACTAGTAAACAAAGATTGCTGCCTTCAATTTGATAACCAAGGTTTGTGGATTCCTAAGCACGTCAGAGAAGCTTGGAATATAAATGGAGCTCTGCAAGGTGCTTATTGGAGCTTTGATTCCCAGATTGCAGTGCTGCAAATGCATCTCGAGAAAACACGGTGCTCAGGCATAAAGCTGGTGGGCGTAAAAAAAATTGACATCGTTGCATGCTATAGAGAATACTAACGAATGCATAGGAACTAATGCAAAGAGTTTGGAACAAGAACAAACATTGGGATGAAGGCAATGTGAGTTTGTTGTTGAAGTTTCAAACAAAAATATCTCAATTCAGCTGTTTAAGCAGCTCTTGAAGATGAGTGATTTGCAGAGATGCAGGTGGGTCAATAAAATGCGCAAATGGGGTTGACTGCACAAAGCAAGAATGTACTTTGTTCCGAAAGACCCCTACCCAGCAACCCATGTAGTTTCGAAGCCTGAGCTCGGTTCTTTCCTGAAAGAATGGCTACACCTCTGAATAAACTCAGCTGATTAGCTCAAGCAAGCATTTCTCGAATTCACTATTTGAGCCTGAAAGCAAAGGATACCTTTCCATACTCACCGCCTACCAGGCAGACATCACGCAGTGTGTGAATTGCAAGAGGCCATGAATTCAGCATTCCACCAGGATGGTGTAACGAAGTAGTGTATTTTACAGTTATTTCCCATGGAGTCGAAGAGCATTATTAAATGGAGACGCCTTAATAAAACACAACCTCCTTTACTCATCACATAATATAATGTGCTGTGTTTAAAAACCGTGGCTTACTTATTTGAGGACCACATGCACCGCATGCATTTCCGATTTATCTAAGGAAGCATGAGTTAATTTCACCTGTCAAGTTGATTTGTTTCGAACCTGCCCAGCGTTTTCCTCTGTTTCTCACATCTCTAACTGGAGAAATACAAACATCTATGGACAAAGTGAGTGTTATAGATTCAGCTTTGACA
This sequence comes from Eptatretus atami, assembly GCA_035128595.1. Lineage (NCBI taxonomy): Eukaryota > Metazoa > Chordata > Myxini > Myxiniformes > Myxinidae > Eptatretus > Eptatretus atami. The sequence goes on from CM068963.1 coordinate 101,768,255, forward strand.
GCACCTGTCATTTGGGAGCCTTCAAATAAAAAGGCCAAGACCCAGTGCAGACGACAGAGAAAGTTATTATTGCAGTCCATACCACTCAAAAACGCAAGTGTCAACCTTGTAACCTACTCAAAAAGATGATGGGATCCATGCTTATGAAATGGTATCGAGATGTTCATGTTATTCAACTTGAGGGTTTATAGCTTGTCAGTTTTCCTTGTTCCATGGTCACTCGCAATTTAACATGCTGCTCTCAATGACAGTGCAGAATGTATGGATGTATAGATTTCCAGTAAAACATCGCAGTTGGGGACATTGCTATTTGGTATCGTAAATATTCAAGAAAATTTTATGAAAATAAAATACTACTTGGCCTGTTTTCCCATGTTGTATTTGCAACCCAGATTCAGCGGCATTATTTCTGGAAGGTGGGCAACTCGATTCTGACCTCGGACGAGTCAAACCGAAGGTTTTACAAATGGTACCTGCTGTTTCCTTGCTTGATGCTCAGCATTTATAGGAGAGAATTCAGACACAGCTTTAGGTTATAAATAGTTAAAAGATCTTCAAAATAACAAGTCTTTGTGTGAAATACTTCACATTATCTGTCGAATGTATAGCTCTCCATTAATGGCATCATAGGCCTTGTGCACACAAAGCTGCTTGATGCATTTTTGCACTCAATGTTTGTCACTTGAAGATAAATTCCATTGCATGCCACTCAAAGTGGCACCCAAGTAGTGAATGACTAAGGCTGGTGTTGGCTTAGTGGTTAGGGTGGAGGCTTGGGATCCTGGGGTCCTGAGTTCAAGCCCCGTTGGCCGCTGAATTAAATACACCAGGAGGTTGACTCAGCCTGTTATTCTTCCGAGGTCGGCAAAATGAGTACCAGTGTACTGGTAAGGGGGACACTGCATCCGCGGCATTGCTGCGTCGCCAACCAATGATGCAACCAGCAGCCACAGGCTGCACTCAATAGAGAGATAGAGAGAGTGAATGACTCAAAATATGATGAAAATCATCAATAAAAGTTTGGAAATTCTTGTGTGTAAAATGATCCAATAATGTTTTTCAGTCTCCAACTACAAGTGATTTGGAGGTAATCCCACCCTCCACAGTTAATAATATGATTCCATGCCACTTCTTGCACTCACATATCATGTTTGTTTTATTGACATTTTGAGACGCTCATATCCTAAAGCGAAGGTCGTAACCACCATCAAAGGGATGAAGAATGGTAAAGCCCCCAGTATAGACTCCATCCATGCAGAGATGCTGAAAGCTGACATTGACATAGCAGCAAACGTGATGACTGATCTCTTTAATACAATTTGGATAAAGGAGGTTAAACCAGATGATTGGACCAAGGGTCTCATTGTCAAATGCTCTGAAAAAGGTGATCTTTAAAACTGTGACAATTGGTGTGGGATTACCTTGTTATCTTTCCCTTGCAATGTATTCTGTAAAATTCTTCTTATAAAGATTGAGGCAGTCATATACATAAAGCTGAAACATGAACAAGAAGGCTTTAGGAAGGGAAGAAGTTGTATTAATCAAATATTTTCACCTGCATAACATCACCAAACAGTGTCTCAGATGGAATACCCCTCTGTTCATTAACTTCATTGATTTCGAAAAGGCATTTGATAGTTTGCATCGTGACATATTATGGAATATCCTAAGAATATATGGAATTACTCACAAAATTATCACATTGATTCAAAAGTTTTATGAGCACATCAAATGAAGCGTCATCCTGGACAATACCATCTCTGAGTGGTTCCCTGTGGAATCTGGGGTGAGGCAAAGGGGCATTCCCTCCCATTCTATTTCTTGTTGTCACTGATTGGGTCACATGAAAAAAAACACAACAAACAAGCCCCAAGGCAATCATTGGACTTCACTTTCTCATTTAGAAGACCTCGATTTTGCTGATGCCTGGTGTTTGCTTCATGGTAAGAGTGGTAGGCTTGGGATCCTAAGTTCCTGAGTTCAAATCTCACTTTCTGTTGAATTAATACCAGGTGGGGTTGACTCTGCCTGTCATCCTTCTGAGGTCGGCAAAATGAGTGCCAGCTTGCTGGTATACTGTGTTGAAGTGGTGACCCATCCAGAATTGTATCCAACAGCCAACGCTCTGCACAGAGTATGGTCCCGAGGGATGGATGGATTTCGCCGATGACCTTGCTGTTATTTCCACAAGTCATGCCAAATTACAAGAGAAAACTGATGTATTGGACAGCTATGCTAAACAGACAGGTCTTAGTATCAGTACAACCAAATACCAGGTGATATACATCAATTTCACCCCAATTGCACCAATCGCAGTGAATGGCCAACCACTCGATTTCACATACCTAGGTCATCTAATCAAAAAAGATAACAGGACTAAAAAAAAAAGGCATCAAGATAAAAAATGGAAAAGTCCACTGTGCATTCATCCAACTGTGCCCCATCTGGAAGCCAAACCAGTATCGCTTGAAAACAAAGATCAGACTGCACAAAAACAATGTCAAATCAGTTATTTTGTATCATTTAGAATTGTTGGCGAGTCATCAATACTGATATGATAAGGTAGAGTTCTTTCCTAATAGATACCTTTGGAAAATATGTCGCATCTTCTGGCTGAACAAAATAGCAAACAAAGATCTGCATGTAAAGACTGATTGCTAAAGAACTGCAACATATAGAAGAGCTTCAACATCGTCGTATTCGATGGCTATGGCATGTACGAAGAATGGATAAGGATTGTATTCCTAAAGTAGCCCTAGAATGGACACCAGCTGGCAAGAAAAAACCTGGAGCGCCAAAGATCACTTGGCGTAGGACCGTATTCACAGAGTTCAATAAAATGGATCTCACCAGGAGCATGGCACAACATTTCACACAAGACAGGGCTTCGTGGAAGGAGATTGTTTTAGCCTTATTCCAGGTGACGAAGAGGATTAGTTATATCCTACAAATGAATAAAGATATTACGCCGAAAAATTGAACCCTGGATAGTTTTATCCAGGCTTTTATAATCTTCCTTGAAAAACTGTGTACCTTTGGTGTTTCTCAAGTTCCAGGCATCTCAATAACACATTTTGTTGTGTTATTGGATTGGTGGAATCGATGACTTCATCCAGTACACACACAAGTTGTTGGAGGAATTAAATCATATATATGTGTATATATATATATAGGATCATCAGGAAGGTCATCCTTCATCATCAGGAAGGATGCCCTTCCTGATGCAACCCTGGTCACCTCTCACGACACAGGGATATGGTACACCTATTCTAACCGGGCATACACCGGGCCCAGTACAACTGGTACTCACTTCGCCGACCTCGGAAGGATGACAGGCTGAGTCAACCTCCTGGTGTGTATTAATTCAAGCGGCCAACGGGGCTTGAACTCAGGCCCTTTTGGATCCCAAGCCACTACCCCAACCACTACGCCAACACCAGGCCTTATATATATATATATATATATATATATATATATATATATATATATATATATATATATATATATATATACCATTTATATATTATATATTATGTAATATATGTATATATATATATGTATATATATATATATATATACATATATACCATTTATGTATGGGTATATCCCCAACAAGCATGAATAAATAAATAATTGAAAATAATAACCCATCATTTTCATGGATCCGTAACCTTGTTGAAAGCAACCAATGTAATGAAACTCATAATTAAGACATAAATCACTGCAATGCAGCCATGTCTTCCCTCCCATGAACTGATACGTGGTCATGGTGGGGTGGGAGGGATGTGTGTGGGGGTTGGGGGGGGGTGACTTGCATGTCTTTTTGATCCCGAAAGCTATGCCGGCGACAGTTATCTATACCTGGTAAGGGGTCATCCAAGGCGGACAGGTGAACGGGGAGAGGCCAGACTAAATTCAGTTCCCAGTTCTCCTGGTAGGGGGTTGAACAGCAGGCCAGCCACTTGCTCTCATATAATATACACAAGCTACAGAAACTTCAATGAGAAACTTCAGGCTAAATGGTTTGGCTCTTGAAGGGGAAAAGTGTTCCAAGGGGAACTAAAATATGATGCCTGTGGGTGTAAGCCAAAAGGAAGCTCATAGGTTGAAGTCTCTTTGATGAGTACCAAAAGAGTCATTTCAGTCAGAACTTTGAATGTACATGTTTCATACAACAAAGACAGCAGTGATAGAGAAGGAAATGAAAAATTATGGGATAAACATTTTAGGTACAAGCAAGACATGGTGGACAGGGAATGGAAAAATAAAAGTACAAACATGAGAGACAGTTCACTATTTAGGTACTTTGAATGGAGAGCATATAAAAGGTGTTGCTTTGATGATGGACGTGTTGCGACAAAGTCATAAATGCAATGAACACCTGTGAATGTAAGACTGATGTGGCTAGATTTTGAAGTTAAGACATTGCAAGCGAAGTATAATACAGTGTTATGCTACAACGAACGGTGCAGAGGAGCAAGAGAAAGATACATTAAATAAACAATTGTTTGTAGTGTTCAGAAAATAAAGAAACATGATATGTTGTTGACATTGGGAAATATGAATGCAAAAGTGCGAAGTGACAATACGGGAAGAGAAAGAGTGATGGGAAAATTTGATGCTGGTGAAATGAATGATAATGGAGAGAAATTTGCTGTTTTCTGTGGTTTAAATGGTTTAGTGATTGATGGAACAGGTTTCCAACATATGTTAATTCATAAGCTTTCCTGGCCGTCACCAGATGGTAGTCCAGAAAAATTTAGAGGGTATTCATAGAATACTTACCCCACGCAGTCTTGAGAAGGACTTGGTGCATGCGAACTCTTCTGGCGGCAAATTTGTAATTAAAAAAAAATTAATTCAAATCAAATGGAAGACCAAATAAAATAGGTCATGCATTGGAGTCATGAGAAGGAACCCGAACAAGCAAAAAGCAAAGATGAAGTCCTCAGGAGGAACCTAGATAGGACTCGAATTTCAACTACTACTCCTCCACCCTCAAACCCATCCAAGTGCAGCCAAGTAAGCCTCATTCAAAAAATAATTAAATAAAAAAGAACTCAGATTCAAAACATTAAATTATTCTGGCTACCAGACCATGTGTCCGATCAGCTTGAGATTTAAAACATATATTCCCCATCACGACGAGATCATAATTTTGGAGTTTCACGTCGATTGATGCAGCTGTTCAAGGGAGAATTTTTAAAACCTTATCCTTCAATCCAATATGGCTGCCAAATCATGTGACCTATCAATTTTTCATGAACACCCTGGTATCTCCAAGGCTAGGGGAACATGTGTGTGGTTTCCACTCAATCTGTCCAGCCGTTCTGGAGAGGATTTTTAAAAGTTTTGGGGTAAATCCAATATGGCTGCCAAACCATGTGACCTATGACGTCATGATTTTTTTTTTCTGCCGACCAATTTATCCCGAGATGACCCTCAAAATTTTTTCATACTGATCGGGTGTAGTGTTCTACGTATGCAATTATGACGTCATAATGAAGAAACCTATGACATCATCAAAAAAATCACACTTATTTCCTATGGGGAGTACTTGACATGTGCCAAGTTTCGATTTTTTTCTATGGAGCAGTTTCGGAGATACAGAGGTCAAACGTTTCTCATTTTTTCCAACATGGCTGCCACACCACATGACCTATGACATCATAATTATTATTAAAACATTCTACATGAGTAGTCACACCTATGATGAAAATTTCGTGTCAATCTGAGAAACGGGTCCAAAGAAAAGGGAATATCAAAATGCAGACACGGACGTACGCATGTATGCGACCGATCGCTTAAGCCAGCTTTTCGCATCGCGAGCGCAGGCTAAAAATCAGAATGACCACGTCACTATAAATATGAAATGGAAAAGGTCATTGATTGATGTATGGGACGAAGGAGAGGAGCTGATGCATGCAGCAATCTTCGAGAAGTAGTTGCCAAGGTAAAAATAAAGCTTAAAAAACACACGAGTAGATATAAAGAGGAGGAGGATAGTCGTAGAGAAACTGAAGGAGAATGCATGAGTACAGTGGTTCCTCGCACCACATCCAAGAAACGTTGCAGAAAAGTTTGACAAAAACAATCATATGTTAAACGAATTTTAAAACCCAAACACCTTTTTATCTTACCATAACTTTTAAGTATTTTATCATGATAATTCAACAGTCTTACACCTTGAAAAGTTGGCTGATTGGGCATGCTTGAGGCTCGCTGGTGGAAGAGATGAGGAGTAAGATAGTCACAGGAGGATGGAAGGGGAGGGTCATTCTCCTGCATGAGACCAAGGCTGATTGGGGTCTTCGTTTTGTTGAAGTCATCCAGCCAGCTAGAGGGCCTCCTCTCCATTTTTTTCAATCACCTCACTTCGTTGATGAGTTATCTTTATGTTTGAGTGCTGAGTCATTTGCTAGCCTTGCTTCAAGATCTCGTCGGCGTTGTTTAAAATAGTTTGAACGGTCGTCGGCAGCAAACCAAGATAGTGAGCGATATTGGCTGGTCGTTCAACATTCTTATTTCGTTTCACTCTGTTTAACTTGACATCCAGAGCCACACTATTAAATTGCCACTTCCATGCACCCTTTTCGTTACCATTTCGTTTACCACTCATTGTTCATTGATTACTGCATTGCACAAAGATAGAAAATACGTGGCGGTGGTAAGTCCAACAATGCACAATTTCAGGTGGAGTCTGAGAGGGAGAGGACACAGCGCATTGTTGGGTGGAACGCTGGGAAGCCGGTACGCAAAGGATTGTGGGGTGAGACGCATGATAACTTGTCCTCTCGCAGTGGAAGTTAGTGCAGGGAATTGTCAGTCATTTTGGATGTATAATGAAAATGGTCCAAAGTAACTTATGGATGTATATGCGAAACAACGTATAGTGGGGAGACCTATAGTGGGGCCTCCCTGTAGAAGAATACAACCTGGAAATCTATAACAGATTTGAAGTGTTGATGGACAAAAAAAAGAAGAGGGAGAAATGGAGATTGAAGAGCACTGGTAAGGACTGAAAAATGCCATAGTGGAAGCAAGGAAAGAAATCTTCAGATAAACAAAAAAGAAGAATGAATCTCAGAGGAATAATGGAAGTGGATGAAGGAAAAAAACAATAACTCAAAAAATAATTTCAGCAAAAGAAGATAACGGCTGGAATGAAAGCTATAAAGATAAAGATATTTAACTAAAAATAGAGTACAATGAAAAATAAGAATACATTTTTGAAAAAAGCAAAACAAACAGAGGAAGCAGCGACGAGAAATGATAATAGAAGTTTGGATCAGATTACAAGGAAATTTTTGCACATGAGGAGGCCATTCGGCCCATCATGCCTGCACCACACCAATACCAGATTTAATACATCCATCAATACCCCTTCCCTTCGTGTGCAGCCTTTTGGCTGCTACACTGGTACTCATTTCGCTGAGCTCAGAAGGATGACAGGCTGAATCAACCCGTTGGTATTAATTCAGTAGCCAACGGGGATTGAACTCAGGACCCTAGGATCCCAAGCCACCATCCTAACCACGAAGAAAACACCAGGCTGCAAGATTGCCAAAGTACTGTCGGGAAAGTTTCAAAATGCAGCAATTTTAGTAAAGAGCAAAGATGGAAATATTTTATCATCCAAAGTGGATCCATTGCAGCGATGGACAGATCATTTTGAAGAGATATTGAATGGAGAAGATCCATACAATGCTCCAGATCTGAATGAGAACATGCCAGCACTATCAATAATCTGAGGATATTAAACAAAAGAGGACATAAAACAAGCTGTAATGAAACAAAAAACAACAAGGCAGCAGGAAAAGATAATTGAGTGGCGGAGATGTTGTAGAAATTACCAGAAGAGATGGCAGAAGCATTGAAGAAGTTGGTCAAAAGGATATGGAATAAAGAGGTTTTACCATCACATTGGAAGAAGGGTCTTATTGTTAAACTTGCAAAGAAGGGGAATTTAAGAGTTTGCAACAATTGGAGGAGTATATCTTTATTATGAATTGTTTCAAAATTTTGAAAACATACACCCTAACAAGAAATATAGAAGGATGGATAAGAGCTGAAGAATCTGGATTTAGGAAAGAATGATCTTGTGGTGACCAACTTTTGTTTTGAGACCAGTTATGGAAAAAAGTTTTGAATTAAAAAAAAACGTTATTTTTTTTTCAATTTAATTGATTTTGAGAAAACGTTTGACAGTGTACATAAGGAGGGTTCTTCTAAGACTTCATGGGATACCAGAGAAAATAATTACAATGGATTCGTTTACTGTATGATGGATTAGTTTGCAGCATTATCCATGATGGAGACCTTTCACCCTGGTTTTAAGTGGGAGGCGGACAAAAACAACGATGCATGTTGTCACCCACATTGCTACTAATAGCAATTGACTGGGTAATGAGCAAAAAGGAAGAAAACAGACTGGTATCAAGTAAATGAATGAAGCCCCAATGTAAGATCTTCATTATACTGATGATCTATGATTGTATCAGAAGTGCATGAAAATGCGAAAATGAAAATAGACAAAAAGCGTGTGTAGGAGTGCAAAGACGATGGTTGAAGGTGAACGTGGGAAAGACAAAGACATAGAACACATTACCCCATGCAGTGTTTAGGTACATACTTCAATTTAAATAAAATAATGATTTTAAAGACCATTAAAAAATTCGGGAGGTTTAGCACATTGAAGCAGTTTTCTACACCACCCTTTATACACCCCGGGTCAGGTTGTGGAGAGAGTGTGTCGGAGAGGTGCTGAGGTGTCGTCCACCAGACGATGTCGTCTCCTTGGGTTAACCTGAGACGGTCCCTTTGGGTGTGTGCCTGGAATGTCCTATCCCTAAGAGAGGATGATCACCTGTCTCTGTTATCATCTGAGCTCAA
>CM068963.1:101835922-101853126 GCA_035128595.1 Eptatretus atami
GAGTCCCACACGTGCGACTGGGGACCAAACCAGCGACCATGGTCAGGTGCCGCAGCACGGAGTACCCCCTTTCTCCAACGGCCAGGTACCCATCCGAACTCTGACCCAGAGCTTGTCTCTCTCCTCGGCTGCGAGGGTGCAATAAAGAACTCTGGGTTTATTTCCATTTGTGTGTGTGTCTGTGTGTGGGCCTGTCTTTTAAGTATAACTGAATAAGTGTTTTTGGAACATTGTAAATATTTCTTGCATATTCGCGTTAAGTCTTGCTTTGTGTCTTCATTTACTGTAAATAAAACTTGTTGGAAATGTTCCCAGTCCGTTTCCGTCCCTTATTGAATTGGTCCAGCATGGTTCGGATCTGAGTTTAGACGGGGTTTTGTCCCCGATAATCCGTTCATCCCAGCCGGCATGGCTTTGGCATTTTCTGCTCTGCTGCACCCGAACCGGAGTTAGTAGTCAGTAATTGGAACTCTACCGCAGTCGGTAGAGTGACCCGGTTCGAGCAAGTGGTTTCGTGGTTTCCATGAAACCGAGTGCGTGGTTTCCATGGCAGTCGAAATCGTGTAGTTAATTAGGCAAATTGGTTTTAGACAAATAGACCCTACGCTACGCGGTTGAAATATTGGCGACCACGGTCGGTTCAGCGACCTGCTGCGTCACGGACTTATCCGGAGCGACGGCCTACGATTCCGGGGAGTCTGGTGGAGACTATGTAGCTTTCCCCACCTCGTGGTTGTTCTCGCAACTGACCCCCGGCCCGCAACAATATATATATATATATATATATATATATATATATATATTGTGGACCCGGGGTTGGGGCTGAGAAGACCACAAGGGGGGAAGCTACCTTAGGTTCCCACAAGACTCTCCGGAATCACAGGCCGTTGCACACAAATAACTTCATGACGTGGTGGGCCGCTAATCGACCGTGAATGCCAATAACTTGACCACGTGACTTAGGGTCCTCCATCTGATACTATTTACCTAAAGGTCATGTGGTTTATTTACTGGGGACATGCCCTCGGTAAGCCTTGTTCAAACCAGATCACCTTACTGGATCAGATGCAGTTGAGCGTAACTGCCAAGGATGTACCGGCTAGAAAACAGATCGTTGGGGAATAACGTCCCAGCTAAGCTATAATACGAACCATGCTGGACCAATGAAGGAAAATACAGAAACGAGCTGGGAACATTTCAATACAAGCATTTATTTAAAATCAAGCAAGGAAAGTTATGCGGCACAGTAAATTGGATTTATTTGTATGTACAGCAGAGGATAGCAAGGAATTTGTGGAGTGCAACAAAAGGCAAGCAATTTCCAAAAGCAGACTCAGTGTAGACTTATCCCATTAGAACTTCTCCAATCTTAACTTAAGCTACGACAGGTGTCATCACATACACACGCACACACGTTATCTCCGGCTTAGTCACTTTTCCGGGGCTCGTGGCAATGTGTGCTCCGCACTGGTTTTCAAGAAGAAGCATGTTACACAGTCGCACACCATCCACGAGTGAAGACCCAGCAAAGGGCAGAGACAACGTGGAGCAGCCAACACAGAGCCGAGAGGAGCAGAGAAGAAGGGGGTGAAGCAGAGAAGGAGTGGCTCCGCGCTCACCTTTTACAAGCCCCGGGCGAAGGGTGGGTTGACGACCCAAAAGCGACGCACTGTGACCCAAGCGCTGCTTCTCTATTCGGCCACAGCGGCCCTCGCCATGCCCTGCCAGGCTCCCAAGGCCGGAAACAGTCTCACTTGCCCATTCCGCTCGACACGGCCTGGAGCTCCTGACTCAACATAGGGTATGAGCCGGGACCCTGGCCCTCGAAAGTGCTCCGAGTGCAGTGTGAATGCCGAAAAGCAATGCACACACATCACCCACGTGCCCCCTCTCATGAGCCAAAATGCACACCCGGTCCCAATATCAAACTCCCGGATCACCCTACATGCGAACCCTCCTTGCCACTGTCTTGCTGTGTTCTGACGACTGGACGATGGTTGTATTAATCCCACGTGCTCACCCGGGACATCCCCAGTGAGATGCGTTCAAGCTATTAACGTCCGTTGCTCGGCCCCGCTTCACGCGGTCTGAGGACAGTCCGAGTTGTGCAGTACTCCTCTGTATAGTGGAGAATTGTCGTGAAGCAGAGGTACGAGAGGGTGCGGCAATATTTTTCCCATGTGCGGGAAGCGTTTGTGGTCGAAGTAGTAAGTTTTGGTGAGCGAGGGGTGAGCAAGGTGAGATGCTGGTGAGAAAATGGCGTGCAGATTTGAATGAAATAATGGTGCGCGATGCATGTGATGTGCAGTATCCATTGTGCTTTTGTTGGTTCCAAGCCATGGGAAGCATCGTAGTGCGCTGATTGCTTATCGCATTTTGCATAGCATGTGTGCTTGCTTGCTTGATTTGTACCATGGCTAAAAGGAAAGGGTTGGAATAGAAATCAGAATAGAAGATGGAGATTTAGATCATAGACCTAGCGATTAGACACAAGTAATGCACTTCATCCTGTTAACCCACTAGACATGAGGGGAAGGTCAAACTGCACAAATACTGGCGGAATAACTGCCTGGGGATCACTGTATATTGGGTGCCATTGCCTTAGAGGCATGCGGTTTTGTAGAAACCCAACAATACTACTGTGAAAAATTCTTAGGCAGATACTGCTTAAGGCTTTTGCACATTAGTGTATAACATATATATATATATATATATATATATATATATATATATATATATATATATATATATAGATAGATAGATATAGATAGATATTGAAATAAATTATACATGTACAGTACATGCGGAAGTAACACTAACATTTGAGCTTTCTTGTCTTGTTTTACTTATCGGCATGATTATAAACTATTGGATTGATTATTTGTAGGCAGGGCATTGCATCACAAAGTGCACCATCTCTCCGTCATTAAGCTTGGGACATCTCTGCTCGTGTTGGTTAATGAGATCCAATGATGCCAATTACAAATTGTTTGACAAGTTACCACTGGCAACCTGGATAAATTGGAAATTCCTGCTCAATTCTGCTCCAGCCCAACGTCAGACCTGGCCAGCCTTGAACCAAGTATATTATGAACAGTTTGGCTAGACTTGGCCCAAACCTCTTTCTTGTCCAACTGCACAAAAATGTGGGATTAATTGAGACCATTAAAAAGGAAGTAGTGTGAACACCCCGTTACTCTCATACAATTCCACCTACTGCAGGTCGTGATGTTTGCACAGCAAAGGCTTAACAGAGAATCTGGCTGTCTTACAAGCACACAATGTCCTGCTCCTTTCAAGAGATACCAGGGGAATTTTAATCTGCACAATTTAAATATAGACAGGATGGCTGGCATTCATTCCACATCCAAGTGATGGTGTACCTGTACTCTGACAAGCATTACCACCTGTTAATACTGCATAAGAATGACAATTCTCCATCTAGTCAGACGTTTTTTTGACCTAAACACCTCCATATAACTTCCTGAGTCGGCCATTTCATTGATCCATATTTTACCATCATCGTGCAATCAATCTACGAACAATCTCTAATGAAGAAAAAGCTTTAAATGCGGCCTGAAAATATCCAGTAAAAATGTACTTTGATCAAACTATATCGTAACTGTGTCCTCGAGGGCATTGTAAATGTGAAAATGGATAGGATCAAAATGATTCTCCTGTAGTTCATGTGAAACCCTTCAACTTTTAATAATAAGTGGGACATTTTTATTTATCTAATTTACAGTGAGAAAGAATGAGGCAAAGAATCCATACCCGATGTAGCAATTACAATGCAAGTTCTATCATGCTATCTAATAAGCAAAAATCATAATATATTTGATAGTTTCATTTGTTCACATTTTTGTCTGTTTTTTTTTAGTTTTAATATACACTAAGTTTGATATTTCTGTTATAACTGAACAAGTTCGTAATTAAAATCAAGTTACTCTGCATTCATGTGTTACTCACCACACTACATTATGACACTGTTTCATTGCTTTATAATACGGCTACTAATGATTCTGCTATGGCACGACAGTTCAAGAAGCATTCTTCTACTAAGAGGTTACATATATATATATGTAGCTACAGATTAAGGATTTCAAATAATTGATACATTTTAGACAAATAATTTCCTGAATAAGTCATATTACTTTATATGTTGTGACAATAAAATATGAAATATGTGAGAGGGTGACGGCACTGCTGTGTCAAATGATATGACGCCATATTTGAAAAGGGGGTGCCAGGCAGTCGTATTACCCACGCACGCGAAGCAAAAAGTGGGGTTAAGCAATTGGTTAATGTCCTTCCATCCGTCCGTCTTATTGGTTTCTGATCGAGATATGTCAGAAACAACATATTTAAATTGAATGTTATATTTTGAACATGAATTGGAACACGAACCTGCCGTTTCACAGTACTTTGTCTCTGATGTCGTCCCGATCACACATTTGCAGAGAGGAGTGAGTATAATATTTTTATTTAATCTGCATGCCTGGTAATCAAATAAAATTGAAAATCATTCCAAACAGGAAACGTACTGTTTTTATGGTGTTCTAATTAAAGACACAAACAACAGGCACGAATAACTAATGTAGCATGTTGGATTGGGTGGTGTCATAGACATTACAAAAATCGGCAGTAAATTCTGAATCAATTTATTTATTTGCCTTTAAATAAATATTGGTGTCCTGCTTGGTTGGTGTCCTGCTCAAATGTTTACATTTTGTGCAGTTTTAGCTTACCGGGAATTGAAATTCCAGATAAGGTATTGTCATCGCTCACCGGTCGTCCATTTGTCCATCTCCTATTTCGACTTTTCCTGCCAAACTGCTGGGCTGACCCGGCTGAAATTTGGCAGCAATGTTTCACTCCTGATTGGTAACGAGGATTGCAAAGCTCGTTCCGGTCACATGACCTTAAGTAGGTCAAAATGGCCGACTTAGTAAATTTCTTCAAAAATATTCTCCAGAACAACCAGTCAGAATGCTACCAAATTCGTATTCCAACATTGGGCCAGGGTAGGGATGTTAAATTGTGGATGTCATTCTGATCACATCACCAGAAGTGTGTCACAATGGCCACCTTGGTCAATTTTTGGAAAAATCGCATAAATTCCATAAAAATTCTTCTTCTCCAGACCCACCAGTCAGAATGTTACCAAATTTGGGTTATAACATTCGGCCAAGGTAGGGATGTTAACTTGTGGAGGCCATGCCGATCACATGACTGGAAGTGTGTCAAATTGGCAAACATTGTATATTTATGGGAAAATCGTGGAAATTATTTCAAAAATCGTCCTAACCACCAGTCAGAATGCTACCAAATTTGGGTTACAAAATTAGGCCAGGACGCAGATAAGCTACAGGTCCAGTGGTCCTATTTTTTGCCTTTCCTGTGTGATTTTTTCAAACAAACAATGCACACAAACCAATCTGTCGAGCATGTGCTATTTCAATCCATCCATCCATTGGGACCATACTCAGTACAGAGTGTTGGTGCTGCCAAAGCAGTCTCCCAGGATATTGGGCACAATCCTGGATGGGTCACCACTTCGACACAGGATACTTGAATGGCTCAATCATCCAAGCAAGCTGGTACTCATTTTGCCGACCTCAGAAGGATGACAGGCTGAGTCAACCCCACCTGGTATTAATTCAATGGCAGAGGGATTTGAATTCCAGACCCTAGGATCCCAAACCCGCCACCCTAACCACTAAGCCAACACCAGGCACATCACATGGGGTGATTGAAATGTGGGGTGACTTTGAACACTTGTAACCATGTCTGTAGTCATGACTATTTTACTTTGCAGATCTGGCTGAAAACCAAGTGGATAACTACCTGTATTGTTTGAATTTCAATGAGTCCTGCAAAGAAGAAATTAAATTAACAGCTATTACCTGCATTTGTAGTTACAAGTGTGCAAATTCAAAGTCATCCTATCTGATGGTACGCCATATTTACCATAACACCTGGCCAAAAGACGGGGCTGCGATCGATGCAAGAGGGTAAAAAAAAAAACACCTTACTTATACGTACCTGAGAAAGATTAAAAAAAGACAGATGAGTGAATGCCCAAAACTTGTCTTTCTCCTCTATTTCTTCATCTTTTCATTGCAATGGAATTTTCACAGCTGGGGGAGTTTTTCTGCAACACACAAACACACAATAACTACATAGTCTGTTATGTGCAATGCAGGACACAGAGCTCGACGAGTTTTTCATTCCGTTAAATTCCATTTTCTATTTCCTGGATGACTCCCTGAAGACATCACACCTCTCCTGCGCGTGCTTTGCTCCGTAGTAATGCCCTGTGGAGATATGTTCTTCCCAGCTATTTACCTTGCAGCATCGTCGGTGTTTTTTGCTTTCTTCAACATGCTGAAGGTGTCCGTTTGGTCTTCCACTCCCTGATGACCAAAGCACTAATACCTCTTGCTTTCAGAGCAGTAATTTTTGGCACAGATGATTGCGTCTTTCATACCGACTCCCAAGTGAAGGGCACGGTCATAGTGTTACAACAGTTGTTTTGGCTACCAACCATCAGTCAGCTGTTGTGACCTACATCCAGTTTTATAGCAACTGGAAGGAGAAGACAAAGTGGTGATGTTATAATTAATTTACTTTTTCTTTTTTTTTGCTCCAAAATAATTCCCTATTATTAATATTCTTATGGGACTTTCAGCATCATTTGCGATTTTGCACTGTCCTTAGTGATATATTCAATTCCCACCTTTCCTCGGTACATGGATTGAGACCTGGAGATTATTCCTGATCAATCGGTATACTTGGAAAGAATGACAAGCAGTGGGTTCAGAAAGCAATGTCAGTAGCATCGAATAATGGAAGCTCAACGCATTGAGGCCCCTACCCAGAGTGGGGATGTAAAATCCCATTAACTTCAAAGGTCTTACAAGAATTAATGAGCTCAAAAGTTGCAAAGAAGTACTATGAGTTCATTTGAAGATGCTCAATTGGTACTTTATCTTATTTGGAATCTATTGGATATTCTTAGTGCAAGACAGGGGATGACAAGTTATCTCAGCAATAGTGTACTCACCTTTGAAATGTCAAATCTGGGTTCAGTTCCCAACTTGACTACAAACTGTCATCCTGATGCTTTGCAGGCAAGCCATTACCTCAGTAAGTGCACTGTCCTTTTCAAGGACATTAAGCTGGCTCTCCCATATGCTGGCATGAAACAATGAACATTAGGGATCCTGTGGTGCCTTTCAAGAATTGTAGACTATTGTGCACTGCAACATCATGTGTAAAGGCAATGCATCAGTGGCACAGCTGCACCAACCAGCAGGCTCAATGAATTAATGAATCCCAGTCCAATATGCATTCACAAGAAGAGTTACATCACAAGTTACCAGCGAATGCAAGATCAAGAAGCTCCAACACATGGACTCTGTCAAGAGATTGGCCAGAGACTTGTAAAAGACCCCTTCTCAATCTTCTTCTTGTTCAGCAGTCCCAAATTTTCCCCAACTTATTGTGGGGTTGACCAGAGTGAACGGTTCTAGCCCAAGTCAATCTGGAACCGGCTGACTACACCTGATGTTCGACTGGCAGGAATTTGTAGTTTGGTCAGTGTGCCGCCGATGACTTGCCGACTCTTCATAACAGAAGTACCATGGGACCCTGAACGTCCAACGACACTCCTGATGATGGCAGATGTGTCGTCTGGCATAATGTCCTTCTGACACACACTGATGCATCGACCTGCATGTGAAACACCAGGATGACAGTTTATTGTTTGGTCAATATTCAAACATAGGAGAGACAGCTCAAAGGTGATTGCACATCGTAACAACTTTAAGCTATCCTGCAGGCCAGAACTGTAGAGGCATGTTTAAGTTTCTAGAGAAAAAAAATCACGTACTTTGACTTTGATGAGTTAAGGACATGTTCCTAATGATATACCTTCACCTTATATTTTCACCAAATTTGCCACTTTAAATTTGTATTATATTTGTGTCAAGTTGCATTTAGCTCTTCACCCCTCTATATTTCCACCTTTTTGTGGCATTTAGAAAATTGTCAGCAATTACTATTGAGTAAGCATTTAGAAAACCTGAAACACCACTTCTGTGTAATGAGATTCCTTGATCAACCTCAAACACAGTTGTAACTACAACAGCACTGGATATAGTGCATACCTCCGCCAGGCCGAACAGTTTACATTTTGTATCCCACTGATAGGACGGATCTGGATCCGGACCTTCACCACAATCAAATCAGTTTGTTCTTGTCACCTAACTAACTCACCCAACAACTTTTGTCATAACTTGTCCACAACTTTTTGATACATTGTGTTATATATCGTTTTTGGCCATATCTCTCAATGGTAAGGAATTTTTTTTTTTAATCTCGGATCTGGATCTTCACCAAAGTCGAATCAATTCGTTTTTGTCACACACCCAACCTGTCCACCAAGTTTCTCCCAAATCCATCCATAACATTTTGACATATTCTGCTCACACACACACAAAGAGGGGTGAACGAATATATTACCTCCATCCATGTTTGGTGGTGGAGGTAAAAATAAGTGATAATGACGATGATGAAAAGAATTCTCGATCTTGAAAAAGTGGCTTTAGATACAATGAGGAAACTGATGCGAGGTCACCTGCAAATTACATACACAACGAGGACAGCACTCGGTGGAGTGCATTCTTCCGCCAGGCTGAACAGTTTACGTTTTGTATCTCACTGATGGGCCGCATCTGCATCCGGACCTGAACCAAAGTCTAATCGGCTTGTTCTTGTCACACACCCAATGTGTCCAACAAGTTTTGCCCGAATCCGTTCACAACTTTTTGAGATATCGTGCTATATATGGTGTTTGGTCCAATCTCTCAATGGTGAAGAATCACTTAAAATTCGAGTATTCAGATCCGGATCATTACCAAAATCAAATTGATTGGTCCTTCACACACACCTAACCTGCCCGCCAAGTTTCGTCCGATTCCGTCGATAACTTATTGAGATATCCCGCTCGGAGACAAAGACAGACAAACAGGGGTGAAAACATAACCTTCGGTGGTGGAGGTAATAAAGATAAATGGAAGGGTGGATTGAGATTTCAGGAAATTGAGACAAGGAAATTAAAGGCGAGGGGGGGGGGAGGGGAGAAAAAGAAATATATGGAAGTGGTAAACAAAAAAAAGAAGGGGGAGGGAAGGAGGATAGGAAGAAAAGAAGAAGACAAAGATGGAAGAGAAGGAAGGGGAGAAAGAGGAGAAAAAATAGGTAGTAGAATACATGTATCTAATCCAATCCATTGGGACCATACAGTACTCTTTGCAGAGCATCGGTGCTGCCTAAGCAGTCTACTTGGCTATTGGGCACAATCCTGGACAGGTCACCACTCCAACACAGGATACCAGCATGCTGGTACTCATTTTGCCGACCTCAGAAGGATGACAGGTTGAGTCACCCCACCTGGTATTAATTCAACAGCTGAGCAGGATTTGAACTCAAGACCCGGGGATCCCAAGCCCACCACTCTAACCATTAAGCCAACATCAGGCTTAATACATGTATGATAGCTGCCAATATTCTCACCTCAGCCAATACAGGATGCAGATTGTTCTTGTTTACAGCAGTGAACACATTTATTTTGAGACTCATGATAGCTCCACCCACAGAGTTGAATATGGCCAGATGTTTTTATGGAAATTTTTTGATCGTAAAGAAAGTCAGTCTTTCAAAGTATTTGTGTTATATTACTGGAGGAAATGTTCAGTTCTTATAAAGTTTTAAGGTTTATGTACATTCGCCTGTGGCCAGGCAGGCCTGCTATTTGAAAAGAGAATGAGTTAATATGGTATTTGCTTTATTTCTTGCTATTGAGTGGGGAAGCACAAGGCAGATGTAATTACTTCTCGAGTGCACCCTGAGGATGTAGCGGAAGGGTGGAGATGGCTGAATAACTTTCTCGGAAAGAAAATGTACAAAACGATTTCGATTTGTCCCCATTAAATAGAGAATATTCTCCCCAATAATGGTTAGGGTGGTTGGCTTGGGATCCTTAGGTCCTGAGTTCAAATCCCACTCTGTTGAATTAATACCAGACCAGATGGGGTTGACTCAGCATGTCATCCTTCCGAGGTCGGCAAAATGAGTACGAGCTTGCTGGGATGATTGAGCCATTTGAGTATCCTTCGTTGGAATGGTGACCTGTCCAGGATTGTGCCCAATAGCCAAGGAGACTGCTTAGGCAGCAACAATCCTCTGTACAGAGTGTGGTCCCAATGGATGGATTGTTTCCACGAAATGTAGTTTATTTCGGATTTTGTTCGAACGGTATTTCACACATTTTTTAAATCCCCAAAGTCGCTTTTACACCTGTCAGTGCTTTTTGATTCCTAATGTTTTTCAAATGACTTTTTTCTTTCAAATCCCCTTCACAACTACTTCTACAGTGTGTCAAGGGAGTTCTGCATCGGGTGACTGAATGTACAGGAGCAGCATAATAAATGTCACGGAATCAAAAGAGATGGGGGGAAAAAAGGCAGACATGAGTGTGAGGAGGAACAGACAGTTCTTTGCTTCGGCACACTTTCGATTGTAGAAAGTTTGCACAGAGAGAAAGTTGACACAGCGACCACCTTCTTGTTTTCAAGCGTAGTGTTTAAGGCTCACGGACAGCTTTGTAATACAATACGTGAGATGCAATACATATGGAACATGCAATTCAAAACTTTGGTCATTACAACATTTAAAAAAAGTTAAAACCTTGATCAAACCCGGACAATCAAGCTATGATATACGTGCAAGAGCAGCATTCAACATAACTGTGTAAAGAATTTTTTTTATCATTTTGATAATTTATTGGACACTAATTATCTTCGATTGATTAATTGTGACTTCTAACAACTTGTGAACGAGATGAAGAATCGGAGTTTTGAGTACATGTAACATTTCTGCTGCCAATGCATTTCATAACCCACACTTTTCAGCGCTGTGAGAATGTGAAGATGTCTGACCTTGATTTCGCAGACGATGCAGTCATCTTTGCCAATACTCTGGATATCCTTTTAGGGGCCCTCGAGGTGCTGAATGAGGAGTTGGAGCCACTGGGATTATAGGCTTCCTGGGTCAAAACCAAGATCCAAGCTTTCAATGACATATTGGATGCTGCTATCTTGTCTTTACATGTTTGTGGTGAGGATGTTGAGGTCATGGAGAGATTCACTTACCTTGGCAGTGATATTCTTGTCTCTGCTGGACGTGAGCCAGAGGTCAACAGATGTCTGGGGAGTCATGGATTCACTGGATCATGGAGTGCAGCACTGCCAGTACCTGTGCAGGAGGACGAAAGTCCGAGTCTTCAGGTCCTTGTTGCTTCCAGTCTTGCTCTATGGATGTGAGACTTGACTCTGACCAGGGATCTGAGACAGAGACTTAATTCCTTTGATAACAGATCTCTTCAGAGAATCATTGGCTATCACTGATCGGACTTTGTGTCCAACGAGCGGTTGCTGAGAGAGACTCAAATGAGATTTGTTACCTGCATAGTCCGTGAGAGTCAGCTGCGGCTGTATGAACATGTGGCTCGTTTTCCTGATGCCGATCTTGCTCACCAGATTCTCTCAGCGAGGGAGCTTCGTTAGTGGAGGAGGACAATGGGCCTACCACGTGCCTCGTGGTTGCAGTAGATTGATCAGCATCTCAAGGAGATGGGGATGGGTCTGACATCTGCCTGGGGGATGGCCCCTGGAGTACCGGTTGAAAGTGGATACAGTGACCTGCTGCTCTGGTGCATGCTCCCATACCTGACCTGACCTGACCTTAATGGAATTGAACAAATTTGCATTTCAATGTTCTTT
The DNA here is from genome assembly GCA_035128595.1 of Eptatretus atami. Classification (NCBI taxonomy): domain Eukaryota; kingdom Metazoa; phylum Chordata; class Myxini; order Myxiniformes; family Myxinidae; genus Eptatretus; species Eptatretus atami. The sequence goes on from CM068963.1 coordinate 101,847,769, forward strand.
CTATTTATGCAAAACAACAACGACAGCAGCAGTAACAACAACATTGTCTCTTTTTTTTACACTGAGATAGAGGCTTATGGAGGAGCTTAATGATGGAGGAACGAGAGGCCAACACATCAACACTGGAGCAGAGGTGAAGAGACAACAAGGGATGGAGAATTAGGCAAGGAATGGGCAAGCAGCATATTAGAGAAGCCAAGAAAGGTAGGAGGGAATAAAATGCACCACAATCCCAAACAAATGAACAGGGTGGGGAGGGTAGGCATGAGTGACTAATCACACACTTGGGCAGCAACAAAGAGGATTTGCTTGAAATGCATTTGGAATAAAATGGGACTGAGTGCCAAGTGAGCTTCCTTTACACACAAAATGACCAATCCCTAAAATATACAATCAACTGTACAACAAACTAAATTGTGTAAAATGAAGAATTCATATATCTGATCATTTCCAAAGTTTGACTATATATTCCATCCACTGGGACCACACTCTGTACAGAGCGTCGGTGCTGCCGAAGCAGTCTCCTGGGCTATTGGGCACAATCCTGGATGGGTCGCCACTCCGACACAGGATACTCGAATGGCTTATATCATCCCAGCAAGCTGGTACTCATTTTGCCAACCTCAGAAGTATGACAGGCTGAGTCAACCACACATGGTATTAATTCAACAGCAGCAGGATTAGAACTTTATATACTGATATAGAAATGCAACATTAGGTGGTTACTCGTCATCATCAAATGTACCATAACAGCTCTTTGCAGAGCGATGGTGGTACTAATTAGTGTCTTGATAAGAGTGAATTATATTGGTAAGGGTTGTGTTTGGTGTTTGCCATTACCTTTCCAGCAATCAGTTAAGGCAGGAAAATTTTAATTTGTTCAGGGTGCTGCCAATAATTCACCGACTGTTTATGAAAGACAACAATAGAACTTTGATGAGCACCAATGAACAGTGTTGGTAGAATGGTCCTTCGAAGAGATGGCACACAGATTGATTCATCATCTTAGATGTGAAACACCAGGATGACAGAGTTTATAGCTCGGTCATCATTAAAACCTAGTCAACACAACACAAATCGGAGTGTGTGTACCTGCAAGCAATCCTGCCAGTCCAAACATTTGATACAACTTTTTAATATCTTATTTGCCCCTTACCGGTTTCACCAGAGGTAGGTTTGCTCTGTCTGTCCGTCCGTCCGTCCCACCTGCAGTTTTTCAGACCTTTTCCCATACCCTTTAACATATTCAACTGAAACTTGGTACATGGCTTTAGTATAAGTTACAGAAAGAGTTCGAGTTTCAGGGTGTTTCATCTATTTTTCAGAGTTATGCCCTTTTTAGGTGTAGAAAATATCACAGGTATGCAAAGGGGACATGTATTGCAAAGCGGTTCTCACTCTTGTTAATATTTTGCCTTTTAGGTGAATGATTGATGTAACATTTAACACCACGTGTATATCACAGCGAGATCAGGGATCCCTCTGTTCATTTTATATCAACTGACAGAGAAGAACAGACTTGAAAGTTTGTTTTTGAGCACATGTGGAGGAATATATTGTTGTAGATTTCCGCCCGTTTGGTGTGCGGACGACCGCCTTAGCCCAATTGCGGCCGCGCGTGCCCACCGAACACGCAATCTAGTCGTAGCTTCCGGATCAACGCCGAAACCCAGCTATGGGTGTTTTTAACACACCATAAACCAGCCAATCCCTCTGTCCACGCTACAGGGTCGATCGCCGAATTGTCAATGTACCTAATTATTCGCGCAGACAGAGATACCGGGAGTTTATACCTCGACGCGGCCTGCACGAAAACGAGCCGCTTAAGCAGCTCGTTCCGTATGCGATTGCCGAGCGGTTTTATATCGCCAAATCCCGTCGGATGTACGTTTTATCGGCTTGATAATCAGCCAGCGAATATTCCGAACGTATCATGGCATTCAGTGGCAGAAAGTGACACAACGAGCAGGTTAACATTCAAACAATAGGGGTATTTATTTTTACACGGTAAGCAGTCAATGAAGCAATGGGGGAATGGGACAAGACACGAGCAAAAAACCTACAGCCGATGTCTATTATCATGTACACAATCATGCACTTAATCAGTTCTACTTAGGTAGACAAGGCGCCACAGACTTTCATCCAAAACCCCAGAAAGAAAGAACCGGGCTCGTGAGCCTTTATAATTACTCAGAGCCGGGATGACCGAAGGGGCTCCGAGAGACAGGGCGGGCTACCTGGCCACCCTCGTGGTGACTCGATGGGTCCTTGTTGGGCCGGACCCCTTTGCCCGGACCCCCGAGCTCCGACTGGCTCCCTTGGTCGTCCGGCCTCCATTGCGGCCTGGCCTAGTCGACGACGTGCTGGAGGAGTGAACGGGTCTCGACTCCGGCCTCCTGGTTGCGCCGGCGAACCCCCAGCGAACCAACTGCCCGCACTCCAACGCTCTGAACTCCCCAGCTCTCAATGGGGCGTCTCTCCACTCCCAACGCCAACTGCAAACCACAAACTCCAGCGTAGCACGAACTCACAGCAACCAGCTCTCAACTGCTCTCCACTGCCTCCGAGCTCCCCACACCAACTCAACTGCGAGCTCTCCACACCGACGCAACTGCTTGTCAGCGAGCGAACGCAGCATTTCATAGCCCCAAGGGCCGCGGTGGGCCGTTCCACCTGAAATCAGCGCCCTCCCCCTTTTCACCTTTGAAACTTCACCCAGGCTGGATCCACCCCTTTCACTTCCGATTGGCCAGCTTCTTCAGAGGGTAAGGCCTTTTGATCCGTTTTGAAGTCATGCTTGCACGCGGACGTGGTTGAAATCACCGGCTTCACGCGGACGTGTTGAAATCACCGGCTTCACGTGGACGTGGATGAAAATCACCGGCTTCACGCGGACGTGGTGGAAATCGCCATCAAACGCGGACGTGGGTTGTCGTTGTTGTTATTGTTGTTGTTTTAAAATAAAAGATAGAAAAGAATGCCACTACCTCAAAGATGCACAGCCTGGCACACGAACAAATCCCATCATACATTGGTGGGGAAATCTAACCTGGAACACACACTTATCGGAATAACTGATCCTCGGGGAACCTGAATGGTGTTCTGCGAATTTCCACAACTGTACATATTATATATATATATATATATATATATTGTTGTGGGCTGGGGGTCGGTGGCGAGAACGACCACTAAGGTGGGGAGGTTACGCTGTCTCCCACCAGACTCCCCGGAATTGTAGGCCGTCGCTCCGGATAATTCCGTGAGCCAGCGGTTCGCTGAACCGACCGTGGACGCCAAGATCTCAACCGCGTAGCATAGGGTCTATTTGTCTATAACCAATTTATCTAATTAAATTACGCCATTTCGACTACCGGGGAAACCACCCTTCGGCACGTCTTGCTCGAACCGGGTCACTCCCGACTGCGGTAGAGTTCCAACCACCGACTACCGACTCCGTTCGGGTGCAGCCAAGCGGAAACTGCAAAGCCGTGCCGGCTGGAATGAATGGATTATCGGGATGAAACCCCGCTTATACTCAACCCGGACCATGCTGGACCAATGTAAGAAGGGACAGAAACAGACTGGGAACATTTCTACATTTTTTATATTACGGTAAAATAAAGACAAAGGCCAACTTGATGCGAATATGCAATCAGGGAAATATTTACAATCAGCAAAAACACTTACTCAGTTCTACTTACAAGACGGGCCCACATGAAACACACACACAAAAGAAAAAAGAAACCCAGAGTTCTTTATTGGACCCTCCAGCCGATGAGAAGAGAGACGAGCTGGGAGTCAGAGTCCGGTGATGGTACCTGGCCGTCGGAGAAGGGGGTACTCCGTGCTGTGGCACCTGCCAATGGTCGCTGGCCTGGTCCCAGTCGCACGTGGAGGACTCGTGGTTGTGGCGGAGCTCGGGTGGTGAATAGTAGGGGTCCACGGAGGGAGGTCGGGGTCGCTCTGCCCTTCCTTGTGGAGGCCCAGCAGAGACGCGTTCGCCCCTCGATGACCCTCTGCTCAACCCTCATGACAGCAAAAACCAACTAAGAACTCGTAACAGCCCCTCGTAACCACTGCTCTAACCACTCAAGAACTCCAGCGCAACCCAAAAAAAACACGACACCCTCGCAACCCCACCCGTCATTTCTATGGATTCCCCTCGAGAGGGGAGGGCCTTGGTGAAGCTGACGTCACTGTTCACCCCGATTGATGGGGCTTCCATGGGTCCGCCCTTTCTGGGCGGGGATTCGACCATACCGGAAAAACCCGTTCACTCTACTGCAGACTCCCTAAAAAAGACCCACCGCCAGATTGAATTGGGACGCTGGAGGAAGTGGCCAGGAACGGCAGCAAGACTCTGCCTTGGCAAGTCAGAGTGTTTGTACACAGCGAGTGGGTAGTGGGTCGTGATGGGGAATGGAATGGTTGTTGGTTGTTCGTTGGATGTAAAGATTTAATAACCAAACTAAAAAACAGCCATAAAGCACGTTTTGATTCTCCCATTAGACAAAAGGAAGGAATCTGACTACACATGTACTTAACGGGATAACTGACTTTGGACCTGTATGTTGAATGCAAATGGTTTCCAGATACGTAACAATATATTATATATATATATATATATATATATATATATATATAATATATTATATATATATATATAAATATTATATATAATATATATATATATATATATATATATATAATATATATATGATATATATATATAGATTATATATAGTATATATATATATATATATATGTTATATATATGTATATATATGTATATATATATGTATATATATATATATGTATATATATAGCCTGGTGTTGGCGTAGTGGTTCGGATAGCGGCTCGGGATCCAAAAGGTCCTGAGTTCAAGCCCCGTTGGCCGCTTGAATTAATACACACCAGGAGGTTGACTCAGCCTGTCATTCTTCCGAGGTCGGCGAAGTGAGTACCATGTACTGGGCCCGGTGTATGCCCCGGTTAGAATAGGTGTACCATATCCCTGTGTCGTAAGAGGCGACCAGGGTTGCGTCGGAAGGGCATCCGGCGTAAAACCTGTGCCAAATCATTATGCGGATCATAACGGATGATCCGCTGTGGCGACCCCTAACGGAGCAGCTGAAAAAAGAAGATATGTATAAATATATATTCAGTGTGTGTGTCTCCTCCATAACTCCAAAGACATTAAACCTAGCAGCCTGAACCTTTGCATGGATACTAACAAAAAATCAAGGAAGTACATGACTAAAAATTGTGCGTTTGGGTTAATTAAAACACCCCTTTTGAGGATAATTAACAGCCGTATTTAATTATATCCTTTGTCAGGCACATCCTCGGTCACCGCT
>CM068963.1:101854524-101874264 GCA_035128595.1 Eptatretus atami
TCAGCCTGAGCAAAATGGCCCACACTCCGTCATCCTGAGAGAGTGGTCCACACTCCGTCTTCCTGAGAGAGTGGTCCGTGCTCCGTCAACCTGGACAAGTGGTCCGTGCTCCGTCAACCTGGACAAGTGGTCCGTGCTCCGTCATCCTGAATGAGTGTCCATGCTCCGTCATCCTAAACAAGTGGTCCGTGCTCCATCATCCTGAGCGAATGTCTGTGCTCTGTCCTCTGAGTGAGTGTTCGTGCTCCATCATTCTGAGTGAGTGGTCCATGCTCCGTCATCCTGACGATTGGTCCGTGGCTCCATCATTCTGAGCGAGTGGTCCATGCTCCGTCATTTGAGTGAGTTGTTCGTGCTCCATCATCTAAGCGAGTGTCTGTGCTCCGTCATTCTGATGAGTTGTGAAATAACACCCGACTTCCAAGCATTTGCCGTTTTGAAGTGTTTTCTAAATTACTGAGCCAAATATTTTTTCCATTCATCACACGCAGCTGTTTCTAAAGACTAATGCTTGTGAACAATTGCTGAAATGTCTACATGAATGCAACGTTGTTTTTCGGTGAAAGCGACAAGGTTTTTGGGTTTTATACAGTATGGACTGTAGTTGGTAATCATAATGACTCGAACGTGGTGTACGTGTGTGTGTGTGTGTGTGTGTGTTTTCATAAAGCTTAACAAAGCATAAACATATTCCCTATTAACTCCCCACCCCACCATTCTCTATCTTTGTCCCATCCTTGCTCTGTCCCCCAATACAGTGTAGTACCCTCTCCCACCACCTACTCTCTCTCTCTCTCTCTCTCTCTCTCTCTCTGTACACATATCGGGGTGGTGGTTATGTCCAGATAGGGTTTGTCTCTGGATGGGAGTTGTCTCTGGACGTGTCCGTGCAGTGTTTGTCCTGGACACTCGGGGTGGTGTTTGTCTCTGGACGCGTCCGAGGGAGTTTGTCTCCAGACGGTCTGGATGGTAGTTTGCCTCAGGATGTGTCCGGACATTGTGTCTCCGGCAGTATTTGTAGTATAACCGGTAGAAAAAGGATTTCAAAATATTTTTTTCATCTTCACTGTTATTCCATGCAAAATCATTTTGCTGAGATATTATGGATCATAATTAACGCTCCACCGCACGTCTGCCTTCCCTTCCCCCACCCCTACTCCCCACCTCTCTCCCTCGCTCCTTGCTCTCCCTCCCCATCTCTCCCCCCCCCCCTTTAATAATCCGTCGCTGAAGTGATGGGTGGTATTTGCTCATCATATGATAAAGCAGTGCCTGCTAAATTATGTTCTATTTAGGCCTCACACAATAAATACAAGAATTTGTATGAGGACTCTACACATACACACCGAAAGTACTCACCATTATGGTGGGTAATGAATGGCCACTAATTACCCTTACCTAACGCCAGCAAATATGTATATATTTGTGAAATTCCCAATGGGATAAAAGAAAATGATTCCCTTCAATGCAGCCATCATAACCCTCAGATATGTATATAACAAGTCACCGAACGTGGCATTGGTGCCCTATTTAGGAATGGCACTGAGATGTGTCACTGAGATGTCAAAAAGTAAATGAAATTTGGCCCTCTGTGGGCTGTCACTTTGATCAATGTTCATTCCTGCACCATTACCCCAGCCTTTACACCATCATACAGCTTTTGTTAGGCCCACGGCTGTCTGTGGCCATGCACAGCTAGTTAAATATCGGTGTTGCTGTACTGGGATCATCCAGGACAATATGTCCTCCTTAATGATCTTTTGACAGTTTTGTGAATGTGGTGCGAATTATTATCGTCAAGAAAGCTTTCACGTCGATGCACTATACTATTTATCGAAATAATATGTCCAACGGTTTAATGGAAATTTGATGTAATTTCATGTCCGATGATGTAACACTCAATAAATTCATTGTATGGCAAAGGGAGAAACATTTTGGAGCATGCTTTCCTTTGGATGGAATGTAAAACTGTCTGTTGTCTCATAACTAACTACCTTGCACTTTATGAGATGCTCCAGGTTAGAGTTGACAAATACAGCTCAATTTTTTTGCATGCAATGTCGAGGCTCGTGGAGAGTTGGAATATAGAACGGATCAAGATGTAATGTGACGAAAAGAACAGTGGAAAGAGTGAAGAGGATAGAGGTGGTGGAACACATCGATAGCAGGGTTGAGGGAGAAAATAGAGTGAAACATGAAGAAATAAGTGCTGTGGGAAGAATGAGGGCAATGGGGCGAATACAGGGGTGAACTCACGTTTTTGAAGCAAGGAGGGGGAATGAGATAAAGTTGAGGAGCATGGAATGAGAACACTTCGGATAAAGCAAACGGAATGAGGCACACGACAACAGAGCAGAGGAAGAATCGGCATGCCCACTAGCTGAGGCCTCGGGGAGTATGCCAACACAAAGTGAACATGAATTTGACAATATGCCACAACAAGGGTATGGTAAAACATTGAAACTCGGATGAAAACACAACCAAAACACAGGGATGAAATGATAACAGAAAGTCAAAATTGATTTGGTCTGGAAACCTAGCTTTGATGAACTGCAAGGAGTCACCGATGAACCAACGTCCAACATGCTCAGACCTGGAACCGGAAGTCAAAGCAGGGCTTTTGTGAATTGTACATCATGTAAAATTATTTATGTAACAATTTGGCAACCATCTCAGTAACTTGGCTTGTGTACCTGATATTTTAAGAACCGTTGAACATTTAGCTTCCTCACACAGATCTATTCCTCAAACCACCCAAAAGGTGGGGGGGCTGAGAGTATCAGCTCCTTGTTGCTTATTCAAATACAGTATAATACTGTCCTGCAGAAATTGTATCATGGAATAACCTTCTGGAGGAAAACTTTGACCACAAATCAGTGTGAGCCTGAATATAACAAAACATATAATCAATGTAATGGACAGTCTGTACACGATGAACAAGATGCAAGTATTCACAGAGTGTAAAACTACACACGATACTCGTAGTGTAAACTTCCGCCAGGCTGAACAGTTTACATTCTGCATCGGGTCCTTAACCAAAATCAAAATCGAATCAGCTTGCTGTTGTCATCCACCCAACTCATCCATGAAGTTTTGTTATAATCTGTCCACAATGTTAAAGAAAATAAATAATTATTTATCTGGAGTCGTTTAAAATGTCCACATAAAGCATATAAAATTAATTTATGAGTATTTTCAATTAGCTGAAGGGTACCTAGTTTTATAGTGTACTCATCGATGATCTCGCTTTACTTGGATCAGCCCAACTCACCTTCACTCTTTCATTCCTCTTTGTTCCGCATCTGGGACAACTCCCACACTCGCTTCAATCCCACTCTTCCCTCCAGGTCTTCAAAACAGCTGTTCACCACAAATCTCTTATCTTCCCCCATCCAAAACCATGATCTTTTCTACCCCGTTAACCCACCCCAAACCCACCTCCTTCAATGCTCTGCATTCCTTCCTGAAAGTCCCTGTAGTGTAAGGACCTGAAAGTCCCTGTAGTGTAAGGACCTGAAAGTCCCTGTAGTGTAAGGACCTGAAAGTCCCTGTAGTGTCCATCTTGTTTACCCCGTGTACCTTGTCCCATCCCTCTCCCTTCCACAGATCTCCTAATGTCTCTGTTCCCCAATGTTTTGTGCTTATACGACCTCGACAGTGTTTCCCAAAAAAATTTTTTTTTGAAACATCGTGCTATAAATCCTTTTTGGCATGATCTCTCAATTGTGAACAATCACTTTAAAAATTCTTGGATTTGGATCCAGATCTTCACCAGAATTGAAAGAGTTCGTCCTTGTCAACACCCAAACTGTCCACCAAGTTTCGGCTGAATCAATCAATAACCTTTTGAGATATTGTGCAATACATCGTTTTTGGCCATATCTCTCATTGGTGAAGAATCTCTTAAAACCAGAAGGGCACTCTTCGACGTTGCGACGTCACCAGATAGCCTCCACCCATATTATTCCATCATTATACATACTTGTACCAAGTTTGATTTAAATCCCTGAAGCCAGATTCAAAGTATTAAATAATTCTAACTGCCAGACCATGTGTCCGATCAGGTTTAAATTTAAAAATATATTCTCTGACGACTCGATCATAACTGTGATGTTTCACATCGATTGATGAAGTGGTTCAAGAGAATAATTATTTTAAAATCTTCATTGACTCCAATATGGCTGCCAGACCATGTGACCTATTAATTATTAGTGAACACCCTGGGTATCCTCAAGGTTTGAGGAAAATATGGGTGAAGTTTCCCCTCGATCTGTCAAGCTTTTCTGGAGATGATTTTTAAAGGTTATTTCTTCAAAAAAAATCAGAGCTGCCAAACCATGTGACCTACTGTATGATATCATAGGTGGACAAATTTTTTTTCTTCACTTACAGGTTACATGATACCTGTAAAGTTTTGCCTCGATCTGTTCAGCCATTTCAGAAAATATTTTTGAAGGCTTTTATGTTTAAAAAAATATGGCTGATGAACCACATGACTGATGATGTCATCAATTTTTTTCCCCCTATTCAATTTAGTACTAGATGACCCTCAAAAGTTTTCATACTGATCAGATAAAGCGTTCGATGTATGCAATGGTGATGTCATAATGGAGCCACCGATGACGTAAAAAAAAAATCACTCTTCTCCAATGTGAGTACTTCACATGTGCTAAGTTTCAATTTTTTCCATGGAGCGGTTTTGGAGATAAAGAGGTCCCAAGTTTTCCCTTTTTTCCACCACGGCTGCTTCACCACGTGACCTATGACATCATAATTTTCATTAAAACATTCGACATGAGTCATACCGATGGTGAAAATTTCATGTCAATCAGATAAGCGGTTGCAGAGAAAACAGAGAAAATTAGCACGGACATACGTAGGTACGTATGGACGGAGGACAAACCAAAAACATAATACCTCCAGTGACTTCGTCAGCGGATGCATAAAAATTCTCCTGTCTCGATCTGGATCCAGATCTTCCCAGAATATAATTAATTCGTCCATGTCACACCCCCATCCTGTCCACTGAATTTCGTGAAATTCGTCAATAACTTGAGATATCCTGCTCACGGAATGACAAACGAGGGTAAAACCATAACCTGCGTCCACCATTGGTGGCGGAGGTAATAAGGTGAATACGACCAGAGAGGCCTGTGGAACCAGGGCAACAGCATGAAATGCATCTGTTTATAACTGGCAATTATACACTTTCTTTATATTTCAGATTGAGGCTCATGGAAGAGTGGGGAACACAGAGAAGAGAGAGAGAGAGAGAGAGAGAGAGAGAGAGAGAGAGAGGAGAGAGAGAGAGCAAGGAGAGAGAGAGAGAGAGGGGGATAGATATGGAAGGAAACACAGTAACCTGCAAGTACGATAGTTGGGTTGGGTTAGGTAGCATTGATGAGTGGAGAAAAATGACGGTGCACCACCTGCGAGAAGCTCAGGAGGGAAGAGTAAGATTTAACAGCCTGTGGAAGGTGTTGCACAAATGGGAGAAAAGAGAAACAAAGGCGTTGAGGTGTGTGGTCAGCCTAGATATTGGAAGATTATTCAGGAGGGGATTACTGGAAAAACATTTGTGCTGGAGGGTTAGGGAAGACTTGTTTGGCTGAGAGAGCAGAGGGAACTAGACGGAAGGTGAAGCGGTTAAAAAACAGAGAGGCTGCATACCTATCTGGGATGTTAAAGCAACAGGCCTCGTTCTTCAGCCTCATTGCTGTAGATGCTGATAATGTGACCTTTAGATTCCACAGTTTTCTGTCTGGTGGAATATGAAAGCCTTTGAACACATTGAGTTAATCAGACTCGGTGGTGTAATGGTTAGAGTGTCAGCTCTGTGTCTGGGAGGTCGGTGGTTTGAGCCCTGGCTGAGTCATACTAAAGACTTTAAAAATGGTACGTGCTGCTTCCTTGCTTGACACTTGGCATTTTAAAGGATAAAGCACAGACTAACAACCATAAGTTTGCAATACTGGTGCAGGCTTTGATGGACCTAATTGCCTCCTCCTGTGTCAAAGTTCCTTGCAAGGAAACTCGTATTATATTACAGTTTAGTTGACAGACTTGCCTAGAATGTGAAAACGAATACACTGAATGCAGACATCAACAAGGTATCTTGGCAAGGCAGGGATAAGTCATGTTAATCATGATTTAATGTTCGACAAAAATAAATAATTATTTATCTGGAGTTGTTATAAATGCCCATATAACAGATATAAAATTAATTATGAGTATTTTCAATGACTTGCAGGGTACCTCGTTTTATAGTGTACTCATCATTCTGTGATCTAGCTTCACTTGGATTAGCCCACTGAATCAATTTCCATGAAAACTTCCTTCTGGTGATGGTCAGCAGGAGTCGCTGCATCTGTTAATGTGTCGTCTTCAGCTGGGACGTTAAGCTGGCTTTCTCAGACGTTTTTGCACATACAAGATCCCGGAATATTATGGAGGAGCAGGCCTTTTGGCAAGTACATTTTTGACAAAGTGGCAAATTATTTATATTTGTTGAATGTCAAGGTTGAGGGCCTACTAAATTTAATGTCATTTATGTGTGCATGATGAAAATTCACTTCTTAGCTAAAACCCTCATAAAAATGCTCATGAGGTCTGATTTGATTCCCATCATCATGAGATTTCATTCAATTTCAGAGCTTTTCATATAAAGGAAAAATTCCAAATGGAAAAATGCATTACAAACAATTCAATTAATGTAAACTTTAAATACATTATTCTGCGTATGATTTATGTTTTCTTTTTAATTAGTTCCATATTGCTTGATTTGGTCTCGTTTTCATATGAAAAAGGTCCCACAGTCGATTTGGCAGAGCCTTCTATATCCCTACAGGCTGCCATCGTGTTGCCAAATTCAGGGACATATTTCACTGACAATTCTACGACTCGGAGTATTCAAGCCCATCAAGCATCATCCCATAGCCTGCCTGGGGCCTAACCAAGCTTCTTGTCTATCTTATACAGTACCGTCTGGCATTGGATATTCAAACCGCAGTTCATCCTACTGCATTCCCAATCGGATTCTCAACAGCTCGGAACACATCACCGCTATACACCGGAGAGCATTTAATGCACTAAAGTTGGAATTTATATCCACAATACACGAAAAATCTTCCGTAGCACAGTTGTTCACGAACAGGAAAAAAAAAAAAAAACATCTTGCCAAAGTGACCGTCGAGGCAGCAACATTGTCAGTTTATTGCCAGCAATTTGGACGGGAAAATAATATGCTTGCCTAAAATAAACTGCATTCTCGTTCTCAAGATCAGTGTGACATGGATTAAGGTTGCTAACAAGTGCCAGGAATATGGGAAGTCGTATTCAAATCTAAATATTGATGGCCTGATTGTAAAATTTAAAACCACATGAATGCTACTTAGTGTACTGTGATACAACTGCAACCACAAAAGTTTCGCTTTGATGATATAATGTCATAAACATTCCTAAAAACGAAATCCAAAGTGTCATGATGTGGGTAGTTGTTTTCCAAGATAAATATTTTTAAAAGAACATTCTGAACACTGGTGTAAAACTTCTCGAGCGCACAAAGATTGATGCCACTTGTGCTGTGGTTATGAGGCATTGGGAGGTGTTTTTTTCACACTGCGTGTGTTTTCGTACACTCTGGAGATAGGCACATGCAGTTATCTTAAAATTACGAGGGTCATATTCAAGATGTTTTGAGCTTGCTGTGTTATGAACGCCAAGAATATTAAGCAACGCGTGACAAAGCATGCACAACTTGCCCGCACATTCATTACAATATCAGTTTTGAGACGTGCATGTTGAGTTCAGCACTCTATACTTAACTTGATCTCTTATGAACAAGTGGAATGAAATCCTCTCCGGTTGTGTTGCAGTATTCATGGACAACGCTGTGTCATACTAACATGGCTACGGAGGGGTAGATCAAAAATCAAGAACAACCTGGGAGACCATAAAATATCGTTCATGAGGACTCTTGATGATTAATTGAAACCGAGCCAAAAACATCGTCCCGATTGATTCATATGTGATTGCTTCACATACAGTGGAGGCCATCAGGATCACTGGTTGTTGCGCTGAAATTTTTTTGCCAAAAACGTTTCCAAAGAAACACGACTGGCACAATAAATCATGACAATTCTTAGCAAGTCTCTGTTGAAGCAATGTGGCTTCAAATTGTTTCTACATCACATTCATTTGCTTGAACTGAATCTTTCTGACGGCTATATTTTTCCTTCGCTGATGGATGGACAGCATGGAAGCAGTTTGAACGCAATGGCTGTCATTTGAGCAGTTGGACAACAAAGCTGGTGAACGTCTTTTCAAACTTGCAAAATCTTGAATCATACTGCACTAAATGTATTGCCGGCTCCTGGCAACGTAAATAAGAATAAAAACGCAAACTAGTGGTTTGGTTTATCTGGGTTTTTTTCTAGATGGAGGTTCTACATTTATTCAACAGCTGTGAGCAATCTCATAACTGACAAGAAAAACGACACAATTATCAGCTTTCATGAAGGTCTTTAGTCGTACTGATGTGTCGAAAAACAATTTTGTGGCCAGTGAGGTAGGTGCTCGAGCAAGACAGAAAAATACGGTAGCTTTGGAATCATGATTGGATTCAATTTTCAAAAATATAACATTAACTTGTGGCACATTTCGGTTATTAATCTCTTTTTGGTAATGAGTATCTTTCTGAGATGCTTAAACATGGTGACAACAAATATCCTGATAACAGTCCATCCAAGGATCAGAACTTTGTCATTTAAAAAAAAAAAATTGTATGCAAGGTCAAGGCTCGTGGAAGAGCAGGTAGACTGAACAGATCAGGACACAACAGAACAATAGCAACAGTAGAGAGAAGTGGGAAACACCAACAGCAGGGTGGAAGGACAAAACAGAGGAGACTTGGAACAAATAATTGGTGTGGGGAGAATGAGGGGTAGAGTAGGACACTTGTGGTGGACCAGATGGATATTGAGGAGGCAGTCACATACGAGTGAATATTTTGCTAAATAACTATCCATTGGTATTGAGAGCAATAGAAACAATACATCATCAGTGTTGGGTTATTAGTAAATTGCGTAAAAGTTGAAAACTCATTTGAACATCATTTAGGATTGTTTATATAACTTACAAGACTAGACAGGCAAACAAAGAGTAAGGCCCACAAGGTAAACAAAGAAGAGAGCTGTCTTTTCAACAATGACATCTTTATACAAGTGGGTATTGTGTTGACGTTAATAGGCAAGAAAATCAATGAGACATTAATTGAGATCTGATGATTGGATATGGACCCGATTAACCGAAGGCAGAGCAACCGGTCCCTGCTGATGTTCTCACAGTGAGAACAATAATGGATATGTTCTAATTTAATGGCATCGACGTTACATTGCAGACAAAACGTATGATCAACATTTCAAAATAAAATGCATGATTGATTAATATTAAAACTTCAAAGACTGTATATAAATTATATGTTTAAGCTACAGTAATACATTTGTTATTTTTTTCTTCTTCATTATTGCTCATGGCCTAGCTTGGTGTTGGCGTCGCAATGTATGTACTTACTGTATATCCGTAATGCTGTAATCTCAATTTTGCTGTAACAAATCCCATGTGCTGAGCTAATTGTCGTGTGAAGTGCATTTGTCTTTTTACGTCATTTTGTCCTGTGTGTAATGTATAGACAAGCTCCTGTAAGATTAAAGCCTCAGACCTTCCAAGTGCATGATGGCAGGTTTAAAACCAAAAACAAATGTAGTGTAACAAGGGAGGATAGCTGTGATATGCTTTTTAACATGTCGAGTCAATTCTCGAGGGAATATGGTATGAGTGAGTGTACAAGCTGCCGTTTTGGTGCTGCACAAGCAGGCCACAGCTTTGGGGGCCCTTTCAGGAGAGTGGGAAGCTGCCAGAGCTGCAGATGTTCCATCTGCTATCATGCTGCATTAAAGATGCTGTGGAATATTTTACAAGACTGACTTATACTGGTGCCTTGGCCGAAAAATCTCATCCATAAATATTCAGTGACATTTAAGCTATGTTCTATGTACCAAAAGTGATGTTAATCAAGGCTAAATGGCACAGAGTGACATAATTTAATGACTTCCTGATTCCTCTAAGGGAAAATAATAGTTCTGAAGTTAAATCTTACTCCCTGTCAAAATAAAACACTCAAAGACTTGCGTTGTGGATGATGTAGTTGGCATCTAAAATTGAAAATATAGGTAAACCTATAAATTGTAAGTGCATAGTGTTAAAACTACTTGTACAGCTTTCAGGCTCAATTGCCATGAATTATCTCTTTATTTACAACATCGAGCTCATGGAAAAGTGAGACCAAGATGGAGGGTGGTATGAATTGACAGTGGGGAAAAAGGACACAATTAGGTAATATGAACAGGAAAAGAGGAGATAGGGGAGAGGATGAAGCACCATAACCTGCAGGTAAGCGGGTTCGGTTAGGAAAGGTTAATGGGAGTAATAAAGCTTGTGGTAAGGATGGAAGACGACATGAGGTGGCGGTTGCACTGGATGCGAAGCCCTGGGGGGAAAGAGTGGGATAAAACATCCTCAGGAAAGCTGTTGTTCTTTCAATGTCGCACCCACACCAACCCCAGCTATATTTTTAATGACTTCAATATGTTGGCAACTATTATGTAATATCAGTTATCCCTGAGGATAAATGTCAATGAATTCATCCTGAACTTGATTCACTTCTAAAGTAGGTTACAAGTTTGTCCAATTGTGCAGCACATATATATTCTAAATAATCTGAGGAAAAATCATTCCAATTTAAAATATGGATTTGAAATTGACGAAACTTAGTTTTTTAATTCAAAGACACAGTCCAAGATATGCTGATAAATGTCTTCACCACATTAACATCACAGAATGAAAGAATATGCTGCTGGTACTGCTACTACTACTCTACATACTA
This sequence comes from Eptatretus atami, assembly GCA_035128595.1. NCBI lineage: Eukaryota > Metazoa > Chordata > Myxini > Myxiniformes > Myxinidae > Eptatretus > Eptatretus atami. The sequence goes on from CM068963.1 coordinate 101,865,467, forward strand.
CTTCAATGGCCAATTATTCCCACCTTCTTGTGAGGACAGCGGGGAACGTTTTTGGTGCAAGGGCTCGGCAGGCCTGATGTATGACTGAAGGCGACAGGAATTTGTAATTTGTTTAGGTGCCGGCGATAGCTCGCATTCTCTTTGTGAAGAACACTGTGGGATCTTTAACATCCAACAACTGATGCTGGCAGACGGGACGTCTAGTTAAATGTCCACCCGAGGACGGCACGTATTGGTGCACGCTCTGCCTGCGAAACGCCAGGGTGACAGTTTATAGCTGGATCGAGATTCAAAACCAGGCTCAACGGCTCAGAGTTAAGTGACATTTTGCACTCTCGTGTCAGACATTTGTCTTAAATTACCACTGCAACTAATCGTAATCTCACCGTGTGGAATTGATCTCGAGGAAGTTTTGTAAACGATCGGATGTGTAGCAAAAATTTTAAAATTTATACAAGCTAATTGTTACTCCAAAATTAACATGGACGCCACAATAATATAATACAAGCATTTTTGTTACAGTTTTACATGATCATACTTATTTTTTCTGATGTGCTATCTTATAACTTTCCAGCACACAAAATCCCTATTATGTTTGCTTATTACAAAGCTTGCATAGATTAGGTCATCACATCATCTCACATCGAGCAATTCCAAAAGAAAAAAAAACATAATTGCACACCGGTTTTATGTAAAATTGGAATACTTAGCTGTAAATATAAAAGCTCATATCAAAGTTTCCATGATTGTGGGGGGCACACTCTCGAGTCTAGATGATGCTGTGCGACACAATAAAAATTAACGAAACAAACAGTGTCGTCTTCTTTTTGTTTGTTTTGTTTTAAGGAAGTTAAATGAATTTTAAGTGAAACACCAAAATGGCCAATCATTTACTCCTTGGCATGTTTGTGATTCCAAGGTGCACTAAGCAGGGACACCAAGCGATCGATTTTATCACTTCTCGGAAGTAAAGGGACATACTGAGCACGACGTTGGCCTTTTTGAAGGCCCTGGGAAGGCTTGTAAGAGCACGACTTCTCTAATCCAGGTATTACTTATCTGCTTTTTCACTTGTTTTCATACACACAACGCTGGGAACTTTGAACCTTGATGAAACTAACTTTTATAGTTTGCAATTAATGAGAAATGAATAAATTTTTCAGAAACGCCTGTTAATGTTGCTCCTTGAACTAATGAAGGATGCTTTAAATTATTTACTGGAAATGTGAAATTGTTTGAAACCAATTCAGAATGCTTTGGCTTGTTGTCAAAATTAATTTCGGCTTTAAGAAAAAAGAACGAAAGCTTATAACCGATTTCTCAATCTGTATCAATGACTGTTTATCTCTGCAGGGGCTAACAATATACAGCTTGCATGGTGAGAATAATAAAGCTATGTGATCAATTTATGGCAACAGCAGTGTTTTTTGAATCTTACGTTGCTCAACAACAGGACACGCATGCAGAATTATACAGCTCACCTGACTCCTGAGCAGTTCAGGTCACCAAAGACTTTGATGCAGCCGAGGGGACATTAAGACAGCTGTTCTGCTTGAAACTGGAAGATAAAGTTCCCAGGATGGCTTTTTTAAGACGAGGCCTTTGTATTGGTCTGTCCAGGTTTCAATACTATTTTGGGCAAGAGAGAGGAGCCAGTTTTGAGAAGGGATGGGGGACGGGAGGGGGTAGATCAGGGCACACATGACAAACGGGAGAATTCCATTGATGAAAATTTTACTCTGATAATTTCACTATTTCAAAGCAACATGCTGTCAAAGCCAGTCCTCAACCAAAAACGAAGCAAATTATTTCATAGCTGCAGTCTAACCAATTCGATTTTGGTGAAGATCCAGATCGGATACAAGAATTTTTAGATCCTCGTGGAGGAATCTCTAAGTCTTTCTCATGATGTTGTTCTTCTCATTCTTCTTCTTGGTGGACTTTTTGTTTCACAGCCTACAGTTTTCATCGAAACTTCCTGAAACTTGGCATATATATATATGTAAAAATACCCTGCGCAGACAGTAACCATCTCGGATTTTTGCAAATTTCCTCCTAAAGAAAGCTATGACGTAAAAAATATCTCCGCTAATGGAAATCACCTAAAAATTATCTCCAAAACTAGGCAAGCTTTTTGAATTCTGTTTGCGGAATCGCAACAGGGCATTCGCAGAGATGAATTACCGCACATATGATACATCACTATGACGTCATATCAATTTTTATGACGTCATTCCTATTTTTGACATTTTTTGTTTCACAACCCAGAGTTTTCATCGGCATCTTCGTGAAACTTGCCATGTATATGCAGGAAAGCCCATGCGCAGGCAGTAACATCTCCGATTTTGGAAATTCTTCTAGAAAAAAAGCCGCTAAATGGATAATCGCCCTATACCATTATCTCCGAAACTAGGCAAGCTGTTTGAATTTTGTTTGCGGGAATCAAAACGGGCATTAGCACAGATAATTATCGCAAACCTGATACATCACAATGACGTCACATATCGTTTTTATGGAGTCATAATTAAGAGGACGAGGATCTTAGCTCATTTGAGCTTGTTAAAGTGATTCTTTACCATTGAGAGGCAGGGCCAAAACCTATATATAGCACGATATCTCAAAAGGTATTAGATGGATTCGGATTCAACTTGGTGGACATGTTGGGTGTGTGACAAGACTAAAATGATTCGATTTTTGTGAAGATCTGAATCCGGATCCGAGAATTTCTCTCAAGTTATTATTCACCATTGAGAGATAGGGCCAAAAACGACAAATAGCACAACATCTCAAAAATAGATGGATTCACATAAAAACTTTGTGGACAAGTTGGAGTGCCACTAAGAAGAATTGTTTCAGTTTGGTGAAGTTCCGAGTCAATAACAAGAATTTTGTTAAGTGATTCTTTACATTGAGAGGACCGGGCCAAAAAGTATGTATCGCATGATATATCTAAAAGTTATGGACACTTGTGACAAAATTAGGTGGAAGAGTTGGTTAGTTAATAAGAACAAGCCGATTCGATTTTGGTTAACGTCCAGATTCAGGTCCGAACTTATCAGTGGAATACAATTATTTAAACTGTTCAGCTGGCGGGCAGGTACGCGCTCTACCGAGTGGTTCCCGTTTCGCTACAAGTGTACTCTTCTGAATTGATTTTATTTTTTTTTGTTTGTTTGTCCACACATAACTTTCGTGTTTTCTCCCGCAACCATTATTGCGATTGAGACGAATTTTTCACCATCAGGTGCGGACTACTCATCTATAATTATTTAGTCATAATTATGACGCCATAAGTCACGTTGGTGTGGCAGCCATGTTGTAAAAATGGAAACACTTTAAACTCTGTATTCTGAAACTGCTTCATGAAAAATAATTGAAACAAAGCTCATTGGTCCGAGTACTCCCCATGGAAATAAGGTGTGTAATGACTGATGATATCCGTGCCTTCATTATGACTGTCATTTCGACAAGTGCAAAACACTTTATCGGTCCCAGTATGAAAAAAATTTTTATCTGCACATTGTTGGTCCAACTGGACACAATTTTTCCCATTGGAGCACTTCCTCCTGTATATTTCTTCAAAAATGATAGTTACTTGATGTCATGTTGTCACCCTGGTACAGGCACCACCTGGAATAGAATCAAAAAAAACTTTGTCCCCTCTCTTATTTCTCCAAAACACTGCCATCCGGAAAAAAAATTGAAACATGCGCACTCATGTAATGTACTCCCCATGGAAATATGAGCATCGGTTAACGATTTATGTCTTATTGGTGCCATTCATTATGGTGTCATTAATATTGACAAGTGCTATCGCTTGAATCATGGTCAGTTGAAAAAAAAATTCGCATTTTGTTGGTCCAAGGACACAATTTTTCACTATTGGAGTGGCATCTCGCTGTAGAATTTTTTCATGATATTATGACGTTATGTGTCCCCAGTATAGGCACCTCTTTGAAGAAAAAAAACTTTCCCACTCTATAGTTCTGAAACCACTCCATGAAAAATACTTGAAACACTTGGCTCATTGTAATATACTTCCATTCCATCCATTGGGACATACTCTGTGCCAGGGCATTTGGGTGCTGCAAGAAGCAGTCTCCTTTGGTATCACGTGCATTGGTTGCTGTCAGAAAGCAGTCATCCTTGGCTATTCAGTGCCTTATGATGCTGCCAGAGCAGTCTTCCTTGCTATTCAAGTGCATTTGCGATGCTGCAGAAGCAGTTCTCCTTGGCTATCCGGCACAATCCTGACAGGTCACCACTACCAACACAGGGACACCAGCAAAAGCTTGGCACTCATTTTGCCAACCCCAGGAAGGAGGACAGGCATAGTCAACACCAACTGGTCAATTAATCAACAGCTAAATGGATTTGAACTCAGGATCATAGGATCCCCAAGCTCACCACCATAACCATATAAGCCAAAACCCAAGCACTGTTTACTCTCCATGGGGAATAAGGACATTTTATTGATGTCATCGGTGCCTCATTATGATTGTCATCAATTTACAAGTGCTAACCTTTGATCCGCGTCAGTATGAAAAAAGAACCTTACTTGCAATTGTTGGTCCGAATGCATGAAATTTTGTCATAGGCGTGTGCCTCCTCCTGCAGGATGTTATTTATGACAGCTCGTTATGATTATCATTTAGGTCATTGTGGTACGGCACCATCTGGCATAAACCAAACAAAAACCTGCCCCATCTATATCTCCGGAAACCTGAAACCATTCCTCAAACCTGCATCAGCATGTCGCTGGTAACCTCCTCCTCATAACGATGAGAGTCGTTGTTTTCATAGTGTCAGATTAGACCATGTCCGAACCAGCAGTCAAGACCTATCCAATAGTGGAACAATGTAAAGCATGTGCTCATAATCACTACTACCTGACACAAACACGATTACATCTCACGACCCAGATCTACTGAAAGTGCATAGAGATGCTCACGTATCACCAACGTTCCATTATCTCAGGGTGTGTGATATGTTCATTACCATCGCCACATCTTCCCAATGCAACATTTTTTGCCCCTCCTGGACAATTATCTTTTCCACCATTCCTATCAAAGCAATGCCAACTGTATGCGTCCTTGGAGACATTACTAGACATGATCTACTATCAGCCGAGTCCAATAATCGGCAGCACCTGCTGCCGTGTTATTTATCGTCCTCCATAAGGTCTTCTCATAATCTTGTGAAAAGTGGCCCCCACAGCGATCGGGTTTCTTACAACTACCTTACTTACTTAGCCTACGATACATTATAACAACAAATTGCAGCATTTGAATATATAGATACAGTCACTCATGATCAATGCTTGCTATGCCCCTATTGACTTACTCTTCCCAACTAGTCGCTGTTATCACAGTCGAAGACAACCACTGAAGAAGGTTTCTACGTTACAGACCAATAAAAAAAAAGTTATAAAAATTAACCTCGCGTTCACTGGTCTGGCCAAGGCTATATTGAGATGTAAGCAAAAAATCTTTGAAAAATTACCTTCTGCTTAAACCGCTTAAACCCGTCAATGGCAAAATTTATAACCTAATTTCATCAACTTATACATGGGAAATTATAGTTTGATTGAACATTGACGATCATCGGTTTCACTAGTCTGTGCAGCCATATTGGATTCAATGGAAAAAAAACCCTTAAAAAACAGAAAGAGTGGCTGCACCAATCTTTCTCAAGGCTGCGCAGGATAATTAATTCTATTGAACACCCATCTAGTTATCTATGTTCTCCATTTAACTTATTTAGTTATTGTCATTTAGTATTAACTTATTCATACATAAAGCTGTATGAAATTTACATCATTTGGATGTCTTTCGTATTCACTTAAGTTAGTTGGATAACTTTGAAAATTACTGCCCAGTAACCCATCCTCAGTTTTAACATAGTCAATGGCGAAGATGTTTTCAATTTACCCTCAGTTTTCAGCGAATGCATCTCTAACATATTATGAAAAAATATACAGTGTACCAGCAAAGGCCAACCTCCACCACCCTCGTCACGCTACCTCCCACCCCTTCCCTTCCTCGTGGGCCTCCCACCCTTCCCCTGCCAACTCCAACTCCCTCCAGACTCCCACCCCATCATTTCCATTCCCTCCTCCCAACTTTACACCCCCTCCTTCAGGCTCCCAACCCTTCCCCTCCCTCCTCAGTAGAGGATAAATGGGGGTTCTGAGGGCAACACCATTCAATGCAATTGGGGGAAAAAGCGCGAAAAACTTTCGATCAAGCCCAGCTCCGTCATCCTAAACAAGTGGTCCGTGCTCCATCATCCTGAGCGAATGGTCTGTGCTCTGTCCTCTGAGTGAGTTGTTCGTGCTCCATCATTCTGAGTGAGTGGTCCATGCTCCGTCATCCTGAGCGATTGGTCCGTGCTCCATCATTCTGAGCGAGTGGTCCATGCTCCGTCATTCTGAGTGAGTTGTTCGTGCTCCATCAATCTAAGCGAGTGGTCTGTGCTCCGTCATTCTGACTGAGTTGTGAAATAACACCCGACTTCCAAGACATTTGCCGTTTTGAAGTGTTTTCTAAATTACTGAGCCAAATATTTTTTCCATTCATCACACGCAGCTGTTTCTAAAGACTAATGCTTGTGAACATATTGCTGAAATGTCTACATGAATGCAACGTTGTTTTTCGGTGAAAGCGACAAGGTTTTTGGGTTGTATCAGTATGGGGACTGTAGTTGGTAATCATAATGACTCGAACGTGTGTGTACGTGTGTGTGTGTGTGTGTGTGTGTGTGTTTCATAAAGCTTAACAAAGCATAACATATTCTCCCTATTAACTCCCCAAACCCCACCATTCTCTATCTTTGTCCCATCCTTGCTCTGTCCCCCCATACAGTGTAGTACCTCCTCCCACACCTACCTTCTCTCTCTCTCTCTCTCTCTCTCTCTCTCTCTCTCTCTCTCCTCTCTCTCTCTCCTCTCTCTCTCTCTCTCTGTACACATATCGGGGTGGTGGTTATGTCTAGATAGGGTTTGTCTCTGGATGGGAGTTTGTCTCTGGACGTGTCCGTGCAGTGTTTGTCTCTGGACACCTCGGGGTGGTGTTTGTCTCTGGACGCGTCCGGACGGGAGTTTGTCTCCAGACGCGTCTGGATGGTAGTTTGCCTCAGGATGTGTCCGGACATTGTGTCTCCAGGCAGTATTTATAGCATAACCGGTAGAAAAAGGATTTCAAAATATTTTTTTCATCTTCACTGTTATTCCATGCAAAATCATTTTGCTGAGATATTATGGATCATAATTAACGCTCCACCGCACGTCTGCCTTCCCTTCCCCACCCTCCTCACTCCACACCCTCCTCACTCTCCCTCGCTCCTTGCTCTCCCTCCCCATCTCTCTCCCCCCCCCCCTTTAATAATCCCGTCGCTGAAGTGATGGGTGGTATTTGCTATCATATGATAAAGCAGTGCCTGCTAAATTATGTTCTATTTTAGGCCTCACACAATAATAACAAGAATTTGTATGAGGACTCTACACATACACACCGAAAGTACTCACCATTATGGTGGGTAATGAAATGGCCACTAATTACCCTTAACCTAACGCCAGCAAATATGTATATATTTGTGAAATTCCCAATGGGATAAAAGAAAATGATTCACCTTCAATGCAGCCATCATGAACCCTCAGATATGTATATAACAAGTCACCGAACGTGGCATTGGTGCCCTATTTAGGAATGGCACTGAGATGTGTCACTGAGATGTCAAAAAGTAAATGAAATTTGGCCCTCTGTGGGCTGTCACTTTGATCAATGTTCATTCCTGCACCATTACCCCAGCCTTTACACCATCATACAGCTTTGTTAGGCCCACGGCTGTCTGTGGCCATGCACAGCTAGTTAAATATCGGTGTTGCTGTACTGGGATCATCCAGGACAATATGTCCTCCTTAATGATCTTTTGACAGTTGTTGTGAATGTGGTGCGAATTATAATTATCGTCAAGAAAGCTTTCACGTCGATGGCACTATACTATTTGATCGAAATAATATGTCCAACGGTTTAATGGAAATTTGATGCTAATTTCATGTCCGATGATGTAACACTCAAATAAATTCATTGTATGGCAAAGGGAGAAACATTTTGGAGCATGCTTTCCTTTGGATGGAATGTAAAACTGGCTGTTGTCTCATAACTAACTACCTTGCACTTTATGAGATGCTCCAGGTTAGAGTTGACAAATACAGCTCAATTTTTTTTGCATGCAATGTCGAGGCTCGTGGAGGAGTTGGAATATAGAACGGATCAAGATGTAATGTGACGAAAAGAACAGTGGAAAGAGTGAAGAGGATAGAGGTGGTGGAACACATCGATAGCAGGGTTGAGGGAGAAAATAGAGTGAAACATGAAGAAATAAGTGCTGTGGGGAAGAATGAGGGCAATGGGGCGAATACAGGGGGTGAACTCACGTTTTTGAAGCAAGGAGGGGGAGATGAGATAAAGTTGAGGAGCATGGAATGAGAACACTTCGGATAAAGCAAACGGAATGAGGCACACGACAACAGAGCAGAGGAAGAATCGGCATGCCCACTAGCTGAGGCCTCGGGGAGTATGCCAACACATAAGTGAACATGAATTTGACAATATGCCACAACAAGGGTATGGTAAAACATTGAAACTCGGATGAAAACACAACCAAAACACAGGGATGAAATGATAACAGAAAGTCAAAATTGATTTGGTCTGGAAAACCTAGCTTTGATGAACTGCAAGGAGGCACCGATGAACCAACGTCCAACATGCTCAGACCTGGAACCGGAAGTCAAAGCA
>CM068963.1:101874274-101896524 GCA_035128595.1 Eptatretus atami
GAATTGTACATCATGTAAAATTATTTATGTAAACAATTTGGCAACCATCTCAGTAACTTGGCTTGTGTACGTGATATTTTAAGAACCGTTGAACATTTAGCTTCCTCTAACACAGATCTATTCCTCAAACCACCCAAAAGGTGGGGGGCTGAGAGTATCAGCTCCTTGTTGCTTATTCAAATACAGTATAATACTGTCCTGCAGAAGATTGTATCATGGAATAACCTTCTGGAGGAAAACTTTGACCACAAATCAGTGTGAGCCTGAATATAACAAAACATATAATCAATGTAATGGACAGTCTGTACACGATGAACAAGATGCAAGTATTCACAGAGTGTAAAACTACACACGATACTCGGTAGTGTAAACTTCCGCCAGGCTGAACAGTTTACATTCTGCATCGGGTCCTTAACCAAAATCAAAATCGAATCAGCTTGCTGTTGTCATCCACCCAACTCATCCATGAAGTTTTGTTATAATCTGTCCACAATGTTAAAGAAAAATAAATAATTATTTATCTGGAGTCGTTTAAAATGTCCACATAAAGCATATAAAATTAATTTATGAGTATTTTCAATTAGCTGAAGGGTACCTAGTTTTATAGTGTACTCATCGATGATCTCGCTTTACTTGGATCAGCCCAACTCACCTTCACTCTTTCATTCCTCTTTTGTTCCGCATCTGGGACAACTCCCACACTCGCTTCAATCCCACTCTTCCCTCCAGGTCTTCAAAACAGCTGTTCACCACAAATCTCTTATCTTCCCCCATCCAAAACCATGATCTTTTCTACCCCCGTTAACCCACCCCAAACCCACCTCCTTCAAATGCTCTGCATTCCTTCCTGAAAGTCCCTGTAGTGTAAGGACCTGAAACTCCCTGTAGTGTAAGGACCTGAAAGTCCCTGTAGTGTAAGGACCTGAAACTCCCTGTAGTGTAAGGACCTGAAAGTCCCTGTAGTGTCCATCTTGTTTACCCCGTGTACCTTGTCCCATCCCTCTCCCTTCCACAGATCTCCTAATGTCTCTGTTCCCCAATGTTTTGTGCTTATACGAGCCTCGACAGTGTTTCCCCAAAAAAATTTTTTTTTGAAACATCGTGCTATAAATCCTTTTTGGCATGATCTCTCAATTGTGAACAATCACTTTAAAAATTCTTGGATTTGGATCCAGATCTTCACCAGAATTGAAAGAGTTCGTCCTTGTCACACACCCAAACTGTCCACCAAGTTTCGGCTGAATCAATCAATAACCTTTTGAGATATTGTGCAATACATCGTTTTTGGCCATATCTCTCAATGGTGAAGAATCTCTTAAAACCAGAAGGGCACTCTTCGACGTTGCGACGTCACCAGATACGCCTCCACCCATATTATTCCATCATTATACATACTTGTACCAAGTTTGATTTAAATCCCTGAAGCCAGATTCAAAGTATTAAATAATTCTAACTGCCAGACCATGTGTCCGATCAGGTTTAAATTTAAAACATATATTCTCTGACGACTCGATCATAACTGTGATGTTTCACATCGATTGATGAAGTGGTTCAAGAGAATAATTATTTTAAATATCTTCATTGACTCCAATATGGCTGCCAGACCATGTGACCTATTAATTATTAGTGAACACCCTGGGTATCCTCAAGGTTTGAGGAAAATATGGGTGAAGTTTCCCCTCGATCTGTCAAGCTTTTCTGGAGATGATTTTTAAAGGTTTATTCTTCAAAAAAAATCAGAGCTGCCAAACCATGTGACCTACTGTATGATATCATAGGTGGACAAATTTTTGTTCTTCACTTACAGGTTACATGATACCTGTAAAGTTTTGCCTCGATCTGTTCAGCCATTTCAGAAAATATTTTTGAAGGCTTTTATGTTTAAAAAAATATGGCTGATGAACCACATGACTGATGATGTCATCAATTTTTTTCCCCCTATTCAATTTAGTACTAGATGACCCTCAAAAGTTTTCATACTGATCAGATAAAGCGTTCGATGTATGCAATGGTGATGTCATAATGGAGCCACCGATGACGTAAAAAAAAAATCACTCTTCTCCAATGTGGAGTACTTCACATGTGCTAAGTTTCAATTTTTTCCATGGAGCGGTTTTGGAGATAAAGAGGTCCCAAGTTTTCCCTTTTTTCCACCACGGCTGCTTCACCACGTGACCTATGACATCATAATTTTCATTAAAACATTCGACATGAGTCATACCGATGGTGAAAATTTCATGTCAATCAGATAAGCGGTTGCAGAGAAAACAGAGAAAATTAGCACGGACATACGTAGGTACGTATGGACGGATGGACAACCCAAAAACATAATACCTCCAGTGACTTCGTCAGCGGATGCATAAAAATTCTCCTGTCTCGATCTGGATCCAGATCTTCCCCAGAATATAATTAATTCGTCCATGTCACACCCCCATCCTGTCCACTGAATTTCGTGAAATTCGTCAATAACTTGAGATATCCTGCTCACGGATAGACAAACGAGGGTAAAACCATAACCTGCGTCCACCATTGGTGGCGGAGGTAATAAGGTGAATACGACCCAGAGAGGCCTGTGGAACCAGGGCAACAGCATGAAATGCATCTGTTTATAACTGGCAATTATACACTTTCTTTATATTTCAGATTGAGGCTCATGGAAGAGTGGGGAACACAGAGAGAGAGAGAGAGAGAGAGAGAGAGAGAGAGAGAGAGAGAGAGAGAGAGAGAGAGAGAGAGAGCAAGAGAGAGAGAGAGGGGGATAGATATGGAAGGAAACACAGTAACCTGCAAGTACGATAGTTGGGTTGGGTTAGGTAGCATTGATGAGTGGAGAAAAATGACGGTGCACCACCTGCGAGAAGCTCAGGAGGGAAGAGTAAGATTTAACAGCCTGTGGAAGGTGGTTGCACAAATGGGAGAAAAGAGAAACAAAGGCGTTGAGGTGTGTGGTCAGCCTAGATATTGGAAGATTATTCAGGAGGGGATTACTGGAAAAACATTTGTGCTGGAGGGTTAGGGAAGACTTGTTTGGCTGAGAGAGCAGAGGGAACTAGACGGAAGGTGAAGCGGTTAAAAAACAGAGAGGCTGCATACCTATCTGGGATGTTAAAGCAACAGGCCTCGTTCTTCAGCCTCATTGCTGTAGATGCTGATAATGTGACCTTTAGATTCCACAGTTTTCTGTCTGGTGGAATATGAAAGCCTTTGAACACATGTAGTTAATCAGACTCGGTGGTGTAATGGTTAGAGTGTCAGCTCTGTGTCTGGGAGGTCGGTGGTTTGAGCCCTGGCTGAGTCATACTAAAGACTTTAAAAATGGTACGTGCTGCTTCCTTGCTTGACACTTGGCATTTTAAAGGATAAAGCACAGACTAACAACCATAAGTTTGCAATACTGGTGCAGGCTTTGATGGACCTAATTGCCTCCTCCTGTGTCAAAGTTCCTTGCAAGGAAACTCGTATTATATTACAGTTTAGTTGACAGACTTGCCTAGAATGTGAAAACGAATACACTGAATGCAGACATCAACAAGGTATCTTGGCAAGGCAGGGATAAGTCATGTTAATCATGATTTAATGTTCGACAAAAATAAATAATTATTTATCTGGAGTTGTTTAAAATGCCCATATAACAGATATAAAATTAATATATGAGTATTTTCAATGACTTGCAGGGTACCTCGTTTTATAGTGTACTCATCATTCTGTGATCTAGCTTCACTTGGATTAGCCCAACTGAATCAATTTCCATGAAAACTTCCGTTCTGGTGATGGTCAGCAGGAGTCGCTGCATCATGTAATGTGTCGTCCTTCAGCTGGGACGTTAAGCTGGCTTTCTCAGACGTTCTTTGCACATACAAGATCCCATGGAATATTATGGAGGAGCAGGCCTTTTGGCAAGTACATTTTTGACAAAGTGGCAAATTATTTATATTTGTTGAATGTCAAGGTTGAGTGGCCTACTAAATTTAATGTCATTTATGTGTGCATGATGAAAATTCACTTCTTAGCTAAAACCCTCATAAAAATGCTCATGAGGTCTGATTTGATTCCCATCATCATGAGATTTCATTCAATTTCAGAGCTTTTCATATAAAGGAAAAATTCCAAATGGAAAAATGCATTACAACAATTGCAATTAATGTAAACTTTAAATACATTATTCTGCGTATGATTTATGTTTTCTTTTTAATTAGTTCCATATTGCTTGATTTGGTCTCGTTTTCATATGAAAAAGGTCCCACAGTCGATTTGGCAGAGCCTTCTATATCCCTACAGGCTGCCATCGTGTTGCCAAATTCAGGGACATATTTCACTGACAATTCTACGACTTCGGAGTATTCAAGCCCATCAAGCATCATCCCATAGCCTGCCTGGGGCCTAACCAAGCTTCTTGTCTATCTTATACAGTACCGTCTGGCATTGGATATTCAAACCGCAGTTCATCCTACTGCATTCCCAATCGGATTCTCAACAGCTCGGAACACATCACCGCTATACACCGGAGAGCATTTAATGCACTAAAGTTGGAATTTATATCGCACAATACACGAAAAATCTTCCGTAGCACAGTTGTTCACGAACAGGAAAAAAAAAAAAAAACATCTTGCCAAAGTGACCGTCGAGGCAGCAACATTGTCAGTTTATTGCCAGCAATTTGGACGGGAAAATAATATGCTTGCCTAAAATAAACTGGCATTCCGTTCTCAAGATCAGTGTGACATGGATTAAGGTTGCTAACCAAGTGCCAGGAATATGGGAAGTCGTATTCAAATCTAAATATTGATGGCCTGATTTGTAAAATTTTAAAACCACATGAATGCTACTTCAGTGTACTGTGATACAACTCGCAACCACAAAAGTTTCGCTTTGATGATATTAATGTCATAAACATTCCTAAAAAACGAAATCCAAAGTGTCATGATGTGGGTAGTTGTTTTCCAAGATAAAATATTTTTTAAAAGAACATTCTGAACACTGGTGTAAAACTTTCTCGAGCGCACAAAGATTGATGCCACTTGTGCTGTGGTTATGGAGGCATTGGGAGGTGTTTTTTTCACACTGCGTGTGTTTTCGTACACTCTGGAGATAGGCACATGCAGTTATCTTAAAATTACGAGGGTCATATTCAAGATGTTTTGAGCTTGCTGTGTTATGAACGCCAAGAATATTAAGCAACGCGTGACAAAGCATGCACAACTTGCCCGCACATTCATTACAATATCAGTTTTGAGACGTGCATGTTGAGTTCAGCACTCTATACTTAACTTGATCTCTTATGAACAAGTGGAATGAAATCCTCTCCGGTTGTGGTTGCAGTATTCATGGACAACGCTGTGTCATACTAACATGGCTACGGAGTGGGTAGATCAAAAATCAAGAACAACCTGGAGAGACCATAAAATATCGTTCATGAGGACTCTTGATGATTAATTGAAACCGAGCCAAAAACATCGTCCCGATTGATTCATATGTGATTGCTTCACATACAGTGGAGGCCATCAGGATCACTGGTTGTTGCGCTGAAATTTTTTTGCCAAAACGTTTCCAAAGAAACACGACTGGCACAATAAATCATGACAATTCTTAGCAAGTCTCGTGTTGAAGCAATGTGGCTTCAAATTGTTTCTACATCACATTCATTTGCTTGAACTGAATCTTTCTGACGGCTATATTTTTCCTTCGCTGATGGATGGACAGCATGGAAGCAGTTTGAACGCAATGGCTGTCATTTGAGCAGTTGGACAACAAAGCTGGTGAAGGTCTTTTCAAACTTGCAAAATCTTGAATCATACTGCACTAAATGTATTGCCGGCTCCTGGCAACGTAAATAAGAATAAAAACGCAACTAGTGGTTTGGTGTTTATCTGGGTTTTATTTCTAGATGGAGGTTCTACATTTATTCAACAGCTGTGAGCAATCTCATAACTGACAAGAAAAACGACACAATTATCAGCTTTCATGAAGGTCTTTAGTCGTACTGATGTGTGCGAAAAACAATTTTGTGGCCAGTGAGGTAGGTGCTCGAGCAAGACAGAAAAATACGGTAGCTTTGGAATCATGATTGGATTCAATTTTCAAAAATATAACATTAACTTGTGGCACATTTCGGTTATTAATCTCTTTTTGGTAATGAGTATCTTTCTGAGATGCTTAAACATGGGTGACAACAAATATCCTGATAACAGTCCATCCAAGGATCAGAACTTTGTCATTTAAAAAAAATATAATTGTATGCAAGGTCAAGGCTCGTGGAAGAGCAGGTAGACTGAACAGATCAGGACACAACAGAACAATAGCAACAGTAGAGAGAAGTGGGAAACACCAACAGCAGGGTGGAAGGACAAAACAGATGGAGACTTGGACAAATAATTGGTGTGGGGAGGAATGAGGGGTAGAGTAGGACACTTGTGGTGGACCAGATGGATATTGAGGGAGGCAGTCACATACGAGTGAAATATTTTGCTAAATAACTATCCATTGGTATTGAGAGCAATAGAAACAATACATCATCAGTGTTGGGTTATTAGTAAATTGCGTAAAAGTTGAAAACTCATTAGAACATCATTTAGGATTGTTTATATAACTTACAAGACTAGACAGGCAAACAAAGAGTAAGGCCCACAAGGTAAACAAAGAAGAGAGCTGTCTTTTCAACAATGACATCTTTATACAAGTGGGTATTGTGTTGACGTTAATAGGCAAGAAAATCAATGAGACATTAATTTGAAGATCTGATGATTGGATATGGACCCGGATTAACCGAAGGCAGAGCAACCGGTCCCTGCTGATGTTCTCACAGTGAGAACAATAATGGATATGTTCTAATTTAATGGCATCGACGTTACATTGCAGACAAACGTATGATCAACATTTCAAAATAAAAATGCATGATTGATTAATATTAAAACTTCAAAGACTGTAATAAATTATATGTTTAAGCTACAGTAATACATTTGTGATTTTTTTTCTTCTTCATTATTGCTCATGGCCTAGCTTGGTGTTGGCGTCGCAATGTATGTACTTACTGTATCTCGTAATGCTGTAATCTCAATTTGCTGTAACAAATCCCATGTGCTGAGCTAATGTGTCCGTGTGGAAGTGCATTTGTCTTTTTACGTCATTTTGTCCTGTGTGTAATTGTATAGACAAGCTCCTGTAAGATTAAAAGCCTCAGACCTTCCAAGTGCATGATGGCAGTTTAAAACCAAAAACAAATGTAGTTGTAACAAGGGGAGGATAGCTGTGATATTGTGCTTGCTTTTTAACATGTCGAGTCAATTCTCGAGGGAATATGGTATGAGTGAGTGTACAAGCTGCCGTTTTGGTGCTGCACAAGGCAGGCCACAGCTTTGGGGAGTTGCCCTTTTCAGGAGGATGGGAAGCTGCCAGAGCTGCAGATGTTCCATCTGCTATCATGCTGCATTAAAGATGCTGTGGAATATTTTACAAGACTGACTTTATACTGGTGCCTTGGCCGAAAAATCTCATCCATAAATATTCAGTGACATTTAAGCTATGTTCTATGTACCAAAAGTGATGTTAAATCAAGGCTAAATGGCACAGAGTGACATAATTTAATGACTTCCTGATTCCTCTAAGGGAAAATAATAGTTCTGAAGTTAAATCTTACTCCCTGTTCAAAATAAAACACTCAAAGACTTGCGTTGTGGATGATGTAGTTGGCATCTAAAATTGAAAATATAGGTAAACCATAAAATTGTAAGTGCATAGTGTTAAAACTACTTGTACAGCCTTTCAGGCTCAATTGCCAATGAATTATCCTCTTTTTTTTATTTACAACATCGAGGCTCATGGAAAAGTGAGGTGACCGGAAGATGGAGGGGTGGTATGAATTGACAGTGGGGAAAAAGTTGGACACAATTGGTAAGGGGTTGAATGAACAGGAAAAGAGGAGATAGGGGAGAGGATGAAGCACCATAACCTGCAGGTAAGCGGGTTCGGTTAGGAAAGGTTAATGGGAGTAATAAAGCTTGTGGGTAAGGATGGAAGACGACATGAGGTGGCGGTGCACTGGATGCGAAGCCCTGGGGGGAAAGAGTGGGATAAAACATCCTCAGGAAAGCTGTTGTTCTTTCCAATGTCGGCACCCACACCAACCCCAGCTATATTTTTAATGACTTCAATATGTTGGCAACTATTATGTAATATCAGTTATCCCTGAAGGATAAATGTCAATGAATTCATCCTGAACTTGATTCACTTCTAAAGTAGGTTACAATGTTTGTCCAAATTGTGCAGCACATATATATTCTAAATAATCTGAGAAAAATTATTCCAATTTAAAATAATGGATTTGAAATTGACGAAACTTAGTTTTTTTAATTCAAAGACACAGTCCAAGATATGCTGATAAATGTCTTCACACATTAACATCACAGAATGAAAGAATATGCTGCTGGTACTGCTACTACTACTACTACTACTACTTCAATGGGCCCAATTATTCCCACCTTCTTGTGAGGACAGCCGGGGAACGTTTTTGGTGCAAGGCTCGGCAGGCCTGATGTATGACTGAAGGCGACAGGAATTTGTAATTTGTTTAGGGTGCCGGCGATAGCTCGCATTCTCTTTGTGAAGAACACTGTGGGATCTTTAACATCCAACAACTGATGCTGGCAGACGGGACGTCTAGTTAAACGTCCACCCGAGGGACGGCACGTATTGGTGCCACGCTCTGCCTGCGAAACGCCAGGGTGACAGTTTATAGCTGGATCGAGATTCAAATCCAGGCTCAACGGCTCAGAGTTAAGTGACATTTGCACTCTCGTGTCAGACATTTGTCTTAAATTACCACTGCAACTAATCGTAATCTCACCGTGTGGAATTGATCTCGAGGAGTTTTGTAAACGATCGGATGTGTAGCAAAAATTTTTTTTTTAAAATTTATACAGCTAATTGTTACTCCAAAATTAACATGGACGCCACAATAATATAATACAACATTTTTGTTACAGTTTTACATGATCATACTTATTTTTCTGTGATGTTGCTATCTTATAACTTTCCAGCACACAAAATCCCTATTATGTTTGCTTATTACAAAGCTTGCATAGATTAGGTCATCACATCAATCTCACATCGAGCAAGTTCCAAAAGAAAAAAACATAATTGCACACCGGTTTTATGTAAAATTGGAATACTTAGCTGTAAATAATAAAAAGCTCATATCAAAGTTTCCATGATTGTGGGGGGCACACTCTCGAGTCTAGATGATGCTGTGCGACACAATAAAAATTAACGAAACAAACAGTGTCGTCTTCTTTTTTGTTTGTTTGTTTTAAGGGAAGTTAAATGAATTTTAAGTGAAACACCAAAATGCCAATCATTTACTCCTTGGCATGTTTGTGATTCCCAAGGTGCACTCAAGCAGGGACACCAAGCGATCGATTTTTATCACTTCTCGGAAGTAAAGGGACATACTGAGCACGACGTTGGCCTTTTGAAGGCCCTGGGGAAGGCTTGTAAGAGCACGACTTCTCTAATCCAGGTATTACTTATCTGCTTTTTCACTTGTTTTCATACACACAACGCTGGGAACTTTGAACCTTGATGAAACTAACTTTTATAGGTTGCATTATTAATGAGAAATGAATAAATTTTTCAGAAACGCCTGTTAATGTTGCTCCTTGAACCTAATGAAGGATGCTTTAAATTATTTACTGGAAATATGAAATTGTTTGAAACCAATTCAGAATGCTTTGGCTTGTTGTCAAAATTAATTTCGGCTTTAAGAAAAAAGAACGAAAGCTTATAACCGATTTCTCAATCTGTATCAATGGACTGTTTATCTCTGCAGGGGCTAACAATATACAGCTTGCATGGTGAGAATAATTAAAGCTATGTGATCAATCTTATGGCAACAGCAGTGTTATTTTGAATCTTACGTTGCTCAACAACAGGACACGCATGCAGAATTATACAGCTCACCTGACTCCTGAGCAGTTCAGGTCACCAAAGACTTTGATCGCAGCCGAGGGGACATTAAGACAGCTGTTCTGCTTGAAACATGGAAGATAAAGTTCCCAGGATGGCTTTTTTAAGACGAGGCCTTTGTATTGGTCTGTCCAGGTTTCAATACCTATTTTGGGGCAAGAGAGAGGAGCCAGTGTGAAGAAGGGATGGGGGACGGGAGGGGGTAGATCAGGGCACACATGACAAACGGGAGAATTCCATTGATGAAAATTTTACTCTGATAATTTCACTATTTCAAAGCAACATGCTGTCAAAGCAGTCCTCAACCAAAAACGAAGCAAATTATTTCGATAGCTGCAGTCTAACCAATTCGATTTTGGTGAAGATCCAGATCCGGATACAAGAATTTTTAGATCCTCGTGGAGGATCTCTAAGTCTTTCTCATGATGTTGTTCTTCATCTTCTTCTTGTGGACTTTTTTGTTTCACAGCCTACAGTTTTCATCGAAACTTCCTGAAACTTGGCATATATATATATGTAAAAATACCCTGCGCAGACAGTAACCATCTCGGATTTTGCAAATTTCCTCCTAGAAAAAAAGCTATGACGTAAAAATATCTCCGCTAATGGAAATCACCTAAAAATTATCTCCAAAACTAGGCAAGCTTTTTGAATTCTGTTTGCGGGAATCGAACAGGGCATTCGCAGAGATGAATTACCGCACATATGATACATCACTATGACGTCATATCAATTTTTATGACGTCATTCCTATTTTTTGACATTTTTTGTTTCACAACCCAGAGTTTTCATCGGATCTTCGTGAAACTTGCCATGTATATGCAGAAAGCCCATGCGCAGGCAGTAACTATCTCCGATTTTGGAAATTCTTCCTAGAAAAAAAGCCGCTAATGGAAATCGCCTATACCATTATCTCCGAAACTAGGCAAGCTGTTTGAATTTTGTTTGCGGGAATCAAACCGGGCATTAGCACAGATAATTTATCGCAAACCTGATACATCACAATGACGTCATATTCGTTTTTATGACGTCATAATTAAGAGGACGAGGATCTTAGCTCATTTGAGCTTGTTAAAGTGATTCTTTACCATTGAGAGGCAGGGCCAAAACCTATATATAGCACGATATCTCAAAAGGTTATAGATGGATTCGGATTCAACTTGGTGGACATGTTGGGTGTGTGACAAGGACTAAATGATTCGATTTTTGTGAAGATCTGAATCCGGATCCGAGAATTTCTCAAGTTATTATTCACCATTGAGAGATAGGGCCAAAAACGACAAATAGCACAACATCTCAAAAATAGATGGATTCACATAAAACTTTGTGGACAAGTTGGGAGTGCCACTAAGAAGAATTGTTTCAGTTTTGGTGAAGTTCCGAGTCCAGATACAAGAATTTTTGTTAAGTGATTCTTTACCATTGAGAGACCGGGCCAAAAAGTATGTATCGCATGATATATCTAAAAGTTATGGACGACTTGTGACAAAATTAGGTGGAAGAGTTGGTTAGTTAATAAGAACAAGCCGATTCGATTTTGGTTAACGTCCAGATTCAGGTCCGACCTATCAGTGGGATACAATATTTAAACTGTTCAGCCTGGCGGAGGTACGCGCTCTACCGAGTGCCGTTCCGTTTCGCCAAGTGTCACTCTGAATGATTTTATTTTTGTTTGTTTGTTTGTCCACACATAACTTTCGTGTTTTTCTCCGCAACCACTTATTGCATTGAGACGATTTTCACCATAGGTGCGACTACTCATGTATAATTATTTAGTCATAATTATGACGTCATAAGTCACGTGGTGTGGCAGCCATGTTGGAAAAATGGAAACACTTTAAACCTCTGTATCTCTGAAACTGCTTCATGAAAAAAAATTGAAACAAAGCTCATTGTCGAGTACTCCCCATGTAAAATAAGGTGTGTTAATGATGATGATATCCGTGCCTTCATTATGACGTCATTCGACAAGTGCAACACTTTATCCGGTCAGTATGAAAAAATTTTTATCTGCAATTGTTGGTCCAATGGACACAATTTTCACCATTGGAGCACTTCCTCCTGTATATTTTTAAAAATGATAGTTATGATGTCATGTGTCACCTGGTACAGGCACCACCTTGGAAAAATCAAAAAACTTTGTCCCTCTCTATCTCCAAAACCACTGCATGGAAAAAAATTGAAACATGGCTCATTGTAATGTACTCCCCATGGGAAATATGACATGTTAACGATTATGTCATTGGTGCCTTCATTATGGTGTCATAATTTGACAAGTGCATCGCTTGATCTGGTCAGTATGAAAAAAAATTCTGCATTTGTTGGTCCAATGGACACAATTTTCACTATTGGAGTGCATCCTCCTGTAGAATTTTTCAATGATAATTATGACGTTATGTGTCACCCAGTATAGGCACCATCTTGAAGAAAAAAAACTTTGCCCATCTATAGTTCCGAAACCACTCCATGGAAAAAATTGAAACATGGCTCATTGTAATATACTCCATCCATCCATTGGGACCATACTCTGTGCAGGGCATTGGTGCTGCAGAAGCAGTCTGCTTGGCTATTCAGTGCATTGGTGCTGCAGAAGCAGTCTCCTTGGCTATTCAGTGCATTGATGCTGCAGAAGCAGTCTCCTTGGCTATTCAGTGCATTGGTGCTGCAGAAGCAGTCTCCTTGGCTATCCGGCACAATCCTGGACAGGTCACCACTCCAACACAGGACACCAGCAAGCTGGCACTCATTTTGCCAACCCCAGAAGGAGGACAGGCAGAGTCAACCCCAACTGGTATTAATTCAACAGCTAAATGGGATTTGAACTCAGGATCCTAGGATCCCAAGCTCACCACCATAACCATTAAGCCAAAACCAAGCATGTACTCTCCATGGGGAATAAGACATTTTATGATGTCATCGGTGCCTTCATTATGATGTCATAATTCTACAAGTGCAACGCTTGATCCGGTCAGTATGAAAAAGAAATTATCTGCAATTGTTGGTCCGATTGACATGAAATTTTGATCATAGGTGTGCCTCCTCCTGCAGGATGTTATAATGACAGTTATGATATCATAGGTCATGTGGTAAGGCACCATCTTGGATAAACCAAAAAAACCTTGCCCATCTATATCTCCGAAACCTGAAACATTCCTCAAACCTCATCAGCATGTCGCTGGTAACCTCCTCCTCAACGAGGAGTGTTTTCAAGTGTTCAGATTAGACCATGTCACGACCAGCAGTCAAGACCTATCCAATAGTGGAATCATGAAAGCATGTGCCATATCACTACTACCTGAAAACACGAACATCTCACACCCGACTCTACTGAAAGTGAAGAGTGTCACGATCACCATACGTTCCAATCTCAGGGTGTGTGTTGTCATGTACCATCGTCCACATCTTCCAATGCCAACATTTTTGCCCCTCCTGGACAATTATCTTTCCACCATTCCCTATCAAGCAATGCCAACTGTTGTCCTTGGAGACTTCAACGATGATCTACTATCAGCAGCCAGCTAATCGAGACTGCTCGTGTTTATGTCCTCCAAAGGCTTCTCACAACTTGTAAAAGTGCCCACCACAGACTCGGGTTCTTCACTGAATCACCTCTACTATAATAGCACAACAACCAGCACATTTTTGAATATAGTAGATACATACTCAGATCATGTTGCATCCTATGCTTCCCTTCCCATATAGTCTGTATCACAGTCAAGACAAACCACTGAACGAGAAGTTTTCTGTTACAGCCAAAAAAAAAGTTTGATAAAAATAACCTCGGTCACTGGTCTGGCAAGCCATATTGGATGTAAGCAAAAATCTTTGAAAATTACCTTCTCTTAAACCGCTTAACCGTTCAATGCAAAATTTTAACTAATTCATCAACTATACATGGGAAATATAGTTTGATGAAAGTGACATCATCGGTCACTAGTCTGGCAGCCATATTGGATCAATGGAAAAAAAACCCTTAAAAAACAGAAGAGTTGGCTTGCACCAAATCTTTCTCAAGACTGCGCAGGATAATTATTCTATGAACACCATCTAGTTATCTATGTTCTCCATTTACTTATTTAGTTATTGTCATTAGTATTAACTTATTCATACATATATTTATGTTCTGTATGAATTTACATCATTTGGATGTCTTTCGTATTCACTTAAGTTAGTTTGGGATAACTGAAAATTACTGCCCAGTAACCCATCCTCAGTTTTTAACATTATGTCAATGGGAAAGATGTTTTCAATTTACCCTCAGGTTTTCAGGAATGCATCTCGAACATATATGAAAAATATACAGTGTACCAGCAAAGGCACCTCCCACCCACCCCTTCACCATCCTCCCACCCCTCCCCTTCCTCCTCCCACCCTTCCCTGCCAACTCCAACTCCCTCCAGACTCCCACCCCATCATTTCCATTCCCTCTCCCAACTTACACCCCCTCCTTTCAGGCTCCAACCCTTCCCTCCCTCCTCAGTAGAGGATAAATGGGGTTCTGAGGCACCCATTCAAATGAATGGGGAAAAGGGAAAAACTTTCTGACTCAAGCCCCAAAAGCCCAAAATAGGAGACTGATTTTCTCCCACCTATTCCCTTCCCTCCCATACGAGCAAATGTAAAATAGGAGACTGATTTTCTCCCCACTTATTCCCTTCCCTCCCATACAAGCAAATGTAAAATAGGAGACCGATTTTCTCCCCACCTATTCCCTTCCCTCCCATACGAGCAAATGTAAAATAGGAGACTGATTTTCTCCCCCTCCCATACAAGCAAATGTAAATAGGAGACTGATTTTCTCCCCCTCCCGTACAGCAAATGTAAAATTGAAACTGATTTTCTCCCCTCCCATACAAGTAAATGTAAAATTGAAACTGATTTTCTCCCCCTCCCATACAAGCAAATGTAAAATTTGAACTTACTGATTAAAGCACTTCTTCCCTTTCATATTTTCATTCCACTCAAAGAGCGAACCAATGAATATTTGTCCATGTTTTACTTTGGGGAAAAACTTAATTTTCCGATTACATTCATCACCATCGAGTATATTCACAAAGATTACTTTGGAACTTGGTTCTTGGTTTAAATGTCTTTGTTGAGCAGAAATTAAATGATAAACTAAAATAATTGAAAGAAAAGCAAATATAATTAATCAAGATTGAAAATATTAAACATTTTTCTTTGGGAAAATATTCAGTTGCGAGAATGGACGGTCTTTCCAGCAGTCTGCTTCAGATGTCTTGTGATTTTGAAACTCGATCAACATATTCTATTCAAAACAAAGAGTGAAGAACAATTAGGGTAATAAAGATGATTATATTATGATATTAATAAAATAATAAATATAACATTTACCTCCAGAAGATAGTGTCATGTCAGATTCCTCAGAAGATTAAGTTGTGTGTTTGGTTCATCCAGACAGGTGTTTAAACTGAAAAAAATAAAATAATAATGAGTCAACGACAGAGACAGACACACACACACACACACACACACACACACACACACACACAGACACGGAGACAGAGACAGAGCGATAATTTTCTCACCTTGGACTCGGGTCATTTAAGATCAAAGGACGTGAGAGAATTTCTTGCCATCCAAGAGAAATATCATATCATTCATTTCTTTCCGAAACGAATAAATGTCTTCAAGAAACTCATTCATTTTTATCCACTCGTCATGTAATTCTGATAATTATTTTCAACATCAGCTATCAACGATGTTCTTATTGGGACAACCTGTTAGAAAAAAAACAATAATTATTTATTAGTCGTATCATGATTTAATTAATAATCAATTGCTTCACCATCATTCTAAGAGGAAGCCAGACTTTACAATACACACACACAAACACAAAAACTTACAAATATTGTGATGGGTTATCTTCTTCGTCAGATCAAAGATAGTTCATTTCTCAGTCATTTACATTGGGTCAAGATGAGAAAATGGAAAACCGTTAAACAGAAGAGATTTTTAACCGAGAGAAATGCCTGGCTTATAAACCATGTTGGAGGAAGTCAGTTGGATCTTTGCCTGGAGTTGCCTCATTGTTCTCTTTCCTGTTTTTCAACAGCTCAGTAATTCTGAAAATTTTTCCCAAGCTTCCTGTTTTCAGCTGCACTCAGCTTACAGAATGTGTGTAATGTATTTATGTTTGAGTTTAATTTTAAAGAGCATTAAGAGAAGTTTATCATTTCATTTCTGCTCAACAAAGACATTTAAACAAGAACCAAGTTCCAAAGTAATCTTTGTGAATATACTCGATGGTGATGAATGTAAGAGGAAAATTAAGTTATTCCCCAAAGTAGAACATGGATAAATATTCATTGGTTCGCTCTTTGAGTGGATGAAAATATGAAAGGGAAAAAGTGCTTTAATCAGTAAGTCTCAATTTTACATTTGCTTGTATGGGAGGGGGAGAAAATCAGTCTCAATTTTACATTTGCTTGTATGGGAGGGGGAGAAAATCAGTCTCCTATTTTACATTTGCTTGTATGGGAGGGGGAGAAAATCAGTCTCCTATTTACATTTGCTTGTATGGGAGGGAACGGGTTAGGTGGGGAGAAAATTGGTCTGCTATTTTCACATTTGCTTGTATGGGAGGGAAGGGAATAGGTGGGGAGAAAATCAGTCTCTTATTTTGGGCTTTTGGGGCTTGAGTCAGAAAGTTTTTCTCTTTTTCCCCATTCATTTGAATGGGTGCCTTAGAAACCCCATTTATCCTCTACTCTCCTCCAACACAACTCCCTTCCAATGACTCTGACCACACCCCTTTCCCTCCATCCTCCCACTCACCTTACCCCCTCACTCATTCATCCACCCCTTCCAATGCATCCTCCCACCCCACCCCTTCCCCTCCACGCATGCAACCCTCTCTCTTCCTCGCACGAACCCCTTCCCTCCATCCTCCTGCAATCCATCCCTCCCTTGCCTCCTAGACTTCTCCCCGCCTCCTTTGAACCTCCCCCCCGCCTCCTTCGACTCCTCCCCCCGCCTCTTCCGAAACCTCTCCATGCCTTCTCTGAACCCTCCCCTGCCTCTCCGAATCCTCTCCTCTCCTCCAACCCCTCCCCTGCCTACTCCCACCCCACCCACCTCCCTCCAGTCTCCCACCCTTCCCCGTGACAGATGGTGGGCCATGTGAGTAGGGTGGATATACTGATTCTGGCTCACTTTTCCCCATGTAAATGAATGGGGGATTTTCAGCGATTCACATTTTTTTTCCCCTAAAATTACACCCCCTTTTTATCCCAAGGTATATTTGTTTGTCTCCCCTTTTTAACCTAGGGAGCCTAGCTATTCAAATAACCAATGTATATTGTTTAGCTCACACATTGAACCTATAAAGATTTGTTCATTCTCAATTCTTCCAATAGTTTAATTTTCTTTGCACAATAATCCCCATCTAAAATATTTAAAAACAAAACATTTGAATCTTTATATTTTTTCAAGATACCCCTTTTGTGCCATTATGAAATGATATACTTCTCTTAATGATCTCATCTGACCACCTCCTGAGTTGCATATCATTTTGAGATATAGTAAATTGTTTTTCATTGTTCAATTGATAAACATCGAAGTTTCAGTCCGTGCCGTGAAAATGAGGAAGTGTTTTTCCACACGACCGTGCCGTAAAATGAGGAACTGTTTTTTGCACAGTCATGCTGTGAAAAAAACAGGAACTATTCTGCGATCCAAGGTCTCGAGCCCAGGCTCCATTTTAAACATTTCTTTGCTGGCAATGGTGTGCTGTACTGTCCTTCAGTGGCATGAGCTTGTTTGCAGTTCGAATATTTGTATGGAACTAAACTTACAACTTGATGTACTGGATTCAAACCTATTATCTGTTGAGGTAAAGATTTTTATTTTTCCTATTTTCAGTTCCTTTTAAACATCGACTCATTTGATAATTAAATAACTTAATTAATACATTATTATTTTTCTCTCACAGGAAATTGTATCTGAAATGCAATATCAAAATACCGATTTTGCCACAACTTGGGGCGAAATTGTTGGCTTGGTTGAAGACCTTATGAGCGACCAAGACCCACAGAAGGAGCTCGTCCTTGATGACCCAACCAAAGAATTATACGTTGGAGACCTCATGAGCGACCAAGACCCACAGAACGAGCTAGACTTGAGTGGGATGACTTTGGGGTTCCTTGGATATCGACTATTTGTATGGAACTAAACTTTTCAAGCTGATGAATTGGATTCAAACCTATTATCTGTTGAGGTAAGATTTTTATTTTCCTATTTTCAGTTCCTTTTAAGCATCGACTCATTTTAATAATTAAATTACTTAATTAATACATTATTATTTTCTCTCACAGGAAATTGTATCTGAAATGCAATATGAAAATACCGATTTTGCCACAACTTGGGGCGAAATTGTTGGCTTGGTTGAAGACTCATGAGCGACCAAGACCACAGAACGATTCGTCCTTGATGAACCCACCAAAGAGTTATACCTTGGAGACTTGGAAAGTTGGGTTTATTTTGGAGACTTGAAATGCTATCACTCTTTGGATCTAAACCTATCGCTGTAGTTCTTTGTTGGATGGTGCTTGATGGGAGCAAGATCAAGAAGTTCTGGGAAGAAAGTGCAGGCTTACTCCCCCTTTCTACGTCATCAAAACCTGAAAGCCTTAAAAGACAGAATTGGAAGAAGAGAAAAAAAAACGTAAAAAATATATATAGGTGGAAATCTCATTTTGAAAAAGACATTGTGTTGGGGGAGGATTGAGTTGGGTTGAGTTTTGAATGTGAGGGTTGGGACACACACACACACACACGCACACGCACACACACATACAACAAATGCATACACACACACGCACACACACACGCATACACACACGCACACACACACACACACGCATACACACGCACACACGCACGCACACACACACACGCATACACACACGCACACACACACACACACACACACACAAATGCGCATACACACACACGCACACACACACATCAGCGCCACGCCACAGCGCACGACACACAAGCACGCACACACACACGCACACACACACGCAACACAGCACACGCAATACACACAGCAGCACCACACGCACACGCACACGCACACGCACGCACACACAACACATCAACAAACAAAGTTAAGCCTTGACTATTCAGTTGAGGATTCTGTGTTTGGGGTTCACAGATCTAAGAACGTCCCCCTTGACACATTTATATCTGTTATAACCCTCGGACTTGCCCTCTAGTGTCCACAAAGGTGTATAGTCGGAGGAGTGAAGGGGCAACCCATTGCTCCATGGGTATTATCTGCTTAGTTTTGTCTTTTGTAATTCCTGTGAATAAAATGAACCTAAAATCTCTTCCCCTTCCAAATCATATATCTAATAAGTCCAAGGACCGTATCTATTACATCAACAATTTAAAAAGTTCGTTAGTCCATCGTTTACGAAAACCTTTTTCAAATGAGATTTCCACCTGTATATTCTTACGATATCACCAACTTTGAAACTTAGGTTTTCTGACATTAATCTCTTTTTCATATTTTAATTTTGTAAATGTTTCTGATGGTTTCATATTTGTTGACGTATGAATCGTGTTATTAATACTTATCCACAATATCCTGAATAAAAGATGACCATTGTTGTGAACGAGTTGTGTGAATTTTTTATATAGTCTCTCTTTTAAGGTACGATTAAATCGTTCAACACAACCGCCTTCCCTTCATTAAAGGTACTGTATAATGTAATACTGTTTATTTTTTAGAAAATTCATAAATGTCTTGTTATAAAACTCTCTACCGCTCATCAGTCACAAATTTTTAGGTTTTCTCTTACTTTTATTAAATATCTGTTGAAAGGCTAACATAAGAGTATTACCTGTTTGTTTTTTTAAAGGGGCAACCCATGCGTACTACTCGCTCAAATCAAATAACGGTTAAAGCATACTTGTACCCCTTACATTATTGAGTTCAATCAAATCAGCAGACCAGATATAATCAACTTCCTTGGAATAACTTTCCTTCTCTGAAACTTGTGATAATTGTTTATGGTTAATTCATCAGCTAATTGCTCTTCAGTCTTAATGACATCATTAGAGCCTATACGTTTTTTGAATTTCCAAGTCCAAGTTTCAATTAGCACTGATCATCTTCTTCACGATGAACGATCAACTTTTCTCTCAAGTTGGATTTTGTATCAGAGACAAAATTATACAACATTTCTCTATCGGCTTCATGCTTTTCTTCTAAAGTTGTGGTATTCCCATAATCAATATCGTGCCTCATGCACACTTCATCAACCCTATTGATAGGTTTACTCCATGGTTTAAGGATTGTCTGCCTCATCTAATCTTTTATCCAAGTTTGTGCCTGGACCACAGAAAGAATACCCTGGTAGATGTAATTCCCCCGGTATTCCAGTCGTTGTAAATTTACTTCCTGATAAAACTTTTGTATATCTCCTCCGAGTTTGTGTTTGGAGATAAATTGATTTTTTTTGACCACACACACTTGAACATATACCTTTTTGTATAACCCTGTTATTTTTACTTTTAATATATGAAATATTTTTAGTATTAGTTTTCTTTTTACATTTGAGACAATAACTCATTTATTTATGAGAAAATTCCTACAGAGTGCAAAAACCTTTTTAGTTTCCAACATGCACATTTGAATCTTAATTTTAAAACATAAAGAATCCTTAGAAATGCCTTCACTCTCTCCTGCATTTATTTAAGAAAAAAAAAAAAAATGAAAAACTTGAATTAACATCAATATCCTCTCCTGAAAAACGATGTCAATAGTCTTGTCGAAAGTATTGCAAATAGACTTGCAAATTCTTTGTTTTCCTCCTCGTGGGTTGAGTTATTTTCTTTAATTACCCCTAATCTTTTTTTAATCTCACTGGTTCCATATTTTGATATTATTCATTCTCTCTCTTTCCTCCCTCTCCTCCCTCTCTCTCTCTCTCTTTCCTCCCTCTCTCTCTTCTCTCTCTTCTCCCTTTCCTCCCTCTCTCTCTTCTCTCTATTCTCCCTCTCCTCCTTCTCTTTTTCTCTCTTTCCTCCTTCTCTCTCTTCTCCTTTTCCTCCTCTTCTCTCTCTTCAACTCCTTCCTCGTCCTTACTATCCTTGAATCACTTACACCCATAGAATATCATACATATATTCATCAGGATTTCTTGTTATTCCTGTATCCAAAATAACTTTTTTTACCAACAGGAAACAAATAAAATTTCTTTTGAATTTCTAAAAGAGCCTTACTTTTCTTAACTTTATAATTTTTTCATTATTTAACATTTTAGTTAATTCCAAGTTGTCGGTTTATCAACATCAGCATAAAGCCAATCTTTTATTGAAAATACATCATTCTTATGTTGTAGAACATATTTATTAAAATACCGAATACCCTTTTCTTGAAGGTATGCTTGGACACAGAAATGATAATTTTCTTGAAGCCTTCTTGCGTCATTTATGTATTAGAAATATATGTTAGAATAATATTATGACAACGAAACACCTCCCATCTTCTCCATAGTTAAATCATTTTGTATTCCCTACTTATTACAATATATCCTGTTTTTTCTGTTTCATGATATAAACAAGAGCAAACCATTATTATATTTACCCTTATTAAATTCTTTTATTTGTTGTTTACTAATCGTGGACCCACAAAACTCATTCTCGATACAAGTGGATAATATTCTTCCTTACGAGACTGATTTAATTGTTCCAGGGTCTTCGAGGTTAATTTTAAATGACCAATTATACCCTAAATCATTCATATCATACCCCCATTTTTTATTCTCTACAAATGATACGCCCTTCTTTATAAAAATTTATTTTAATTCGAACTGTGAATTCTGTATGACCTGGAGATAAATATCAACACTTCTGTATCTTTGGAATACACAGCCGTTTTATTTAAGGATATATATTGTGATAAAATCACTTAATCTCACCAGTCATTTCGCGTCAGTCGGGCTTGATAATTTTTTAATTTATAAGCATTTTCATGTTAATATTTTTTGGTTATATTATATTTATGTCGTTCAGTCTGTGCCTTTGTGTAATAATTTTGATAAATCAATATCCAGTTCTTGAGATACAACCAAAGATAGAACCATCTTTACCAACATAAGTCATTTTATATTAGATTAAAAATAATATCATAAAATTTTTATATTTGTTGAGTTGAAATAACACATATAGACATAATGACCACAACACTTAGAATTTAATTCTTGACTTGAAATGTTTGATAAACACCATTCTGTAAGAATTTTATGACTTCAACAGGT
>CM068963.1:101897524-101915412 GCA_035128595.1 Eptatretus atami
CTACACATGCATTACCTCAAGAATCTTTTAAAACATAAGCGAATTACAAAAATTAAGCTCCAAAATTGAACTTAGCAGCAGTTACCGATTGCTAAAAAAAAAGAAGTGTTAGTTTGTCGAATTCGGACATTATTTGAGCCATTCGGGAATTTACGGGGAGGTGATGTTTAACATGATGGCTCGGCAATTGCTAAATAAGCTTGCCAAGCGCAGCCGTTCCTTATCAACACTCATTTCAAACTAGAGTTCTAATGCCACTTCGGCAAGCACATCTACAACATATTTCACGCTGCACTGAATACTGTACTATCAATCTAGACTTGAACAATGGTTCAGGGGCCACCGCATTGCGTTGGCACGTGTTGTTCTGCGATGCTATTGAGTGATGGATGGCTCACTGAAAATTGCGGCAATTTTCATTTTAGCACTACATTTCCCCTCGTTTCTGTACGATGCTTTTTCTTATTATAGGGGTGTACCGCGTCTGTCGCGCCATAGATACATAGCCAACTAACTAGCAAAACTCGAACTGACATTTTGTTGGTACAGGTCAAACGGCAGGATATGCCAAGCAGGTACACATGCTCGCTCTAAGCTGTCTACCCTGGGTTTTGATCCTGACACCTAGCTATAAACTGTCATCCTGGTGTTTCACAGGCAGGGTGATTCATCAATGTGTGTTGTGTTTTCTTCACATAACGCAGGATAGGCGAGAGTACGCAGCCTCGCTCTGCTCAGGCTCTAAAGAGAGTCTAGCCTGGTTGAATCCGGACTCAGCTATAAACTGGCATCCCGGTGTTTCCCCAGGCAGGGTGATTCATCAGTGTGTGCCGTCAAACTGGATTTCACAACTGCCAGAATCCTCCTCTCTCTCCACTCCTCACTCTCCCATCCCCCTCTCCCATCCCATCTCTCTCTGCGTAACCTCCCTCTCTTCCACCTCCCCCTTCCCCCTCCATCTCTCCCCCCCCATCTCTGCTCCCCTCTCCCCCTCTCACACCTCTCAGCCCCTCTCACCCTCTCTTCTTTCTCCTCTCTGAACTCCCCCCGACCCCTCACCTCACTTTCCACCCTCATCCCTCCCACCCTATCCCTCTCTCTCTCATGCTCTCCTCCACCTCCACCTCTCTCCCCTCTCATCTCTCTCCCTCTTCCTCTCTCTCTCTCTCCCTCTCACTCTCTCTCCTACTCCCACCCTCCCTATCTCTCTCCACCCCTTCCTTCTATCTCCACCCATCTCCATCCCTCTCCCACCCCCAATTCCTCTTCCTCCCACCCCTATCTACCATCTCTCCCACCCCTTTTCCCCTCTCCTCTGCTCCTCCAAACGCCTCCCTTGTTAAAGGGGACTAGTTAAGGAATTATGTTTGGTTTTGATTTGTAGGAGATAGCATGGGTTTTTTCATGGCTCCTGCCCAGTTTTACGTAGAACCCAGTGGTAAAAAAGAAATGTTTGTTTGGGCAGTTTATACACCTTCCCTTCCCCTTACCTTACGTGCCGCTTCCATTTCCCCTCACGCTGCCTCTCAGACAACCCTTCGCACTGCTCCCCACCTTCCGCGCTTGCCTCTCCACCCCTCACGTTGCCTCCCACACGCCTCACACTGCATGCCCCAACCCTCTCGCGTTGCCCCACGCCCTCAATGTGCTGCTCCCCACCCCCCGTGCTACTCCCACCCCTGGTGCTTACTCCCACGCTCCCCTGGTGCTGCCTTCTTCTCACCCACTGGCAATGTCTTCCTCCCTCAGCACTGCTACTCCCCCTAACGCCTCTCCCAAAACCTTGCACTGTCTCCCCTCACGCTGCCTTCCCCTTCTCATGCTGCATTCCTTCCCTCATGCTATTCTTCTTGCCAAAGCCCCCTCCACCCCATAATCCGCAGGCGGGAGGAAGGGACCGTCAAAATGTGCGATTGGAGAGATGAAAGGTTTTTGCTGCGGCATTAAATTCAGTTTTATACAAAGCAATGAATGGCGAGATCACAGCGGATAGATGGGAGTATGCATGCTCGCTGCTAAGCTGTCTCGCCTGCGTTTCAATTCTGACCCAGCTATAAAACCGCTGTCACACCACGACGATTTAAGCCAGCGTATGCCGATTTTATGAAAATTTGTCTAAAACGCTGGCACAACGTCGAATACGTTATGGTACGTTTTTTATACGTAAGACCAGCTGAAAAACCACTGCCATAAGTCGTAGTACGCTGGCTTTAAACGTTGTAACTTTTGGGTTGTTCCTCAATTTTTTGCATGCTTGAATTTTACCGACGTATGCCGGCATACTGACTCACACGTTCGCTACGCTGGCCAATAAGTTGTGGCAGCGTTATGCGATCCGTTCACCACACGTCGCACACCGTTCTTGTTTAGTTACTCATAAGTCGAAACACGTCGAGGTAATGTTAGCATACCCGAAACTTATTTCTAACCTATAAGTAACGTTTTTGTAAGCACCGCTAACACAAACGTTGTTCACCACTCGAAACACGTTCTTGAAAAGACGTAGACGTATTGAACGTCTTCAGGACGACAAACAGAACTTAATGAAACGCATTTCTAACTTACAGATACCGTATAATGGCGTATTGGCAGGTTAGGGAATTGGTTATATAGGGGCTTCGGCGAGGAGGAACACGTCTTTTTGTTTAGACTTCGTGGTGAGTACAGTCAATGTCATTCGAGAGATGGAGGATACGGCAAGCTGAGACGAACAATACCTTACCTGTCCTCCACATCACATGAACCTCATCGAGTTGACACTGCACCAGTTGCGTGCCAATGGAGCCAGGAAGAAGAAGACGTGAACGGAGGAGAAGGGAACTGGGTGAGACAATGGATCGGGAGGCGACGCCATACGGCCATATGACAAGCTCATGGTGGAACTCCGGAAACGAGGAACATGCATCCTTCATCAACTTCCTGTGATGCCCGCAGCGATGTTCGACGACGCTGCTAGCCAGGTGGGTCCAAGGATAACCAAGCATTATTATTAAATCAATTCATAGTCAGTGGAAGCGACTTAACTCGTTCAATTGGAAACGATTTCAATTGCGAGCACCAGCGTCCAAAAACATAGGCGAGTGACAAGCCATCTTATTAAAAGTGAAGTTGCAGCCTATGAATCTCACGAAATCGTCGCGATACGCTGCCTACGCTATGCAATACGTTAGACTATCGGTTGGTTCTAGGTTGTGGACGCCTAAAAAGCTATAATCGTGGTATACTTATGTACTAAGTTATCGAAGCGTTCTGTGTTCATTACTATACATTATGCTTTTTCCAAGTCGTTTTTGGAATACTTTAACACAACTGAAACAAAAATAGTTCATCGTGGGAATGAGAAAAAAATATTGCCAAAAAGAACATCGAACAATGGTGCAAAGTAGTCTCTATTCGTGGACGCAACGAGGATCGATCATCACCCACACCCTCCCACACGCTCACCTACTACTACTGACATGGACATTACTACTACTCCAATAATACTACTCTACAAACTACTACTACTGATACGCTGCACCTACTATACTACTACTACTACTGGACCGCTCACCTACCTATACTATACTACTACTACTATATACTACAACTACTACTACTACTATACTATACTAATGAACATTGACATCCACTCAACATGAGTCTGAACACTGAGGTTTTTCTTGTGAACCCATTTGTATATACCAATTCCCTAAACGCTGCCAATACGCATTATATGGTAAGAGTAAGTTAGAAACACGTTCAGTAAGTTCTGTGGTCGTCCGGAAGACGTCATCAAATTCGTCTACATACCGACAATGCTGCGTTTGAGATAGGTACACATAGGTTCAAAAGCACGCTACTCATAGGTTTCAAAGCACGCTCTCATAGGTTCAAAGCACGCTACTCATAGGTTCAAACAACGTTACTCATCAGTTAAAAATTAAGTTTGGGTATTGCTAACATTACCTCGACGTGTTTCGTACGTATGAGTAACTTACAGTAACGTGTGTCCGAAGTGTGTCAAATGATCGCCGGAGCGTGCAGAGAAATTATGCCCAGCGTATGCGGAACTTGTGAGCCATCACGTCGAGTAAGTCGTAAATTTTCAGCATGCTTGAATTTCACGGACGTACTAGACGTACACGGAATATGACAGCGTCTTCCTCGTTTTTCAGCGTGCTCCTAACGTATACACAACTTACCCATACGCGTATTCGACGTGTGCCAGCTTGGGTTTCGGCAAACTTTTTCATACGGTCGGCTACGCTGGCTAAAATCGTCAAGGTGTGAACTGCGATGTTGACCACTTCCAATTTTTCAGGCGGTTATGATTTAAATCGGCGTGCGCAGGTTTTTAAACAGGCTCGCCACGAGTTCGTCGGCATACATCGCAGCGCGCTATGCCTAATTAAACTAGCTATCGTTGGGCATAGGTCTGTGAACGCCGAAACAGCTAAGCAATTCGTTGGTATAAGTTATCTATAACAAACGAAACTGTTCTGTGCCCCTTACTAATACAGTTATGTTATGCATACGACCAACACGTTAATGAATCGACCAAAACTTTTTTTTTAAAACCTCAAAACTTCAGCGTATGCCATGGTTTTACATACATTTTTATACGTTGCCATTGCTGGCTAAAACGTCAAGTGTGACAGCGCCTTAAACTGTCATCCCGGAGTTTCAAGCAGGGTGTTCATCATGGTGTTTGTCGTCTCTACGGAGGAACATTTAAACTGGGCGTCACCTTGCTGCTAGGAATTCCCCCCCCCCTCCTCATTTCCCTCTCTCTATCCCCTGTCTCCCTCTGCCCATCTCCTCCCGTGCCTTCACCTATCATCCCTCACCTCTCTCTCCACCCTTATCCCTCTTCCCTCTCCACTCTCTGTCCTCTATCCCTATCCCTCCTTCTCTTCCATCCTTCCTCCTCCTCCTCTCTCCCTATTCTCTTCCCCTCCCTCCTCTCTCCACCCCCCTTAATATCTCCTTGAGCAAGAGCAACGGGTTGTACTTTTTCTTAGTCTATAATTATAAGGGTGTGTGTGTGTTGATGTGTGTGTGTGTGTGTGTCTCCTTCAGTCACTCCAAAGCACATGAAATCTAGTGGCTCTGAAACTTTGATATGCATACTAAGGAGAACTCCAAGGAGTGCGATTGAATGAAAATTGGGTGTTTGGGTGAAAGTTATAACACCCTTTTAAGATAATTAACGGGCTTATTAAATAAAACCAAAAAACAGGGTTCACCTTTCTTGTCAGTCCAGGTTATCTCGCAGGGGTCTTAATCCACATTTTTGTTTTGGCCGACTCAAAAGCCTTGGCAATTCCACAATGACCATCTCATGATTAATAAAATGATATAATCAAAATCTGTCTTCAGATTTTGAGGCTTCAAACTGGTGTGGGAAAACTCGATAACTGTCGGAATCTGGAGCGAAATCTGAAAAAATCAAGAAATACCGTTCTTAAAACTAAACATATTTACGGATTTACTTTCAGCAGAAGGCTGTGATCCCTCCTTCTCCATAGTTTACAAATTTCCAAAGCACTGATCTTAACTTCTTCGAGCTGTTCGGAGAATTATATATATATATATATATATATATATATATATATATATAATATATACTATATATATAGTATACTGGTATATATATATATATATATATATATATATATATTATATATATATATAAAGTTGAAAGTGTGTCTGTTTGTGGTGTTTGTGTGTTTCTCTGTGACCTATGCCGCAAAACGTACTGGACTGATTCCTCACCAACTTCACATGCTGACAGAACATGTACCTGGGAGTGTCCCGTTTGAAAGGAATGTACTTCCGACTTCCCCGTTTCTGAATTATGACGTCATTACCTGAATTTTTTATAACATTAATTTTTTCAAGTTCAGCCGATGACAATGGGGCCAATGCTCTTATATATTAAAAGTTTGAAAGTGTGTCTGTTTGTGTGTTTGTCTGTGACCTACTGTATGCAAAAGTACTGGATTGATCTCACCAAACTTCACATGCTGACAGAACATGTACCCGCGGTGAGTGTCCCGATGTAAAGAAATTGTACTTCCGCCTTCCGGTTTCCGAATTATGAACGTCATCAACTGATTTTGTAACGTTAATTTTTCAAGTCAGCCAATTGACATGGGGGCAACGCCATATACAATATATCTAACATATGATTTTCAGTTTTTTGTTTTTTTGTTTGTCTGCACGTGCTAATACTCTGAAGGTGAAGATAGTGAGCTAACCACTGCAACCAAAAAATGTCGATGGGCCCCGGAAGGTATAGGCTATGTGGAAAGGCCTGCGGCTGGTGGGGGGAAAGGGGGTGTGTTTCCCTCACCAACCCCCTTAGCCCTATACTGCCATGCCCAATAGGGAACATACTGTGCTCAGGCGTCAGACATATGTAATAGAAGATTAAATCATTCAAAATGAACCGGGCAGCGCCGGGTGCTTCACCTAGTATATATATATATGATATATATATATATATATATATATATTATATATATATATATATAATATATATATCAGGTGTGTTCAAAAAGTAATCCAACCTTAATTTTTCGTGCGTAAACAATGAAGCTAGGGAGGCGTGGTTTGTGCACGGTATTAGGGCGATCCTAATTATA
The DNA here is from genome assembly GCA_035128595.1 of Eptatretus atami. Lineage (NCBI taxonomy): Eukaryota > Metazoa > Chordata > Myxini > Myxiniformes > Myxinidae > Eptatretus > Eptatretus atami. The sequence continues at coordinate 101,904,154 of CM068963.1, forward strand.
TGCGTGAATAATTTCCGCCTGCAGAAGCTGTCAGTCGCCGACAGAACCGCCAATGAGTGAGGAAGTGTAGTGAGCGCGTCTAGGATTTCGTTTTTGACAAAATAGACGGAAAAACTTGAACACGCCTACGCTTGAATTTTGTGTTTAAAGCTTGGCGATTCCCAGTGGAAACGATCCGCAAGATTTAACAGGCCTTACGGCGAACGAAGCCAATGGCAGCCACACAGATAAAAAGAGTGGTACAAAAACCACTCAAGATGTTCTCACATCAGTGGAGTGAAGCACGTTCTGGTAGGCCTCAACATCCCAAATAATCGTTCATTGACCAAGTGGAGGAGCCTGCTGATGCAAGGATCGTCGAATCACGATCAGAGAACTTGCAGCGAGGCGGGCGTCAGCATTGGATCGTTCATTCCATTGTGATGAGGATTGGGTAAGGAGAATCTCAGCGAGTTCGTGCCAAATCTGCTAAGATCGAGCAGAGCAACTCTGTTTGGAGAATCGCACAGGACCTGCTGGAGACCTGTGAACAGCGATCAGCAACCTTCTCAACACATGTGTATCACTGGGACTGAGACACACGTGATCCGTCATTTTGTCAACAACCGAAATCCGACGTGCGCTCACATTACACTTCCTCACTCATCGGCGGTTCTGTCGGCGACTGAAGCTTCTGCAGAATGGGAAAATTTCACGCATACGAATTCAGGAATACGCCTCATACGTGCACCAAACACGCCTCCTAGCTTTCATTTGTTTACGCATGAAAATTAAGGTTGGATACTTTTTGAACACACTCGTAATAATATATATATAATATATATATATATATAGTAATATATATATATATGTATATATATAATTATACATATAATGTATACAAATAATATATACACTATTGAGTGAAGAAAAGATTATGAATGTGCCTAAAGTGTACTTCATTGGGTGGCAATGAAATAAGTTCGAAAAGCACTCCATCCAAGAGCTTGAACCATCGCTGTATACATGCTAATCGCCTGCAGCCAGCCGTTCTTTTATGATCCTGTCTCCGTTGAAGTGCTTTGCTTGACATTTCTCACAATTCCTCAACTTATAAACACATGAGTAGGGTGGATAATACTTGATTCTGGCTCACTTTTCCCCATGTAATGAATTGGGGATTTTCAGCGATTCACATTTTTTTCCCCTAAAATTACACCTCCTTTATATCCAGGTATATTTGTTTGTCTCCCCTTTTTAAACCTAGGAGCCTAGCTATTCAAATAACCAATGTAATATTGTTTAGCTCACACATTGAACCTATAAAGAATTTGTTCATTTCTCAAATTCTTCAATAGTTTAAATTTTCTTTGCCACAATAAATCCCATATAATATTTAAAAACAAAACATTTGAATCTTCAATATTTTTCAAGATACCCCCTTTGTGCCATTATGAAATGATTATACTTCTTTTAATGAATCTCATCTGACCACCTCCTGAGTTGCATATCATTTTGAGATATAGTAAATGTTGTTTTTTTCATTGTTCATTGATAACACATCAAATTTTTCAGTCAATTCAAGGAACTTTAATTATTTTCCTTTAATCCTCTAACTCATTGTTTTTAAATTGATTCGCATACTTTGTTTTAATTTATCCTTGTTTTAGTTATTTTTTCAAATAAGACTATTTGATATTTTTCCACATTCATTATGTTTTCCATTTATATACCAAGATGAGATTTTCTCCACTCTTAGTTTGATTAACTACTTGGTTCGACCATTTATATACCGTGAAAAACTGGCGGTAGCCTTAAAAACCCCTAACCCATCTTCCATCTAAATTTGTTGTCCCATATGAAACACATCCTATTCTATTCACTCTATCATAACAATACCATATGGAACACAATCTATTTCCATTTTCTAAAATAAATTCTCTTATCATCAAAAGGCTCCTAATGCCTTTTTATTTACTTCTCACTATATTATCTTAGTTTATAACTTCTCTTATTGGTATTCATTTTCTATATCTTCTTTCTTAATTCATCAAATCAATTATAATAATTTTCTACAAAGTTATTGAGTTCTTTATTACATATTTCCTTTATTCCTTTAAAACCTTTTCAATCTGATCAACCTAATACTTTAAGCATTATGCCTTTGCCATCAATCCAATAAACTAACTCATTACTTTTTTCACGCCAACTCTCCTTAAACTTACGCAATAACCTTTTTCTATTTTTGAAAATAACTTCACTCTTTTAACTAAAAATTACTTGTATCATACACCAATATTTTTCTTTACATATCGTTATAAACATCATCAGTTTTTTATATCTAGCAAAAAGCTATCCAGTGTCCATATACAACAATGAACATTTTTCACCCAATACTCTTTCTTTAAGTCATTATAACAATACATCATCACATCAATATCTTTGATAAATCAAGAACGTGCTGTTCCCATATAAATTGTTTATTCTCTTACAAACTTTCCTTTTTCATATGAATAGCAGAAAAAGTTCTCTGAAAAAACCTCTTCTCTCTCAACAACTTGGTTTATTTATCAATCTAGAAGCTTCTTTCAAGTGTTGCGAATCAATGTTTTGCCTGTTTCTAACATTTTCCATAGTCTTTCCAAATACAGCATTAATTCATTAATTTATAAAAGTCCTCTTTCAAATTTTTACTTTTGTATTTGCTCTCATATCGTAGTGAATTTTAATATCTTTCATCCAAGGACTTTGCTTTAAATTTTAAAACTGCTATGAATTTCTTAGCTACTCTCAACCCAGTCAGATAAATATTGTCTCAAGTTCCTTTGATGCAAAATTAAAATTCCCCTCCTTTTTTTTTACCATTAAAAAAAAAATTTTGGTGTTTTTAATCAACTTTTCTGTTGATTTCCTTTAATAATTAAAACTTTTATGATCATCACTTTAACCATTCTTTCCTTTGGGGTTTTCTTTCTCACTGCAAAAGGAAGATCCTTTATGCTTATTATGAAGATTACTTGGGTACTTCAAATCAACTTCAAAATAATAACGCTTCTTCCTCCTCTTCAATTCCTCTTGAGAAGAAATAAACTATTCATCAAAGCCTTTTCATAATCCTTTCTTTCCACCCACTCTAATTTACCATAAGGTAGGATTGAGAATTGCCCATACCATACAAATTATTAGCATCAATACATCAATATTCTATCTTTTTCAACTCTTATAATTTGAAGATTTTTATTATTTGCTTTAGCATATCTTTTTGAATACTTGTGATATTCACCTCTCTTAGACTTCTCATCATCAAAAGCATATTCATACTGATTAAATAATTCTGTTTTGTCATTTTTCAAACATTGCACTCCAAGCTAACCAGAGCTGTGAATAGTGGGCGAGGATCTAATCCATAACAATTTTTTATTATGACAGAAGTGATCTAATGCTTCAAACACATAGCTAACAATAAAAACATCTGTTTTTTAGATACAAATCATGATATTCTCCAAGGTTCTTTTATCTTAAAATATTTTCCAAATTTCTTTTGCGTGTTTTATTCCTTATCACTTACTCTCTTCATAAAGGTTATTAATAAGAAACTTTCTTTTGAAGAATGTTGTGTTTCTTTAAATCTCATAAATGAAATTCATATAATCATAAGGATAAATTCCCTTCCTTGTAAGAATTTTCTCTTTACTTTGAATTTCATTCCTTGTTCTTGAATTTCCTCCTCGGAGTTGAATTTCCTCTTTAATCAGAATTCCATCTTTAATCAGAATTTCCTCTTTGTAGAAATTGTCATTCATTGTTGAATTTCTTTACAATTAGAATTCATCTTCGTAAGATTTCTTCATTAATTTCCTCATTAATTAGAATTTCCTCTTTACTTTGATTCTCTCTTTAATACTGAATTACTCTTAGTTAAGAATTTCCTCTTTTGAAAGAATGAATTAAGATTTTGGAAAAAGAGCTGTGGAGCTTAGATTTGATGCTAGGTTGGCTGTGGGTGTTCCCATAAACTTGTAAGAATCCCTAGAAACCTAATAGAGTTTATAGGTTGTTTGTGAATATCATTTTGCAAATGAATATACTTTTGATTGTTGTTTGTTATGGCAGAAACTATTCCTGGTGTTTTTGAAAGTTTTCATTTATAACTAGATGTTATCATAAGTTGGCGCTGTTTGTGAAGAAAGACTGGAATAAAAGAAGGTAATTTTATCAATAATTAAGATACAACAGGAATAGAAGCGGGACCTCTATATGTTACCAGTAAGATGACATGATCCTAACCTTTAAGAAACTCTCAATTTCGCTCCTCACAAATATGACAGAATATTGTTCTTTCTAAATCTAATTTTTCTTACTTTGGTTAATTTCAATCGGTTCATTTGTTTCTTTCATTAATTTAGTTATCTTTACAATCTTTTCTAATCCGTTTTACAACTCTGTGAAGCTTTTTTCCAACGATAATGGTTTCAAGTTTATTATAGTTTTTCTCCAACAGATGGATTTGATAATAATAACAGAAGCCACAAGGAATATGTTTTTGATATTATTTGTATATGGGTTCTTTTGGATTAAGAGAAGCAGTATTTATCTTTCTTTAAGGGATACACATCAAATCAGCGTAGTATTTAACAAATGGGTGCATGATAGATTTATTATAATCTTCAAAAGATCTTTTCACTCAGGTTTAAGCATTGTAATTAACAGCTGATATTTTTTTTTTATGATTACTACAATATTTTGAAATGTTGTTCTAATTCGTTCTTTTGTATCGAAATGAATTAAGACAATCGCTTACAAGGATACTATTTTGTTTGCTGTTCTGGAATACCTGAGAAGAGATTAATCTTGATAAATTATTGATGTATGTGTATGTGAATTCTTTCCAAACACATAAAATTTAAAAGATCAATGTGTGTTCTTCATTTTTATAGTTTGTTTGGAAATTTTTAATATTTGAACTTGTCTTGTAATCCGTTATGCCATATACATTAATAGAAAGATTATTCTTTTTTTCTCAAATTTTAGGAATATCTTTAGTGGCACTTGGCGAATTTAAAATCTTTAAATGTCCAACCGCGTATTCTCATATGTCAATATTGTTTAACTCTTCTCTGAATTAAACATTTTTGGGTGGATGTAAGTGAGCAAGAACAGACACAGAAAACATTATTATCATTGTTTTAATATTAACAACTGCCTTCTTTAGTTTTATTTCTTTGGTAATTCAATAATAAGAAGAAGCTTTTAACGAGGGTTTGATTTAGAATTGTATATCTAAAAAGATTGATTTTTTTAATATTGAAATCCACTTCCTACTACTGTATTAACCAACATCGTCCTCTGTCTTGATAGTTTTCATAAACCCCACTATTCAAAAAACTTGAAATGATGTTATAAATGAAGATCTGTGTCTCATATAAGGAGTTGTTCTCATACTTGTCTTTTCATATTCATTTTCAACATCCCATAAAATTTAAAGTCTTTCATTTCTTTAATGTCCTTTTTAATAACTTTTTCAACATCAAGGTTTCACTATTTCATTGATTCAGTATTGATGATGACGCGGGTTCTCCAAATTGAAAAATCTTATTTTTATATGCCCTTTAAATGCCCCATCAGTGTTTTTCAATATGAATAGTCTCCCTTTACTTAAACTCATTTTTCTTGTGTTTTTGCTGATTGAAGATGTCTTATTATAACTACTCTTCAAAACATCTTTGAGCAGATATCACAATGTTTTCTTTCCAACTCAAGAGAATATTTTAATGAAATAGATTAAATTGTGTTGTTTGTTGGTTCGGAGGTGTTTTCTATAATGTTTAATATTTCGTGATTACAAACATCGAGTACGTTGTATTAACCATATTTAATATAATAAAACTTTGCTGAAACTAAAATTTTCTTGATGAAATTTCGTTTATTTTACAGGTGAATCTGTGCTTAAACTAAATTTTCTTATGAAAATCTTGTTGATTTTACAGGTGAATCTCTGCTTAAACTAAAATTTTTCTTGATGAAAATTTCGTTTATTTACAGGTGAATCTGTGCTTAAACTAAAATTTTCTTGATGAGAAAATCTCGGTTGATTTTACAGGTGAATCTCTGCTTAACTTAATTTTTCTTGATGAAAATTTCGTTGATTTTACAGTGAATCTCTGCATTAAAACTAAAATTTCTCTTGATGAAAATTCGTTTATTTTACAGTGAATCTGTGCTTAAACTAAATCTTTCCTGATGAAATTTCGTTGATTTTACAGGTGAATCTCCTGCTTAACTAAAATTTTCTGATCGAAAATTTCGTTTATTTTAGCAGGTGAATCTGTGCTTATAAAAATAAAATTTTCTTTGAAATTTCGTTGATTTTACAGTGAAATCTCTGCTTAAACTAAAAATTTTCTTGAATGAAAATTCGTTATTTTACAAGGTGAAATTCTGTGCTTAAACTAAAATTTTCTTTTGATGAAAAATTTCGGTTTATTTTACAGGTGAACTCTGTGCTTAAAACCATTTTTATCCTCCCAAACTTTTTTTTCACTTAATAAACTACAATGTTTCAAGACACAAAAGACAAGTTTCAATTAATCTCTTCAATTTGTTAAAGATACTGAGAAATATGCAAGGATGTAAAATTGGAACAAAGATAATAATAACAACTGATGGAATAAAACAATTTATGGCGAATGATATGAGTTCTTCAATTTACTTCAAGTGGAAGGGCTTTTTAGTATAAAACTGGTAGAACATCAATTAAGTATCTCTAACAAAAGTTTCTTCTCCTCTCCTTGGTAATATATTCAACAACTAGAAAAGCATGAAACAAGAAAAAAGTATCACCAAACAAAAACCTTATGGATGAAGTTAGAAAGAAAAGATAGACCATCCTGTAATTGCAAGGAGAAATTGTATTTTTTCAACAAACCTAAAGATGTAAATCCTGATGAAATTAAAGGATGTTTAATATATAGGTGAAATGACATTTCGTTCAATAGTAGTTAAGGATCAATTTTAAATTTTACCTTTAATATAAAAAGTGTAGTTGAATCTGGTAATGGAAAAAGTATATAGATATCGATGGTAATATATTAAATTGAGCAATATGCAACTGAAAGTATAGATGAATTTTAGTTTAATTGTAAAGTTTACTTTTAATATGAATAGTTTCTCGATTTTGAGCCTCTTGAATTTCCCTGATCTCATATGACAAGTTTGAGAATTGTCCCTCGTGGTGAAGACGGGGATTAAACACAGAGTCAAAAGCCTATAAACAATGTATATTCTGTGATAATCTTCTAATTAATGATAATAAAACAATATAAAAAGGAAAATAATTCTTTTAGATTTACACCAAAAATGAATTACTTTACAAGATTGAATTAGAGAAAATGGAATGTAGAAGTAGAGGGTGATAACACACCTTTCCTTACAAGGGAAGACACTGAACGTATGAGAAATGTTCAAAGGATTGCTGTTATATATTATTCATGGATGTGATTTTCAGGGAAATATCCACAAAGATATTGCATAAATAAAATAATGGATTATCTTGAAATAAACTGAAACTTAGGATAATCTACGAGTTCTAAAAAAAGCCAATAATAAATTAAATAACCTGATTTCCAATATATAAATGATGATTTTTTACCCATTTGGGAAAATAAGAAAAAATTTAACAACCTAAAAATCTTCCCAAATTCCATTAAGATGCCTCATAGTTGGTTCAAGTGGCTGTGGAAAACTGCTTACTTTTAAAGATGCCTCACTCCAACTTTTTTAGATTATGATAATTTAATAATTTTCACAAAGTCGAGTTTTCAACCAGAGTTCCTATCTCACAAGGTTTTAATGCTGGTCTTCAAAAGAAAGATATAATTGGTTTAATTTAAACTCAAAAAACCTAAATGATTAAACATTGAGATATAATACAACTATTTTGTGATACACAGAAGATGTAAAAAGCAAATCAAAAACCGATAACTTGTATTCTTAGTGAATAATACGGATGATATCGTCTCCCCCAAGATTTGGATAAATCTCAAAGACCTCGTTATCCTTTGATGATTGTGGTAATGAGAGAAACAAAACGGTATCGGAACAGCACTACACAAGAGGGAGACATTCTTCTTTGGTAATTGTATTTATGCTTAGTCAATCGTACTTTCTTCCTCGTCGTTACCATCAGAAACATGCTAATACTTTTATTTTATTTCAGTTAAATTCAATAGATACTACATTTTTGGAGAGACATTGTTCTACATTATGTAGTAAAAAGGAATTTGGGGATTAATTGAAACACACGACTGAAAAAAATATAAATATATTGTTGTGAAACCAAGATGAGATATTTAAATGATATTTTTCAATAAAATAAATGGATGGCGAAAGAAAAGAGCAAGAAGATTAGGGAACAAAGATTGGTTTCAAAAGTTGTAAAACAACAGGAAGACATAAAGAAGAAACCCAGGCAAAAAACTAACGGGTAAGAAGCATTTGAAAGAAAAACAAGAGAAATTTTTTTAAACGCACTTTTAAAAACTTCCAAGAAAAAATTATAGATGTTCCACAGTTCCCACAATAAAATATACTCCTAGAAGCTCCAAAATGTTAAAAGATTTCAGTCAAATGACGGAGGTAAGAATTAGAGCATATAGGAGAATTAGACATATGAATGATGAAGGATTATTTCAAACAATGGAAGAGATGAATCGACCCCTGAATTATAGTGAATGCTCTTCAAAACAAGAATTATTCAGCGGATCAAAAACCAAAGCAGGGCTCATTCCAACAGAACAATCAGCATTTTCATGCTTGTTCAATGAAAAGGTAAAATTGATGATCTTAATGATGAATTAAGGTTTCTTTGATTCTGCTCGACCCCCCCTGTCAAACTAACTCCGAGATTAATGTTTTCTTCTCACAAAAGATGGAAGAACAAGGTTAACTGTGAGGGATTGAATCAAGTATATTGGGATAAACCATTGGATATGAGAAATTTAATGATGATTAAAGTATATATTGATCTGCTGAACTCTGTTGCTATTAGGGTTATTCTTTCTGTAAAAGTAGTAAGAATGAGAAGGAGAAACCCATTATTCAGGCTTTAAGTATCGCTTGGTTCAGCGTGTTAGTTTTCTTCCAAATGACGCCATCACAATTAGTTAATAGAACTGTTATTGTTGTTTTAGGACAGTAAGAAGGCTGGAAATAACAATTGTTTTAAATGAGCATAGCCATTTAGACCAGTTTGATGACATGAAAATAATTAATAAACATCAATATAAAGACATTTTATCTCATATTAATAAGATGAGAAGCACAATCCTTTAGTTTCAATTTCACAACAAGAGACCACAATTTCACCCATACCCATTACAACTTGGACAAACAACAGAATATGAGGCATCTTAATTGTCATGGAAAACTTATATCTTATATTATATAACGATAAAAATGACAGTTTAGTTATAATCCGGGAAGTGGAATACAAAACGATAACAGTCTCACCGGACAAAATGAAATAAAGCCACAAACACTGGCATCTACAGGTGTTTATAAGCATTGCAATGTATAAAGCGATTCACAGGTATGATGATCAGGCATTCAATAATACGAGTGAGGATAGTGAAAAAAAAAAACTTTATCATGAAGAAATCATTGCGGCCTGTTCTCAAGTCAAGGCATGGTTGAGGAAGCCAAAAACATTGCGAATTAAGACCCCAGCAAGGAAACAGTCAATGTGCCTCGAGGGAGAACGAGGTATCCGAGGGTGCACCTGATAAAGGAAATAATTTTAAAAGGCCATTAATTATCTTCAAAAGGGGTGTTTTAATCAACCCAAACACCAAATTTCCACTCATGCATTTCCCTTAGTATGAATGCAAAGTTTCAGGCCACTAGGTTTCATGATTTTGGAGTTATTCAGGAGCCACACACACACTGACTGATTGATAGACTGAGTGACTGAAGCACACTGACTGATTTATTCGTATAGATAAGATATAGTGTGTGGTTGTGTGTGTTGTTTTTGTGTGTTTGTTTGACTTTTATGCAATGCTGAACCACTGGATGGGATTACTGTAGTTAAAAACTGGTAGTTGTACTCAGTGTACGTGGGAAGCTTTCACACAGTAAAAAGAAGAAAAAGTTCGGAAGTTGGAACTGCCATGTTAAAAAATTAAATAATTCTCGTATCCAAATCCGGATTCAGATCTTCATCAAGATCGAATCATTTCTTCCTTGTCACACACCCAACCTGTCCACCAAATTTCATCTGAATCTGTGCACAACTACATGTTTTAATATTGATATTATGCCACCACATAAAACACAACAAAGCAGAGATACTGAGTGTGAGGGACATCATAAAGATCGATTTGCCAAAACCAAAAATAATTCATACTCTCTGAAGTTGAGACTGCCACGTCAAACATGTTTTAACATTATGAGAAGTGTTTATGTGTTTGACCTTTATACACTTCTGAGCATAGACCTGAACCCGCGGGACGATGCAAAAAAATAATCATAGTCCCGCAGGTTTCGGGGTGAGTGGGAGGAATGCAATTTTCTCTGTGTAAATGTGTATTTCTCTATGTAATGTGCTACCTGGTGGAAGCCAGTATGACAAGTCAATACTAGTATAGACGGGCACTCGGTAGAGCACATACCCCACCCCACAACGCCTGATCCAAGAGAACATATCTGGCCCATGAGAACACGAGAACATATACATTTTTGAAATATTATGCTGTATATCGTTTTTGGCCCGATCTCTCAATGGTGAAGAATCACTTGAAAAATTAAATAATTCTCGTATCCAGATCCTGATTCAAATATTCATCAAAATCGAATCATTTCTTCCTTGTCGCACATCTAACCTGTCCACCGAGTTTCGTCCGAATCCATCCACAACATTTTGAGATATCGTCCTATATATCGTTTTTGGCCTTATCTCTCAATGGTGAAGTCACTTAAAAAATTTAAGTAGTCGGATCCGGATCCGGATATTCACCAAAATCTAATCTGTTCGACCTTGTCACACACCGAACCTGTCCACAAAATTTCATCCGGATCAGTCCGCAACTTTTTGACATATCCTGAACACAAACAAACAAACAAACAAACAAACAAACAAGCCGGTAGGCGACATGGCTGCTCGCTCTAGATGGAAAGATGGCCGACGCGACTAGCCATATTCATGTACATGCTATCAATCAATTTAGCACAATAAATATGATTATCACAGCCCTCTTAGTTTGCACCCAGAAACACGCGTTGTGA
>CM068963.1:101919743-101930170 GCA_035128595.1 Eptatretus atami
CTCTCAGAGCTAAGTATGTGATAAAAAAAAACATGCTTGGAAATAAAATTTGTGCTCGGTTTGCTTTGACATTGCAAATCTGAGGTGAAAGCACAGCTCAGAGGTAATGCCCTCACCCGTGAGCGGTCGAGTTTGGGTTCAATTCCCGACCTGACTATAAAATCTCCCACTAAAACGACGAAGCACCTGCCGTTGCTGCTCTTCTCATCAGACATGTCTTCTGTGGCCTAGGTCTCTTTTTTCTTCACTGCATTCAATTCTTGTTCTGCTCACCCCACTTTATTATCCACTCTCCCCCAAATCCCCCCTAACCACTCATTATCGCCATCCCCTCAAGGGGGCACATGGTCTTTCAGTAACGCCCTCTTTGTGAAACTTTCAACATCCAAGCTTATCGCTCACCTGCACATCTTTCTTCCTCTCTTATCCCACCTACTCAACCATCTTCTTCATTCTGTTCAATTGGCTCATCCCTCCAAGGCTTCAGTTTCGTAGTACACCGCCACCTCATGTCATCCTCCATCCATACCTACGTTATATATCCTCATGAAACTTTCCCTTCGTCTTGCAGATTGCTCTGTTTCCTTTCCTCTCCGCTCTTGTTCGTTCATTCCTTTATGTTGCATCCACTCCTTAACTCATACTCCTAATGTCAGTGTGTAGCCTCCTAACTGCTGTCACACCGATCTTTGGGGATGTTAAGATTGGGTCCTGTCTGTCTACATTGGTCGCTGGTGGACATCAAAGATATCACACGTTTTGGCAATGGGTAAGCAATTGTTCACGGCACCTTGGCCAAATTCCTGCCCGAATTCCTGTGTGTGTGTGCATGCAAGTTCCTGTTTTTGGCTGCTATCGCCACACATGGGTGTGTTACAGGAGGTGAAATGGAGACCTACCAGGTCTCAAAGTATCCACCATGGTGTGTGTGCTTTTTCCATTGCCCAGGGTGGGAGCACCAGAGCTTAAATGTATCTGATAGCCTTTTTTATCGATTGCCCTCAAACCTTCTACCATGAAATTCCTTTCCAAGCCATGTTAACTCTCCAACAGTGGTACTTCAACCACCTGTACAAGCTGTTAACACACTACTCCTTTGCAGTATGAATTGGCTTTTTATCCAGAAGTAGATAAGCAGAGCAACCTCTCCTTCCCATAGCACCACACCTGACTTACCTTTGCTTAAAACTCCATCATACATTCAGTAGTGTTCTTCTGTAGCTTTCTCAAAACAATCTGCATGGTTTCTTCCAATTCTTCCAGCAGGGTAAAGTTCTCCACAAAAGCCTGAAGCCTTGACATCACTTTCCCTCTTGTCTAAATTCTTAGCCCTTCACTGCATGCAATTGCCGCTCTCATGATATCTCCATTGCCAAAGCAAATAAAACTCTATAAATTATGCAGCCCATCGCAATACCCTTTTCAAGCCTTTGCCATCTAGTGGTCAGCTCGAGCCATGTTGAAAACCACAAGAATAATTCACCAACATTCCGCATCAGAAGGCTTGACGCAATTATACAGCCTGGAAGTTGAGGAATTCCAGCATTCTGTGCTGAACAATGAGTCATTAGGAAAGTTTGTAAATTATTGTAAAGAAAGTCTTGCTCTCAACATTATTAGAGATATTGATCTAAACTCACTGATTACCTTTGCATTTTGTTGTATAAATACTACCTACCTGGTGACATGATTCACAGAGATTTATTGTTACAAACACACACACACACACACACACACACACACACACACACACACACCACACACACACACACAATTCCTTATTCTTCTTCAAGATTTTGACTTACGGTTCTGGGGCTGTGCAAGTGGACTTTGGATGAGCAGCTCCTCCTTACAGTTCATCAAAACAAAGTTTTCTGTTCCAGATCAGTCATACCTTGCTGATGTATTTTCGTCCCTGTGATGATATTCATGTTTTCGCCCAATTTTTCATGTTAAACCGTATCTTGGTGTGTTATATTGTCAAATTTGTGTCCGTGCTGATCAGGCCTAGTCGCCCAGGCCTCAGCCATTTGGCATGCAAATTCTGTCTCTGCTCTGATGCCATGTGCCTCGTTCCGCTTCTTTTCTCCCAAGTATTGTCCTTTCAGCTTCCTCAATATTATCCTAGTCACACTCGTTTCAAAAAAAAAATCTTTATTTTTGTCATCCAAAATGAATCGTGAACTCTACCAGCCTGTACTTTGTTCTGCCTGAACTTCATTCTCTATCCCTTCCTTTATTTATCATTCAACTGTTTCAATACAGGCAGTGACCATCAACTGGTAAGGTACAAGTTTGTACTGAACCAAAAATGAGAAAGAGCACGAAGAATGAGTGGAAGATGCATTTAAGAATCAATACATCCAAATTGCAAGAATGAGAAAGAGAATTCCAAGTCGAGCTGAACACACTTCAACAGCTATCAGAAGAAAAAAAGAACAAAAACAGATGGTGACGAATGCAACCATCAAATAATGAAGATGTTAAAGACACAACCTCAGAAATTGGAAAGAAAGGAAAAGGTAGTTACAATAACAAACTAGCATCCGTTGAAGACAAAGTCTTCGATATCCCCCGCCATAGTAAATGAGGATAAGTAGCAAAAGGCACCAGTTCAATTTATTCTTGATGTGTGTACCAAATTTCATAAAGAAATAGTTAATAGTTTTGCAACTATGCTCTGGAAACAAAGGTTAACCTCAATCAATTATTTCTTAATACCCAACTTGTTTCCATGGAAAGTGACAGAATTTTTTTGGGGGAAATCTCTAAATATCAAAAGGCACCAGTTCACCACTTGCTTGATATGTGTACCAAATTTCGTAAATATATCTTGAGGGGATTTGTAGTTAAGCTCCGGAAACGAAATGTGACGGACGGACAGACGTACGGACGGAACCCATTTCTATATTCCCCGCCAACTTCGTTGGTTGGTGGGGGATAACTAGAAGGGCACTCGGTAGAGTGGATACCTCCACCACGTAATGCCTGATCCGGATATTCACCAAAATCTAATCAGTTCTAGTCCTTGTCACACGCCCAACCTGCCCACCAAATTTCATCAGAATCGTCCACAACTTTTTGAGATATCAGGCTATATATCGTTTTTGGCCCCATTTCTCATTGGTGAAGAATCCTAGTTTAATTTTAAAAAAATTTCGGATCCGGATCTTCGCCAAAGTCAAATAAATTCATCCTTGTCACAGATCCAATCTGTTCACCAAGTTTCGTCCAAATCCATCCATAACGTTTTGAGATATCCTGCTCACAAACAGACAAACACGGATGAAAACATAACCTCCATCGGCCTTCGGTGGCGGAGGTAATTGTTTGATGTAACCAAAAACCGAATCAAGAAAGGAGGTGAATTGAAACGAGGTTACAACAGCGAAAAAAAAGTTGAATACTGTGAACTGTATAAGACTCAAAAGAAGATAGATTGGAAAAGCCACAAGAGTTTTGAACCTGCAGGAAAATGAAAAAATAATGGAGAACAGAAGAAGCTTAAAAGTATAAAGCAAAGTGATATGAGATGATGCACTGAGATATTTGTCTTCAAAAAGAAGGAGATGCAAGCATCAACTCAAACAGAAATTGCATCGAACAGAGAGAGTATCGACAAACGTTTGGAATAACTTTTTTATGAACAACTGTACAGTGAGGAAATACAACTTACCAGGATGTCAGACATAACAACTAACAATGAAGCCATCCTGCCAGTGACAACCAATGAAATCCAGTAATTTTGCATTCAAACGCATGAAAATAGGTCAGGACCTTGGAGAAGATGAAATGTTGTAGATGCAATCAAAGATAGTAGTGAACTTCTGTGCAGTAAATTAGCAGAACTTTTTACAAAGTGCTTGGAAGATGAAAAAATCCCGGTAACTTTAAATGAGTGAGCTGGCACTGATCGACAAAAACGAGACAAGACGGACTGAAATGTACTTGTAAATTTTTCACAAAAATTAACAAATAACAAAACCAAGGAAGTAAGCATATTTTAGAAGTGGATACACAATAATGTATCACATTCATATAATAAATCAGATTCTGGAAAAATCAAGAGAAATTAAACTTCCTTTGTGTCCTGCATTCATTGATTAGAAAGAAAGCCTCTGACAGTGTTGAAATAAATGCCATCATAAAAGTGCTGCACCAATTAAACGTCAATTCCAGCCAGATACATCAATATGTTAAGCAAGGTATATCAGTCGGAGTACAGTGACCTTGAAACTGCGTGCCAATCATGGCAAGATCACAATCGAAGGACAAGGATACACAATCTCACCAAAGATGCTCACTGCATGCTTAGAGGGAGTGTTTCAACATGTATAATGTGAAATATGTCTGGTGTTGGCTTAATGGTTAGGGTGATGGGCTTGGGATCCTAGGATCCTGAGTTCAAATCCCCCTCGGCTGTTGAATTAATACCAGGTGAGGTTGACTCTGCCTGACATCCTTCTGAGGTCAGCAAAATGAGTGCCAGCTTGCTGGTATCCTGTGTCCGAGTGGCAACCCATCCGGGATTGTGCGCAATAGCCAAGGAGACTGCTTAGGCAGCACCAACGCTCTGCACAGAGTATGGTCCCAATGGATGGATGGCTGGATTGTGAAATAGATGTAAATGGAGAAAGATTAAACCACCTTTACAGGTCACATTGTTCTAATTTCAGACAACAGTGAAGAACTGAAAATCAAGATGGAAGAGCTCAATTTGGAAAACCAAAAGACGACACTAAAAATGAATCTTTGAGAAAGGACACAATTAAAAAAAATTGAAATGGAACTGGGTTAGACACATAGCAATAGGAACAGCCAACTAGTGGACAACAAGATTTAAAATTGGCGATGTAGAGAAGGTGCTGGAAGAAGCACAGGTAGAGCAAATATCAGATCAAGAAAAGAAAGTACAATAACCTCAAATTGCCTTCAACAGAAAACATTGGACCATGTCGAGGGAGTTATTGGTCCTGCAGTGGACTTCATAGGTGGTCAAGATTCTGAGCACCCATTCTGAGATCTGATTGATATCTTAGCCTCCTTATACATCACTGTAACTATCTTTCCCAGTTTTTCAAGGCATTCATTCTTCTTCAGATGCCAATACACGACCTCTCTTTAAATACTATCATATGCTTTCTCCATATCCACAAATGCACAATACAATGTACCATTTCCTTCAAAAAAATTCTCCTGTCTCAAAAAATGAAGGGTTTCTGTTGTTCTCTTAACTGACAAACCCAAACTCTTCACATCAATCCCCACAAACTCTCTTAGCTTATCTTTCACCACCCTTTGCAATATTTCGACAATTGGTACCCTACCCTAAGCTACTCCTGACTGCTAACCCCCTACCCCCACCCCAGGACTTGTGTGTCCATACTGAGTGCAGCCTGCTCATCTACCATTCTGTCCATGTTCCACACCAAGAAAAGTTTTTTTAAATATAAAATAAACCAACACAATTGTGTTATTATGTCCTCTTATGCAAAAAAAGAAAGAAATGTAATTATTAGAGAGATCAGGCAAATCCCACTCCTGAAAACAATAATATCACATGGATGGCAGCCTCTGGATAAAATACAATCACTCCACTGCCGCATGCTGGAGACTATAGCCTGAAGATGACAAACCAAAGCTTTTCGAGACAGCCGTATCAACGAGCAGGGCTATCATCATGCCATTCTACAAACAATGTTATAATCATTGAACTTAACTCTCCAGGGGCCCAAGATGAACCGGATTGTTCGCTCTATAAAATGACAACAAGGCAAGGAACACCATTCCTTAATGTACAAGGATATTATTTAAAACAATTCAGATGATATAAAACCACAACAATTTACACAATATAAAACCTACCTTGCCCGAGGCACAGTGCCAGATGTTAGACTGCAGAGGCCCCTGGGCAGTGATTGACCGGTCATCTTACGATCCGACCTCCTACAATTTTGACTTCACAGCACATTATGACTTTTTATTTTCAATATTGAGAGTTTCAAAATATATGCCTGGAGATTCAAAAGTGACATACAACTGAACAAGAGCATGATTGACAACTGAGACAAGAACACTACACTTATTGCAGTGAAAGGATAGCCCCGCACAAGTGCTTTAGTGGCATCAGGTCTGCACAACCAGTGCATGGTAGTGACCCTTTTTATGCATGCAGACATGATGACGTTCACCTGATTTGAGTGAATCAGTCATTATTTCATAACCGATGTGTGGAGGTAGTAAAAAACAAATAAATCTACTCAAGAAAATCGAAGAAACCCACAGCGACTGGACAGCATTCAGCAGTTGCCTTTCAAACCAGGTTTATTTAGTGCCCTGCACAAGGAACTATGTCACAAGGTTATTCTCCGCTGCAACCGACGCTTGGAGGCCCTTGTACCTTCCGCTCGTGGCTGAAGCAATATCGTACGACTGGCCACGACAATTTTTCATATCAATCTCATGCAAATTGAGGGATTCCACCAAGCCATTGGACATGTCCTGCACCTTGTGACCCTGGTAAGGAAAGAACTTGACAAATTTCTCAGCCGGTGTCTCGTGCTCCACGTATTGGAAGACTACAGTTAACTGATCAACGCGGCTCTTGTCAGTCGTGGAATCAAGCATAATCGAGCAGTACCTGAAATGTTTGATGCATGCAATGATCTCATCCAACACACATTTCCCACGACTTACACAAGCTCTTCACAAATCGTTGAGGACAGATCGTTTGGCGTACCGCTTCTGAGATTAGCATGCTTCTTCATGGCCTCTGCAATAAAAATATAAAAAAATTATTGAAATATAGGTTAAGTAAGTGAAAAGGTAGCTATTAAAGGGACAATGTAACACATCAGACTTTCCTTGTGGAATATCCGCAATTACCGTAACTGTGGGATTCAATCAGTGAGTGAATGCTGATGTCGACACAGCATTGTAAATAGACCGTCAGATTTTATGGTTTAGTTTCACTTTCATACCCATTAAGCCAGGTGCTGGAGCAGCTGTTACATTGTCCCTTTAACTTGATTTATTTCTTATTAAACTTACCAGCAAATACCACCCATTCCTTCACTAATGGGACATTTACTAAGGGGGGGGGGTGGAACAAAAATAGGGGGGGAGAGAGAGGTGGGGGACAGAGGGAGGAGGGAGGGGGAGCGAGGAGGAGTGGGGGAACGACAAAGGATGGTTAGGGAGCAAGGAGTGGTGGGGGAAGGGAAGGCAGCATGAGGGGAGGGAAGGGAAGGCAGCCTGAGGGGAGGATCTGTCCAGACAAAACCACCGTCCGGACACGTTCGGAGACAGAGAGAAAGAGAGAGAGGATTGGGGGGGGAGTGGGAGAGAGAGGGGGTGTGGAGAGTACTGTACTGTATTATGAGGCAGTGGAGCAAGGATGGGACAAAGAGAGAGGGGAGGGGAGTTAGCAGAGAGAATATGTTGTGTTTTATGAACAACACACACACTATATATATATAATATATATATATATAATATATATATTATATATAATTATATATAATAATACATATACATATATATATATATATATATTAATACTATATAATATCTTTATAATACCAAGCTTGCACACTAAAAACTCGGCTCACATCACACGATCCTATGAAATTGCTGTGGCACTTAGCGGACATGCCGACAATGTTTGGGAAGTCTTGGCATTCCATAGTACCACTTGCATTTTGCACAATGCGTATTTTTGTCATTCCCCGTGTACGGTCTGTCGGCTGCTACCAGCTATGTTGTACTGCTATCCCGTGCATGTGCACGGTATCGCTAGTATTTAATATTGTTGTGGGCGGGGGTCGGGTGAGGAGACCACGAGTGGGGGGGAAGCTATCTCGGCTCCAACCAGACTCCACGGAATTGTAGGTCATCGCACACGGATAATCCCGTGACGCGACGGGTCGCTTAACTGACCGTTGATGCCAATAACTCAACCGCATGACCGAGGGTCCTCCCGTCTATGGGTTAACCGGGTTACCTAATTAATCACGTGATTTAATTACCGGAGAACATGCCCTCGGTATGCCTTGTCTGAACTGGATCACTTTAACAGACCGGATCACTTTACCGGATCGGATGCCGCCGAGCGACAATGCCAAGGACGTACCAGCTAAAAGGAACGGATCGTTGGGAATAAAGTCCCGGATAATCTCGGATTCGGACCATGCTGGACCAATGAAGGAAAATAAAAAAACGAGCAGGGAACATTTTTAGTAATGATTTATTAACAAGCAGTTGAGGAAAGGTGTGTGGTATGATCAATATATTTATTGGGGTGTGCAAGCAGAGATAGGGAAGAATGGTGTGGTGCGGAAATAAACAAGAAACTGATGAAAGCAGACGCAGAGCAGTCCAAACCCGAAAATAACAAGTGAAATCCTTGAATACAGCGCGTGTGGTGAAGCAAATGAGTACACTAATGTTAAAATATGCAATGCAATTTATGCTTTTTCAGTTGAAAAACATAAAAAGTGTACTTATATTTGAAATGTAAAATCTTGTTATTATTGTGATAAGCACCTTTTATATATAAACAGAAGGAATGAAATCGTCTGATACAGCGTGGCAGGGGACCGCAAAAGAATGATAGCATAAGAAAGAACTTAGCTTTCAGCGTTCGGCGATCGGAGCGAAATGCGATGTGTGGGCGGAAATGACGTCTTTCGGCGCGAAATGCGATGGGGGCGGAAATGAGCGTCTTTTCGGCGCAAATGCGATGGTGGGCGGAATGACAGTCTTTCGGCGCGCGAAATGCGATGGTGGGCGGAAATGACGTCTTTCGGCGCGAAATGCGATGGTGGGGGAAATGATGTCTTTCGGCGCGAAATGCGATGGTGGGCGGAAATGACGTCTTTCGGCGCGAACTGCGATGCGTGGGCGGAAATGACGTCTTTCGGCGCGAAATGCGATGGTGGGCGGAAATGACGCGTCTTTCGTTCATTCGTACATGAGAGGGGCGGTTTCTTGCTTTTTTTCCATCAAGCAATAAATTCAATGGTTTCACATATATAACACGTTGTTTCACAATTTCCATTGAATACTCGGTATTTCCCGTCATTGTCGCCATTCTCGGTCTAGGTTACGACTGCATTCTACGGACGCCCGTCATTGGGCTGTCAAGGCACGTGGGGGAGGGGGGGGACAATCGGACACCGGAGACGTGTAGACACCGGGGACATTTCAAAACTTCGGTGCAATTGTATAAGCGACTGCCGCTGTTAAAATAAAAGCTGGAGGCGAGGATGGTTCGCGGAATTATTGAACATGCCCCGGATAGGGTACAATTGGAGTCGTGGAAGCTTAATTGAGGAAGCCTACCGTAAACCTATCTTTCCGTCAAAATTGACCACAAATCAACAAATGGATTTTAAAATATTTTGTACTTATGGAATTACCGCATAACAGCATTTCTAGCGAATGTTTAAATTGCGAGAAAACAATCGAGAAAAAACATAAAAAACTAATATAATAAAATAAAGAGTTCAAAGTGGGCGTGGCTACCGCACAAGGGAACGTGGGACGTCCATCAAATGTCAAGAAGACCCACACACAGAAGAATCATTAGAATATCTAGCTGTGTGCCCAAGTTTCATACAAAGAACAGAATCAAACATACACGGAGTCTATGCTTCTGGAAGAGAGTCACAAAAACAGACAGACATACGCCGGTAGGCCAAGACTGCGGTGGTTCAGAACCATCGGTAAACTAAAAGGCGATTATGAAATATGTAGAAAGAAAACACTCAGAATGGCATCTTTGCATGGTTCGTAAAACATGATAATCCCAATAAGGAACCATGACGAGAAATTTTTCTGTCAAATCTAATCATTAAATGATTGTGTTCCGAGGCATTCCTAACTCCAGGATAAGCTTAAGTTGACCGTCATCACGTTCAGAACAAGTGAACCGTTGGCAAACGAAAAACTGTTGAAAGCATATAGTAATATATTGCATACTCATGCATTAAAAGACAGTTTTGATGGTCAGGCTGAAAATTTTTAGCACAAAGAAAGGTAATAGTATAGTGCCCACAGTAAAAGTGCGGAAGCCTTTTGATTTTTATCAAAAAAATATATATGAAGAAAGATTTTTTCGGGATTTTTTTTCAAATGTTCAAGAGTCCCGTGCTGAGGCACAGGTGGGCAACAGTCCTGTATGTGCATACCGCAAGAGTGCTCAAAAGCATACACTAAAGATTATCTGGTATGAACCTATCAGTCAAGTTTATCTCACAAAATACCAGGCTTGAACTCCTCTTGGCCTCCAAGAAACTGTGCCATACTACAGTACAAACAACCAGACAAAATGGAAACCGTTGAGAATAAGGGTACGTCTACTAGCGACCACCAACAGAGAGACAAAAAGACAGACAGACGAAGACAAGCAGACGAAATAGTGGTTA
>CM068963.1:101951615-101962089 GCA_035128595.1 Eptatretus atami
CTCGCTCCAACCCCACGACATGATATGAATTGCCCAGGCCAAACTCCGCACCATGAATCGCCTTGCACGAATACCCGGGCCATGGCCTGATGACTGGCCGAGAGTGGCATTGGTCTTGCATGCCTACTCCGTGTGTGCCACGTGGCTCGAGCTGAACAACATGCCTCCGCCCGATCGCAGCTTCGCTGGCCGTAGAGGCAAGAAGACATTCGCCGTCCGTGGGGAACATACGTGGCGGCCAGCGAGGACCAAAGGTACGATGTTATGGTGAACCCATGCACAGACAGCAAGATGTGTCCATTCGTCTGCCTTCGAGCACATTCTGTACAGTGTGCGTAGATCCGCCATTACACACGTGGCCAGTGCTCACGTTCGCCCAATTCTGCTATCGTGTGTGCGGGGCGAAACCCGATCGATATAATTAGTCCAGAAATGGGTTTAAAAGTATGTGATGCCCGTATCATGCTAACGTGGCATGGTGTTGTCTTTCTATTATCGGCCTCGATTGAGGGATCGCTTGAAGACGGGAGCTCTGTGCTGTCGATGCTCATGTGGTGTTTGAGCGCCCCTTTCTAAGATGCTGTTTCCTCCATTTCCTCGGTATGTGTTCCGTGCAGCGTGGGCACCGTGCTGGGTGTGTTTCCTGTCCATTGGGTGGAAATTACCGCTGCGCGTGCGTTTGGCAGGCTGTGTTTTCTACAGAGGAGTGGGGGTGAAATGCCTGCTTGGCCTTTGCTGAGGACCCATCTCACAGCGAAGGGCGCACGTGGCTCAGATTTACTCAGAATAATCAGAAAAGAAGAGTAGGAATGAAGTTAGAAATGAAATGAAGAGAAATGATGTAAGCAAACCTAGCTATGAGATCCTCGCAACGCACGCCCCTGTTGTCCCGCTAGACAAAAGGGAAGGGACTATCTACACATATATTAATGGAATAACTGTCTTGGAACACTATATGTTGGATACATGCGGTCCCGAGAACCGCAACAATATATTAGTGTTTGGCTGCTTTTGGCAATTTTTCAGGAATCGGCTGATTGGGGTCAGTGTGCTTACCAACCTTAGTACGTACTGTATACAACCCAAAAATCTTGAGTAGCTTTCACCATAGCTTTGGGTGAATTTCAATAAACAAATTTAAAAAACAACGTTGCAGTTCAACGTTTCAAGATGTGCAGAAACATTATCTATCTATAATTCCAGCAATCTCTGTGTGTCTGTGTGTGTGTGTGTGTGTGTGTGTGTGTGTGTGTGTGGTGTGTGTGTGTGTGTCCTCTGACCGCTGTTGTCTCGACAACCAACGTCCGATCTAATTGAAACTTGCCAGGTATATTGCTGGGGACCTGAGTATGTGCCTTTTCAAGGTTTGGTATTATTCGGACAAGTGGTTCCCAACTTATGGCCATTTATTTACCAAACCAATGACAGGACACGTTGCTGCGTAGGCGTGGCCGATGGGGAAAGGGCGCCATGTCGTTACCAATGGCAGAACACGTTGCTGCGTAGGCGTGGCCGTTGGGGAAGAGATCCTCAGTTACCAATGACAGGACACGTTGCTTGGCGTTTTGCACCCAGCGCGTTCCCCATTACGGGTTACAACGTACGGACTTCCGGATAGTGATGACTTACTGTATCTAATAATTTCTCGATTTCTTATGCGCATTTATAGATAAACACAATGCCCAAATCCAGTCGTAATTTGAGAGCGAAGGAACGGCCTGTGTAGTTGTTTGAAAGTTTTCAGTTTTTTTTGCACGTATGGCCACGCACGTACGGCCACGCACGTATGGGCACGTGAGAGTGAAGAACGGCCTGTGGTTGTTGTTTCTGGCACACGGTTTGAAAGGTTTTTTTTTGCACGTACGGACACGCACGTACAGCCACGCATGTACAACCACGCACATGCGGGCACGCGAGAGCGAAGGAACTGCCTGTGTGGTTGTTGTTTCTGGCACGCGGTTTGAAAGCTTTTTTCTTCTTCTTCTTTTTCCACGTACGGCCACGCACATATGGCCACGCATGTATGGGCACGCACTAGTTCTTTATAAACAGCTGCCAATTGTCATGCGACGGGTGGAAAAAAATTTGGCTCTGCAATTTAGAAAACACGTCAATACGGCAAACAGCTCATAAATCAGGTGTTATCCAATATATTTTGCTTTGAAACTCACAAAGAGAAAACATATAACCTTTGTAAAGCACACTCGAGTCATAAAATAACCAATGGCTTTAGAAACAGCCATGACAAAGGACATAGGAGAACGCTGCTGGGGTTACAAGTTGAAACCTCCACCATGGTGCCACGCACAATGGGCCTGGGTGCGAGTTTGGTCCATGCACCTGCAAAACCCACGCACCGCACGCACGCGCACACACAGACACACCACTCACACACACACACACACACACACACACACACACACACACAGTCCATTTACATTTCAAAGCTACCCATTTATATCACGCTCATGTGTGCTGTCTACGTACCTCTTCATGCTTACACCAAACGAATCTACTGATCGTGTCAAGAACTATGTGCATAATACCGCTACCCACTGTAGGGTGCTTGCCAAGTGGCTTAAGCACTCAAGCAAGCACTCCAATGAAACGGCTGATAAGGAACGGCTGGCTTGGCAAGCGATAGCAAGCCGATTGGTAATGGGAAATACCTGCATAAACCAAATAAACCGCCAATTTATTTATGTTTTCAGATTTCACTCCAGATTTCAAGGGTTATTTAGTCCATGTTATCCGATCCTCAAAACAACAATTGTATTTCAATTATATACTTTCATGAGACTGTGAGAGGAGATCATGGAAAATCACATCATATAATGCATGAAATCACTTCAAGCTCCTAATTTGAAAGATAGCACTTACAAAAGTGATGCATACAGCAATTCGCAGGTATGGTGAACAGGCATTCAAAGATTTGAGTGAGGAAAGTGAAAAAAAACATTTGAGTGCTTTATCGTTAAGAAACCGTTGCGGCCTTTTCCAAGTCAAGGCATTGTTGAGCAGGCCAAAACAATAGTCAATTAAGACCCCATGGAGGGAGAGCGAGGTGACCAAGTCCATAAGAATGCCTTGATAAAGGAAAATTAAATAAGGCCGTTAATTATCTTCAAAAAGGGTGTTTGAAATAACCCGAACACCCAATTTTCATTCATACCCTACATTGGAGTTCGTTTAGTATGTATGCAAAGTTTCAGGCTGCTGGGATTCATGATTTTGGAGTTATGGAGGAGACACACACACACACACACACACTAACACACACCAACATTTATTACTGTAGATTGCATATTCATATTTTTATTAAACCTATTTTTCCTTATGTTGCATATTAAGAAAACATGTTTTTTTCAAAACAGTTTTGTGGAGGTCCCAATATTGTGGAGGCCCCAAAGCAACTACCCATTCTGCCATGCCCTAAATCCGGCCCAGCCTAAGCACTACACACACACAACCACACTCATGACACGAGCAGTGTTCAAAGGATGTTCTAGCATCACGCATGCCTGTGACCAAAACAAAGCACATGGAAAAAGGGAGAAGATGGCTTCAGGCGAAGGTAGCCAGTGTGAGAGGGCTCAGCTTGCCAAAGGGACAGCTGGAGAAGCAGCAGAAAAATGCACACAAGAGCTAAACAACCACCTAAATATATTTCAGTTTACTTCTCTCTTCTCTCACAAACCATCACTGGGCAGGGAACATTTACCAATCTCCACTCATGGGCTTCAACAAATCTCTGTCATCGCACTTTGACAGACAGCTGTTGGGGGGAGACTGCTCCCTCATTCTGAGGTGGAGGACATGCCATGTTCTCCGCATACACTGCCTCAGCACCCGGGTGTACAGTGGAGAACAGGAGACGGACGACACACCTTAACCTAGCTATCTCTAAAAGCACATCCTCCTGTCAAAATCACGAGGAACATTTTGCATTGACTCCTTATCTCAAGCAAACACTTAATACAGCTATATAAGAAGTTGTTTCAATCAAACACGTGTATACATGGCACCGAATGTGTTACGATAACCACTTTGCCCTCCCCCAAAAAGCAACATTATTATGCCACTGAAACACCAAAACATTGTGCATGAAAATGACAGCTTTACAAAAGTACACTATTATGTGCGTTGGTTGGTGGCCATTTTACCATGACATGATTCCACCACAAAAATGGATTTTAACTTCTTTTCTAACAACTTTTCATGCCAAGTTGAGGTTAAAAGCAGAGAAGGTTGTGACTTGTATTACATAATGTGAACTCTTGTAAACCATTGGAATTGTGACGAACGAAACCCATTCCACTGAGAATTTAGATGCATTGCATGTATGATGGAATGAAGGCAGAAGCCACTGTTGATGGAAGGAAAACACAAGGAATGGAAGTAAAGAACGGACTGCACCCGGATTGTACCATCCCCTTGACAATGATCAACCTTTATTTCAACCTGCTAAGTGAGAGCTGGTGATAATACGAGCAATCTTTCAAGGAAGATGTGTTTTACAAATGCAGTGGTAGATTAGTATGTGACCAAACTACAGTACCGAATTCCCATTTGATAATGATGGAGGAATATCAGAGTGGAGGCAAAGAATGATTATTCCAAAGACAAAGTTGCTCACATGCAATATGTGGATGAAGCGGAATTCCAGCCACTGTACATCATAGGAGAAGGCCAATGCAGACCTGTATTTGGGGACCTGTATCTCCTTGTAAACGAAGAGATTCATTCATTATGTGTGTGGTGTAATTCTGTATGAAGCTGAAAAATAAGCCAACAAGAGAGATACCTCCCAGAAGATAGAGGTTTTCACAACAGACCCTCCAAAGCATCACAAAAGTTCAACATGGGACAGGAGATATCAGTACTGTGCAAATGGAAAGATTGAAGTCCCTATTTCAGCCAGGAGACTTCATTATTTCAGTCATTTTGCTCAGATTAAGATTGTCTTGCCCCAAATAAGCTCTTGTTCAGATCCCAGTGCAGGCTGACACACTGAAACAAATTGAGATTGAAAGACAAAATATGCCAAAACCTGAAGAGCTCAAAAAATAATGATGAAAACAGATGGTTCCATTTGCTCAGGAAAGAGGTCCCTGGGAAGCAAAGTGCAGTGAGGGGTTTGATTCCTGCACCAAGAAGAGAGTGGAGATTTACAGGGCAAAACACAATGTTGCTGCTGTTACTGTAACTTCCAGGAAAGAATGGAAAACTGTGAATGATGATAGCAGGTTACATATGCAAAAGGAATTATTCAGAATAAAGCAAGAAATTGGCAGACAGAAGCTAGAGAAAACTCCCCAATGAGGTAGGATGCATCTCCAATGAGAGACCTACCACCATTTAGCTATCTGCCTTGCTGTTTCACAAAGGCATCATCCTTTAGGATATCTTCCTTTTAAGGTCCAAGTGTTTGTTGCTGGAATTGTGGTGTGTGCGTGTGTTATGTGGTGTGTGTATGTGTGTGTGTGTGTGTGTGTGTGTGTGTGTGTGTGTGTGTGTGTGTGTGGTGTGTGTGTTGTGTGTGTGAGTGTGCGTTTTTGACCAGAGAGCGACTGTGTGTGACAAGCAAGGATGATAAATGCATGATGCTGGACTTTGAAATTTGGGAAAGGTACCAGCACTCAATAGTGCTACTTTCTAAACTAATTGAGGGATCTTTCAAATACACAAATTAATTAGATCAGACAGGACAGCTGGCTTAATTCCAAAGTTGCCTTCCCCCTTTTCCATCCCAAACAGACAAACTATCATCATCATCATTTTATATATATATTTATATATATATATATTCTCCCCCAGTCTGTCTGTCCTGATGTCTGTCCGTTCAGGGCTGGGCTTCAAAATCAAAC
Source organism: Eptatretus atami (assembly GCA_035128595.1). Taxonomy (NCBI): domain Eukaryota; kingdom Metazoa; phylum Chordata; class Myxini; order Myxiniformes; family Myxinidae; genus Eptatretus; species Eptatretus atami. The sequence goes on from CM068963.1 coordinate 101,957,483, forward strand.
CGCCGCCATTTTGTTCACTCCACATATCTACGAGGCTCAATAGGGGTCTGATGTCAAGGAACCGCAGTAAGTTACCTGCGTTGGTGCTGTGATTACAGGAGTGGGTCAACGCATGGATATTTGGAAAAACGAATATTGACCTTCGAAGAATAAGGAAAGTAATGTCTTTGTGGGGTCTTGGGTTTCGATTTTTTGAATGTTTAAAAATGTTACGTGATTTGAGGCCTCAAGGCCATGTCGGCCATGATGGATTTTCACAAATATATGTGTCTAAATTAATTTTTCAAGCAAAATAATCACGTTTAAGATAGTTTTTAAAATCGCATTTAGGATCGCGTATAAAATCGTGCTTCACAGTTAAAATTCCGTTTTAAAAAACTGCGTTTTTGAAAACGCGTTTAAAAATAGTTTTGAATGTATATGGTCTCGCATGAACAGAGAGGGGGAGAGAGAGGGGAGAAAAGAGAGGGGTGAGAGGAGAGGAGTGAGAGGAGAGAGTGAGAGCTTGAGGAAAGAGAGAGAAGGGGGTGAGAGGAGAGGAGTGAGAGGAGAGGAGTGAGAGCTTGAGGAGAGAGAGAAGGGGGTGAGAGGAAAGAAAGAGAAGGCGGAAGGGGGGAAGAAAGGTTATTTGCATAATATTGTTGAAGTCACATTTTACAATGTGCGGATGTTCAGCTGGTACCAGCTAGTCAAAATATATATTCTCCACGAGACTGTCTGTACTGATGTATGTCCATTAGAGGTCCCCTGACATGCAAAACTTTCTGGTTATTTATATATTAACTTGACCTTCCTAGTGAATAAATCACCCATGTTTTTTTTTTAAATCAGAATAATGGGATAATTAGAGCAATATTTCGATCATTTCTGGTGCTTTTCACAACTTGCTATGCCCCGCCCCTAAAAAAAAGTTGACTTCAGCGAATCGCAGCGTTGACGTCACATACAGAAACTCGCACAGAGTGGATTGACACGAGATCTCTAGAGTCAAGACCAGCGTTTCTCAACCTCTTTACCCTTGTGGAACCCTTGAAATAGTTTTCATGTCTCAGGGAACCCCTGTATAAAAATTATTATATACCATTATTAATATCTAGCTCTTTTATATTTTTATCGTAGTTCACGTGGTAAATATAATATATTTTTTTCGGATACCTGGTTTAAGGAAAAAATGACCCCCTTTTTTGTCAAATTTATTGGCAATAAAAAAACATACTGCTCGTTTATGAGACCTCACACCGAGGTTTTAATTCACAAAAAAAAAAGTATTTTTTTTTTGAAAACATCATTTTTGAAAGTGTTTGTCAACCCCGAGTCTGTTTGACAATTAAAAAACACACTCATGTTACTTGATCAACAAAACTTAAACAAAAAAAGCTGAAGCAATAGAGGTAAACAGAAGAACTAACCGAGGAGAGAGAGAGAGAGAGAGAGAGAGAGAGAGAGAGAGAGAGAGAGAGAGAGAGAGAGAGAGAGAGAGAGAGACTTCGCGGTAGGAAGCACAGAGAGATAGATGGACACCGTGCATGCGTCCCGTACTTGAGTCAGTCACTCAATGATCACGAATCCGCCGCGTACAGGACGTCACTAACCAGTGAGGGCGGTTTACACTGGCGCCATATAGACATCGTTAAATACATTCCCTATGGTTGTTATACTTGTAAATAATACAAGAGGTTGAAGCCTCTATTATAATAACCAAGGAGTTTCCAACAATATGCCGTACGGTATAGTAAAATTACGAAATATTAAATCAAAAACAAAACTACTCAAAATACATTAGCCTATTTATTACTGTTTCTCCGCGGAACCCCTCCGACCTCTTGCGGAACCCCGGTTGAGAAACACTGGTCTAGACTAGTCCGATAAATCCGTCGTCCGTCCGACTAGGCGATAAATCTGTCATCCGTCTGACTAGGTCGATAAATCCATCGTCCGTCTGACTAGGCCGATAAATCTGACGTGCTGTAGCTTTCTTTCGTTATTCTCTTTTCTTCATTGTTTTCTACTCTCCTTCTATTGGTGCAGCTTGTGGCTGCTGGTTGCATCATTGGTTGGAGTGGGCTATGTTGCTGATGCAGTGTCCCCCTTACCAGTACACTGGTGCTCATTTTGCCGCCCTCGGAAGGTTGACAAGCTGGTCAACCTCCTGGTGTATTTTAATTCAGCGGCCAACAGGGCTTGAACTCAGGACCCTAGGATCCCAAGCCGCCACCCTCACCACTAAGCCAACACCAGGCTTATTGTTTTCTACTGGTGCTACATGACAACAGTAGGAATAAAATAAATAAAAATGCAACAGAACGTCAGATTTATGGACTACTCGAGACAATTGTGTCACAAGGTGTGTTCTGCACAAAAGTTTCATCGTATCCGGACAGCGAGATTGCTTCGTTTTATGCGCAGAGAGATACGGCGATGACATGCGCTGGCCTTGTTTGTGATTCATTCACCGCGGAGCAACATGTCCGCTGCGCTGCGCTGCGTTGGTCATGTCACCTCACTAAAATATTTCTGATATCGAGCAGTATGCAAGTCGAATTTACATGATTGAATTATGAATAGGATTTAGTCTAATGAGTTGTTATTGCCAAGTCTTCCTTCGATGTCCTCCCGATCATAATGAACGCCGGGAATTTCATCGCCATTTTCTTCTGCATGTCCTGCTTCGGGCTCGAACTGCTAAGGCCGTATTTTATTTCCAGCTTCCTGAACTTCACCTCCCGCGACTACGTTATCCGACAATTCTCCATGTGATTCAGACCAAAATCCTTCATTTCTCTCACACTCACTGTCTTACCAGACAAATGAAAGTCCATGTCATCCATTATTCAAAACCAAATGTTTGATTTTTTAAAGCAGAAATGAACGAAGCGATTGAGTCGATCAATCAAATGTGGAAACACAAATGTGGAAACCAAGCCAATAGAATCACGTAGACCACCAACCCGAGAATTTACGTGCAGCCTTTTCATCCTGTAGTTGACGTCATGTGGGTTACCGCGGAGAATTTTTAGGGCGTTCCCGAAGAGGTTTGTTTTTTTATATTTACATTTTACAGAATGAGTATTGTGAAAAAACATTGTCAGATCTGAAATCACGATGAAAAACTCCTCTAGGACAATATATAAATTAAATTTCAGTACTTTTGTGTGTCAGGGGACCTTTAAGGGCAGGGATTCAATAGCAAATCGCTGCCATTTTTTCGCTCTGCATAGCTGGGAGGCTCCATGGGCCTCTGGTGTACAGTAGCCGTGGCAAGTTGCCTGTGTTGATGCTGCGGTTATGTGAGTGGGTCGACTTGTGGATATTTGGACTTGTGTTTCCTTCGAAGAATAAAGCAAGTAACATGTTTGTGGGGTCTCAGGTTTTGATTTTATGGATGTTAAGATTTTTGCATGTTTGAGGCCTCAAGGCCGTGTGGGCCTTGACAGATTTTCAAAATAAATAGGTCTGAATTAATTTTGTCAAGCAAATTAATTATGTTTAAAATTGCTTTCAAGATAGCATTTTTTTTTAAATGCGTTTTTACATTGTTTAAAAATCATTTTGAATATATCTCGTCTGAGGCAATGTGATGTGGGGAGGGGAGAGGGAAGAGAGGGAGGAGAAGAGACAGTGGAGGAGAAAGAGGGGGGGAGAGGAGAGAGGGGGAAGAGGAGGAGGGAGGAGAGAAGAGGGGAGAGAGGAGAGAGAGAAAGAGAGAAAGGAGACACGCACAATTACTTCGCATTCACTGCATCCCTCAAGAAATATCTGTAATCGCAATTCTGACCTAAAAAAAATTTAAAACCCCAGTTTGCAATGAATGTTCGCTTTCCATCAACCATTCTTTTTTTCCAACTTCAGTGCCAACTCACCCCCTCAACCCCTCACTCTCACTCTCAAAGCAACCATCACACTCTTTCTCCTCCAAGCTTCCCTCTCACCTTTCTCCCTCAACTCTCCCCACTCAGCATTCTCCCACATTCACCCCCCTCACACTCACCCTTATCAAAAGTTGCCCCCTCACATCCACAAAGCTGCCTCCTTTACCTGCCCTATCACCTCCATCTCATCACTCCAGCTCCTCAAATCCTCAGCTGCCTTCTGCCCCCTTTCTTTCCCCTTCTCCCCCAGCACCACAGAGCCTTTTCCCCTCCTCATCCGATCCCTTCCTGAGCTATTCTGCAATCCCCCACGATCTTTCAACAACTCTCCTTACCTCCCCCCCCTCCTCCCTTGTCCTACCTACCTCCCCCCCTCCCCTCCCATCCCCTGTACCCAAGCTTCCTCCCCTCCTCTTCATTAATAGTGTGGACTCTAAATATCCAGGGCCTTCGCTCAAACCTTACAGGTCTTTTCATACAGGTTGCCACTGACAAACCAGACATAATCTGCCGAACAGAAACTTTGCTCCCTCAAGACGTCTCCGACTCCCAAGTATCTCCATCTGGTTACTCCCTCCTCCACTATGACAGACCTGAGCCTCGTCCTGGTGGAGGAGTTGCTCTCTTCATCAAAGCTTCATTCCTCACTCATCATGCACTGCCCTCACTCCCCCACACCCCCAGGAAACCTCCAGCTTAACAGACAACTATAGCTAGACAAAACTAAAAATATAAGTA
>CM068963.1:101976594-101987208 GCA_035128595.1 Eptatretus atami
GGCGCACTACGCGCACAACACACACACACACACCACGCCACACAGCAACACACACACAACCACACACACACACACACACACACACACACACAAACACCAACACACACAATAAAAAAAGAAAATGAACCTCAAGAATCTCACAGTAAAAAATATAGAAGAAGAAACCTCATGGAATTTATACAATATATATATTATATATTATATATATATATATATTATAATAATATATATATAAGTATATATATAATATATATATATATATAATATATATATATATATATATATATATATAATATATATATATATATATATACTGTATATATAGTGGGGCGGCTTAGCCAAATATTCAAAAAATTGTGCATTTTGTGATACAAGCACCAAATTGGCACAATGTACATTAAATGTTGCACACTTCAGATATTGGGCCATTTGAAATTCTCTCTTTTGTCGCCATATTGGATTTCAAATGGCCGCCACTTGAATCTACATTTGCTATATCTCTGACGATATGCAGACTTGATTGATTCTGGTATCTAAATGTATGTTTTGGGGCAAGGAATCCAATGGTATGCCATGATCCGGCACTCACACAGTGATCGGCACTCACACATGATCCCACACAGTGGCCATGATCCGCACTCAATGGACGCTGAAGGAATGATTGAACACCTGAATCCTGGACAGACACCAGTGTCACCGTTGATCAGCCACCGTTTGCTTTGGCCAACGAATACAGTGGAATTGCCAGAGAGCATGGTGAAGACCAGATAGTGGGAGTTTGGTGGCCTCCACATAGAGATGGCGCACTGAGGACACTGGGGACTGGCTGAAAGGGAGTGGTGGGTGCAGCACTTGTTGGCAAGCCGAATTGCGACAGCAGGGACAGCAGACTCATTCCTGCGAACATGCCATGTCTTGCGCACAAGAAGAGCACATCAAGTGACTGCAGCGAGCACTGTACATCCTGCAACACATGCTACAACCACTACTGTCTGGAGAAACCAGGGATGCAGAGGACCTTCTGGAGTTTGAAGACGGTGTTGCCGAGAGGAGAAGAATCCCCAGTTTCACTACTGGGCAACCGTGCTGGAACTAGACTGTTGGTTCTGTGTATGTGCGTTCTCTCAGGCAGGGTCTTAATGATGTACCTCGATGCTCTGACAGAGCTGGTCCCTGGTTCCATGCACTGGATCACACCCACTTGCTAGTGGATACCAGTGCACCTGAAGGACATGGCCGAAACTCACCATCAAACACCAGATGTAGCCAGGAAATTCAGGGAAAGCCACTTCCGTTCAGAAAACACAGAGGGTGTTCTCTTCAATCCGATTGACCAGGCACATGAGCAGAATAATGCCTGCATCAAAGGAGACGTGAGCAGTCGGGCTCACTGACAACCCTAGTGCCCTAACGTCGCTGGATGGTTGCGGACCAGAAGTTGCCAGGGTGATCGAAGAATTCAGATGGTAACCAACACTGGAGACGGCAACAGCAGACACACGTCATCATGATCAGACGCAGGTGTACAGGCCTCATTTGATGAAGATGTTCGCTCTCTCGTCGGGTCATAGAGGAGATGGGCAACCCATCGAGAGGAGAGTCAGATGTAGTCAAACTGGACACAAAGGAGATCGCAGATCCTGCTGCGTGGAGACCGTGATGAATGCCAAGAGGATGGCAAGAGCAGTTCGAGGCTTTCACCAGAGAGTGTCTGTTGGACAGAAAAGGCAGTGGACGCACCCTTCCTCGTAACAAGCTGAAGGTGTTCAGCACTTCCACTCCAAGAAGCAGAGCATAGGTCAGCAACAGCTCGCCTCCATCAAGAATGACCGTGAACTCTTCGCACGCCTGTACATTGGCTGCCAGACGAGGGATGGAAACCTTGAGGAGTTCTTTTGTCACGAGAATCAGGCATGCCTCTGCATTGTCTGATGGTGGAAGCTCTGCACTGGTACCAGAGTGATCTCTCACATGCTGAAGAAGTCTCGACGCAAAGACAGAGACTCCTGTCACGACCTGTATTGTGCTTGATGGAGCAGCCATCGTCCAGATGCTGAAGCCGGCTGCATCAAGACTTTGAAGAGTATGCACAACAGATCTTCATCCATATATGTCCACGAAGCTGCAAACAGTGTCACGCCTGGATCTGGTCTGGGATACTACCTTGCTGATTCACTGAAAGGTAGACACGTGCAAAGCGGGACAAGGTGTGCGGAGACGTGTGGTGGCTGCCGCAGCCATACAGGAAACTGCAGAACTTCCTACGAGTGGACGCAACAAGACCGAGCTGTTCAGGTTCCTCTCAGCAGCTCTCATGGAATGGTTTGACCAGGAGGACAAGCAACTCGTCATTACTGATGGAGAGGCAGTGCCAGCAAGCCACTACTGCCAGATCTGACCTCACTCGCCCCATGTAACCATGAAGAAGCTGACAGTCGGATGTTGCTGCATGCATCTCACGCAGTCCAGCATGGACACCATGCAATACTATCCGGACTGTAGACACCGATGTTGTGGTGCTGGCAGTGTCCCGGCACAGGAGTTGCAACCAGAGACAAACTGTGGCTGCTCGGAACAGGCCAGAGTTCCGATACCTGCAGCACACGAAATAGCAGCTGGATTGGACGAGAGAAGGCTCGTGCACTGCCAATGTTCCACGCTCTAACTGGATGCGACACTGTGTCTAGTTTTCATAGACATGGCAAGAAGACTGCGTGCAGTCTGGACGGTACTGCCAGAACTCACTGAGGCGCTGCTGCTGCTGTCCTCTGCACCCTCGGACATACAGACGATGCAATGCGCATCATCGAGAGGTTCGTGTCCTGTTGTATGATCGAACCAGCAAATGCACAGACATTGACAAGGCCAGGAGGAAACTCTTCGCAAGAAGAACAATGTGCAGCTCATCCTCCAACGAAGGCAGCTCTGGAGGAACATGTCAAGAGGGCAGTGTATCAAGTGGACATTGTGTGGGGTCAGAACTGCTGCCAGCACCAGAGCTCCTCCACCAACCAACTGCGGGTTGGTCAAGGACTGGAGAAGGACAGTACACACCTTACTGGACCAGGCTACTGAGGCAGCTCACAGCTGCAATTGAGCTGGTTTCTTGCAAGTGCAAGAAAGGGTGTGTGAGCGCTGCAAGTGCAAAAAGGCTGCCCTTCAGTGCACAGCCCTCTGTGTGTGGAAGGGGACTGCACATGACGATGAGTCAACAACACTACATGTACTGACTTGTGACAATGCTGAACTTGTTAAATGACACCTGTTTATGTACACGTATCTCAGTACGGTATATACCTAGCCTCAGATACCAGTACACCTAGCCTCAAATACTAACCATGGAGCATGTCAGTATTATACCTAAGACATTTACAGAACTAAGACATTCTTTTCAAAGTATTGTGCTGAATCCAATATTTGCCTAGATAATTTTCAAATAAAATTATATAAATCGACTGTGATAGATAATTTAAGTTGGAAAATGGTGTACCTATTGGTCTTGCCCCCAAAACATCACATTTAGATAACAAATCAAGTCAATAGCTGCATTTACGTTCCAGAGATAATAGCAAAATGTAGATTTCAAGTGGCGCCGATTCTTTGATCCAATATGGCGGACTAAAAGAGGAATTAAGTTGGCAATTATCTGAAAATGTTCGCAACATGATTATTAATTTGTGCCAAAATTTGGTGCTTGCTATCAAAAGATGACACAGGTTCCTATCTGCTAACACTAATATATATATATATAATATATGGATATATATATTATATATAATATTACATTATATATCATATATATCATAATAATACAATATATTATATATAGGATATTTATATTATAATATATATATATATAATATCACAGATTAACATGTATATGTATATATATTTATATTATATATATGATAAATATATCTATATATATGTACATACATCATAGGATTGGACATCCGAATGGGTGCCACTCCGACACAGCTATACCAGCATTGCTGGCACTCATTTTGCCACTCGGAAGGATGACAGGTAAGACAGCGGAAACGAATAAAAAGAAAAATCTCCCTTTATTCTAGACACTTAGCTTGGTCCACGATGGTCTAGTGGAACTTGGAATCGAGGCGCTTCATCCTGCCGTAGTGTACAGCACAAAACTGGCGCCGAGCCGCCTCTCGCAGCGGGAACGTTCGTTAGGCAATTTGTTGAGCATTATTAACACCTAGGCTCAGAGACCCGTGGCTGCTTCGTCGGTCGATCACCGACCTGTGTTTCGACATACACGATGCTCTAGGGTCATCTCTCTGACCCAACCAGAAAATGGCCAACGCTCTTGCTCAGTATTTGTGAGCAATTCCCTCAGCAAAATCGAGAATTGTGCCATCTTTTCATGTGTCGAAGGAAAGCAGCATAAAATCACAGTTCCCTACTTAATTACAATCAAGATGTTTCTCAACGTACACAGGACCAAAAACTCTCTTCAATCCTAACTTTTCGATGGAAAATCCTCCATTCCCCTTCTACAATCCGTAACAACACACAACTAGTATATATACTATATAAATATTATATTATACATATAATATATATATATATATATATACATATATATATTATATATGATATTCAGGAATCTATAACACTGAGATTAGGCACTCGAGAGACTACTCCTGCCGATAATGGATCCGAGATTCGGATCTTCACCAAATGGAAACTCAATTCATCCTTGTCACTACCCAACCTGTCGACCAAGTTCATCTGAATCAGTCCACACCGTTTTGAGATATCTGCGCACACACAGCAATCACACAGACAGACAGACAAGGATGAAAACATGACTCCGTCGTCACAGATTGTGCGAGGTAAAAGAACCTCAGTAGATGATAAAAACATCCCTGGGGATATTTACAAATGAACTAAGAGTCAGTGACAATCTGAAGAGAACCCTCAGAACAAAACATTGAGAAACTATAAGGGCACATAGCGCGCATAAACTCCACCTTTCATGCTGATCACGAAAACATATCAGGACCAATAAATATAGTCCTTTTAGCCCCATTCTGAATGGTGAAGAATCACATTTAAAAGATTAAATACATCTTGTATCCGGAATCCGGATTCGGATCTTCACAGAATTCGAATCAATTCATCCGTGTCACACATCTACACTGTCCATCCAGTCTTGTTGACTACGTCCCACTCTTTTTGAATTGTGGCGGATTTGTTAAAAATTCTCGAATCCAATCTGGAATTGGACGTTCACCATATGTTAATCGATCACCTTATAAGACCAACCAACCTGTCACAAATTTGACTGAATAATCCATGACTTTTTCGATATCTGCTCAGACAAATAGCATAAACGATAGACAGGTAAAAACGAACCTCTGTCACTTCGGTATGAGTAATAATGTCATATTAGCAAATTAACATTTATGATCATTGTTTCGATTTTCACATTACAACATGCCCCTCTCTATGTAACTTTTGTTGCTGCAGATGAGTGTTGCTAATTCATAATCCTAGCCTTGAAATAAGTCTGTAAACAACTGTTCTTTCTTATGCATGAGTGGAACTCCTTGCAGCTTCAGTACATGCAACTGGGTTGTAACCACTGGGTCATGAGCTCAAACAAAACTGACTTCTGTACAGCATCTTAAGCTCCTACACAGCTTCTCCCGTGTGCTTAATTCACTTATCCCACTGATGTGAGATCATCAACTATTTTAGTCGGAAAGCTTTCCAGAGCTCCTGCACATTCCAAGTTCTGTCAATGAAAATGGCATTTATTTATTTTTCTTGTTTCTCACTGCAACTCTTTGACCGACCCTTTTGTGGACTGACACTGAATCCTAACCATATGTAACTCCTATGTGTGTGAAGAAAACGGTAGTCTAACCTGACAAAACCTCTTTTCAACCTATTTTTAAGATCTGAGCTATGTGACAGGTACTTCCACTGCGTTCGGATATTTCACCGATTTAACCCTGTAATTTTTGATAATTACGTTGTTCTTTCTTGTTCTGATATGTATACTATATATATATATATATATATATATATTATATATTACTATTATATATATATTCTTAAAGGGTGATTCTTAAAATTCATTACTGTCATTTTGGAGGGTTTGAAACAATATTCAAAAATAGTACTGTGACTTGTCTAAGAACATTTAGCGAATAAACATTCAACTGCACAGACTTTTGTTTTGCCGATTGCCAGAAAGAATTTGAGGCAGACTAAAATAGCCAAAACTTCTCATCACCTGAGTCACGATGCATGTTCTGTGGTTCTTTTTTGGGGCAAATTTAGATGTTCAGGTCATGCGAACTTACAGCAAATGATGAGGAAAACATATCACAGCAGCGTTATGACACGTTCACAATAAATTACCGTACTTGGTCAAACAGAGCTACCATTCACCTCACCTCAACCAATCGAGCGACTGTACCCTTGATTACCTTCAACATTCTGTAAGTGTTCATCATTTTGCCAGTTCTAGTTCGCCTGAATACACCATATCACACTGTAATCATACCGTCTCTGTATTATAATCAGAATGAAAGTCGATATAATATCTCATGAGTTGTCATTGATAAATGGTTATTGTGTTGTTTTTGAAGGTTGTGTTTTATAAGCTGACCATTTCATTCTTTTCCACAAATGGAAGTTTGGCATCATGTGAGATGGAGCTCACAAGATCCAATCCAAACATAGACTATTTTCTGGCCAGAATTAATCAACGTTTACGCTGAAACAAGTTCAATATTCTGATAGGGTTGTCCAAACACACCAATGGACTAAGCTGGGTAAAATGTCATATAGATTTTCTATTCCTTGAAAATATTAAGAAAAAAAATACTTTAACTATATTACGATTTTCCAAAACAGGTTATTTAATGATCCAATTGCAAAATGAATCATCAATTTGAGACAGTAAATGTATACTGACTGCAATAATTTAATTTTTTCAGACGACTGTACGAGGGAGTTGTTCAAAATACACATTTTTAAGCTCTATTTGGCATCCATAGAAAGCTTTTTCTGTTGTTGATGAATGGCATGATTTAAGTCATAGAAAAGCAGCTTTATACGAAATTTCTAGTAGTGGGAATTAGAAATGGGAAAATAAATGAAATTCCACGCAAACTATCAAGAAAAAACGTGCGGCACACTATTTAAATTTAGAAAAACTTCTTGGCACTCAATTGAAAGCAATATCCAAAGATGATGCCTGAATGGAATTGCCATATCAGAATGGGAGGTTTCATTATCAGTTAATAACGAAAACTCAAATTGCCACTGAAGCTCCTCCTCAAAAGGCTGGTATTTCTCCCTGAGAGTTAATATCACATAGTTTGCATGGTGTTTATCATCAAAAGCGCGATGATCACTTGGTTTTGTTGAAAGGGCCCGGAGAAAGCTTTTTTTTTGCAAAAAAGCATTTTGATTCCATTCCACTGCAAAAATGACTTGAACGATGCAATGGGAAACTTGTTTAAATTGTTGATGAGATTATAACAGAGAAGCAGTATGCTTCTTGCCCACTGTTGCCCTTTGATGATCCGTCTTTCCTTATCTATTTCCAGGCTGACATATACCTTCAACACATATTCCTTCATGACACGTAACCATTGCCACGAAGTGTTGCCAAACGTTGCACCATCAATTACACCCTGTTCAAAGTCACTGACGTTCCTCTTGCTTTAATATCAGGCTCGACTGCCAGCCTGCTTAACACTACTTCGGCAAAAAGTATGTGGACACCTGCTCGTCAACATCTCATTCACTCAGGCATTATATGGGAGTCACCCCCCCCCCCTTATGCTGCTAAAACAGGCCTCCCTCTTCTTGGGAAGGCTTTCCGACGAGATGTTGGAACATTGCTGCAGGGATTTGCTTCCATTCAGCGATACAACAGCATAGTGGGGTCTGGCACTGATGTTGGTGTCAGGTCTGGCTCACAGTCGGCGTTTCCAATCATCCAAAGGTGTCGATGGGGTTGAGCAGGGCTCTGGGCAGGGCCATCAAGTTCTTCCACACTGATCTTGAAAACCATTTCTGTAATGGACCGTCGCTTTGTGCACGGGCGACATTGTCTGCTAGAAACAGAATGGCACTTCACCAAATCGTTCCACAAAGTTGGAAGCCAGAATCGTCTAGAATGTCATTGTATGCTGTAGCATTAAGATTCCCTTCACTTGAACTAAGGCCGAGCCAGAACCATGAAAAACAGCCCCACACCAATTCCTCCTCACACCAAACTTGCGTTGGCACAATGCATCGGTCAGTAGTATTTCTCCTGCATCGGCCACCCAGATCGTCCTCTTCTGCAGATGGTGAAACATGATCATCACTCAGGATCTCTCTCACCCCAATGTTCCACGCTCTAACTGGATGCGACACTGTGTCTAGTTTTCATAGACATGGCAAGAAGACTGCGTCAGCAGTCTGGACGGTACTGCCAGAACTCACTGAGGCGCTGCTGCTGCTGTCCTCTGCACCTCCGTGACATACCGACGACTGCAATGCGCAATCATTCGAGACGGTCGTGCATCCTGTTGTATGATCGAACCAGCAAATGCACAGACATTGACAAGGCCAGAGGAAACTCTTCGCAAAGAAGAACAATGGTGCAGCTCATCCTTCACGAAGCAGCTCTCGGAGGAACATGTCAAAGAGGGCAGTGTATCAAGCAGTGGACATGTGTGGGGTCAGATACTGCTGCCAGCACCAGAGCTCCCTCCAACCAACCAACTGGGGTTGGCAAGGACTGCGAGAAGGACAGTACACACCTTACTGCGACCAGGCTAACTGAGGCAACTCACAGCTGCAATTGAGCTGCGTTTCTTGCAAGTGCCAATGAAAGGGTGTGTGACGGCACTGCAAGTGCAAACAAAGGACTGCCCTTCAGTGCACAGCCCTCTGTGTGTGTGAAGGGGACTGCACATGACGATGAGTCAACAACATACATGTACTGAACTTGTTGAACAATGCTGAACTTGTTAACATGACACTGTTTATGTACACGTATCTTCAGTACCGGTATATACCTAGCCTGAGAGAGATGCCTGGCATTCGGAACAGGCCAGAGTTTCCGATACCTAGCAGCACACGAAATAGCAGCTGGATTGGGACGAGAGAAGGCTCGTGCACTGCCAATGTTCCACGCTCTAACTGGATGCGACACTGTGTCTAGTTTTCATAGACATGGCAAGAAGACTGCGTCAGCAGTCTGGACGGTACTGCCAGAACTCACTGAGGCGCTGCTGCTGCTGTCCTCTGCACCTCGGGACATACCAGACGATGCAATGTGCATCATCGAGAGGTTCGTGTTCCTGTTGTATGATCGAACCAGCAAATGCACAGACATTGACAAGGCCAGGAGGAAACTCTTCGCAAGGAAGAACAATGTGCAGCTCATCCTCCAACGAAGGCAGCTCTGGAGGAACATGTCAAGAGGGCAGTGTCAAGGTGGACATGTGTGGGGTCAGATACTGCTGCCAGCACCAGAGCTCCTCCACCAACCAACTGGGGTTGGTCAAGGACTGGAGAAGGACAGTACACACCTTACTGGACCAGGCTAACTGAGGCAGCTCACAGCTGCATTGAGCTGGTTTCTTGCAAGTGCAAGAAAGGGTGTGTGAGGCGCTGCAAGTGCAAAAAGGCTGCCCTTCAGTGCACAGCCCTCTGTGTGTGTGAAGGGACTGCACATGACGATGAGTCAACAACATACATGTACTGAACTTGTTGAACAATGCTGAACTTGTTAACATGACACTGTTTATGTACACGTATCTTCAGTACCGGTATATACCTAGCCTCAGATACCAGTACACCTAGCCTCAAATACTAGACCATGGAGCATGTCAGTATTATACCTAAGACATTTACAGAACTAAGACATTCTTTTCAAAGTATTGTGTTGAATCCAATATTTGCCTAGATAATTTCCAAATAAAATTATATAACAGACTGTGATAGATATATTAAGTTGAAAATGGTACCATTGGATTCTTGCCCCCAAAAACATACATTTAGATACCAGAATCAAGTCAATAGCTGCATTACGTCCAGAGATAATAGCAAATGTAGATTTCAAGTGGCGGCCATTTTGAAATCCAATATGGCGGACATAAAGAGAGAATTTCAAGTGGCCCAATATCTGAAAATGTTCGCAACATATTAATGTACATTTGTGCCAAATTTGGTGCTTGTATCACAAAATGCACAACAGGTTTGCTATGCTGCTACACTAATATATATATATATATATATATATATATATATATATATATATATATATATATACAGATATATATATATATATATATATAGATATACCAGTACATGTTATATGTATATATTATTATATATATATATATTTATATTATATTTATATATATATATATATATATATATATATATATATATGTACATACATACATAGGATTGGACACAATCCTGGATGGGTCGCCACTCCGACACAGTATACCAGCATGCTGGCACTCATTTTGCCGACCTCGGAAGGATGACAGTACAGACAAGGGGAAACGAAATAAAAGAAAATCCTCCCTTTATTCTAGCACTTAGCTTGGTCCACGAATGGTCTTG
>CM068963.1:102011959-102023646 GCA_035128595.1 Eptatretus atami
TTTTTGTCATTCCCCGTGTACGGTCTGTCGTCTGCTACCAGCTATGTTGTATGTGCACGGGTATCGCTAGTTTAATATATTGCAAGATCTTCAAATGAGCCATTAGCCATATTGAGGAAAAAAGTTCCAAAAGAGTTGCATTTCATAACATGATCACTCATTTTTTTGTATGATTGTAAAAGTGAGAGGCTTTCTGATAAAATAAATTCCCATTAATGAGATATTTATCCCAACGCTTAAAACAAAACAAAACTAGAAGGGCACTCAGTTGAGGCATACCTCCGCCACGTAATGCCTGATCCATGAGAACATATCGGGCCCAATACATTTTGAAATATGCTATATCAGTACTATATCGTTTTTGGCTCCCTCTCTCAATGGTGAAGAATCACTTTAAAAATTAAATCATTCTTGTGTCCAGATCCGAATTCGGATCTTCACCAAAATCGAATCAATTCGTCCTTGTGACACACCCAACCTGTCCACCTTGTTTTGTTGGAATCCTCCACAACTTTTTGAGATATCGTGCTATATATCATTTTTGGCCCAATCTCTCAATGGTGAAGAATCACTTTTAAAATTCTAGTAGTCGGATCTGGATCTGGATCTTCACCAAAATCTAAAGATTTCGTCCTTGTCACACTGAATCTGTCCACAACTTTTTGAGATATCCTGTACAGAAACAGACAGAAAGGGGTTAAAACATAACCTCCTTCACCTTCAGTGGTGGAAGTAACGAGATATATTGTAATCTGTCTGTCTGTCTGTCCATCCATCATCTCATAAACGGTTGTGCAGAAATTCACCAACCTTGGTAGTTATGATCACCACTTGGCAAGACGGTGCGAGAGTGGTATCATTTTTGGCCCTGTCCCCCTGGAGTGTGGTCAACAGGTCAAATACCAAAAAAATGTCATTATGGCACATTTAAGGCTTTTTAAAAATGAAACTTTGTGGATGCAATCAACAGTGTGGAACACATGAAATATGGAACGATTTTTAGATTTCACCCCTGGTTCCTCAGGTGGTGAGGACTTAGGTTCACAGGGTCAAAACAAAAAAAAGTCACAAAATTTGATATTGGGTCACTCCTGGTGAAACTATGTCCTCTTTAAACCTTGACATAGGTGGGAAGTGTGTAGACTTGTGATGGCATGCCATTGACTTCGCTCTAGTTTGAGTTTTTGGGAGCCATGCCTCGTCTCCCTCCTCTACCTCCCAACCATTACTTACTACAAAAGTTGCACACAACATGAGATGACGTGGTTGATTAATGAATGGACTTAATTAATGAATGGAAGATTAATGAATTAATGAATGCAATACAGTTGATCCAGTCGATTTACTTGACAAAATGGGTAAACACTGTTTGCTTCAACAGAATGTTGCTGGGTGAAGCCATTAATTTGTGTTATTATTATTATTATTAAAATTATTATTAAAATAGCCATTATTATTAAAAATCAAGTGTTCTTTATGTATAAATTTCCAAAGAATGAAGCAGCACTGACTATTATACAAGAAAAAGAAACATTTATTTTTAAATGTAAAACAAAGAGGGATGAAAATCTCATAAAAACAACCAAACAAGGTTGGAATGACATTACATTACGATACCACAATACGATGCTACAATCCCCATGTGGATTATGATTACATCTTTTTTTTTTAACGTCATTTTATTGACATTTTATTTTGTTGTGGGATTGTGATGGAACAATGTCAAAAGATATCATGATGCCAAACCAGAAGAGGATTGTGGTGTCATATTGTGGAATTGTAATGTGGTGTCATTATTCATTGTTGTTGTTCTTCTTCTTCATCTTCATCCAACACAATCCCACAACAAAAGTAAAATGTCAAAAGATGATGTGATGGTAATCCAGAAGAGGATTGTGGTGTCGTAATGTGGTGTCATTCCTACCTTGTTTGGTTGTTTTTGTGAGATTTCATCCCTCTGTGTTTTTCATTGTTTATAAATGTTTTTGTCTGTTTTTTTCTTATTTCTGCGATTTTTTGAAGGAATAAAATGAAATGCTTAATGTTATATTCATTTTGGTATTCATTAAATCCATTTATGATATTAAATTTGGCTTATGGTAGATTCTACCCCCCCCCCTCAATCCTGGCTTTTGGTTCAGTCTATTTACTATGGGATTATCGTTTTAAAAAAAAATGCTTAATGTTTTATATATTTTGTTATTTTAGTATGGATTGAATCCACTTATGTTCTTAAATTGTTTTAATACTTGTTTCAGTTGATTTGGCTTTGGATATGTATCACTTTTGAAATGGTTCTGTCCACTGTCCATTTTCCCCACTCCCACCATCCTGGCCTGGTTTGGTTGAGTCCACATTTATGTTCAAATTATTTTCATAATAAAATGCTTAATGTTTTATATATTTTTTTAACTTTGGGTTGTGTGCACTAGAACAGAGACAAAGTAACTTCCTTGTGTTGGAATCACCTTCATGGCTTCAGCAGTTATTGAGGTAGGTTGGGCTACAGTTTTACATTGTTTTGTGGTGGGGAAGAAGCAGAAGAATAAGAAGTACAAATTGATGTTTTAGCAATCTCCTGATGTGGAACTTTAGCGATGTATTCTGGCATCTTTTTAAGTATTGGTGGTTCAGAAAACGCTTGAGAATAGAAGGTATCAATTTTAAATGCTTATGACTTCATTCTATGTTTGTTTATAAGCTTATTATTGTGTACACATTTGAATTGTAGCCATTTTTCCTGTATCATCCCTCTATATAGAGTACCACCACACTCTATATTTGTGGTTGTACTTTGTGCAGAAAATTCAAAAATACTTTACAAAGGCCATTCTACATTCAGTGGTTTGCATTGAGGGGCTATATCAAAAAGTGTTTCAATGGAGATTCAGAGCTTTTTTTTAATATGGGCCTGGTGAAGAGTGTTGATTATTTCAGTAATTTATTGAAAGTAACTCACAGGTTAACATTGTTGTAGTGTTGTGTAAGAAGTTGGTCGCAATAGGTGAACGGATTGAAACCAGTGTAATGACCTCGATTTTCTAAGGACCAATTTATTTCCCTTTGTCACATCAAAAGCAACGCACAGTTCACATAAAGAAGAACCTGTCATCTCCAACAACCCCACACCCTTAAATTCCCCATTTTATAGCATTTCCAGTTCTACTCACTCAAAAGATATTCAGATCAGGTATCCATCTATCCATCCATTGGGACCATACTCTGTGCAGAGCGTTGGTGCTGCTTAAGCAGTCTCCTTGGCTATTGGGCACAATCCTGGATGGGTCACCACTCCGACACAGGATACCAGCAAGCTGGCGCTCATTTTGCCGACCTCAGAAGGATGACAGGTTGAGTCAACCCCACCTGGTTTGAGTCAACCCCCACCATTCAACAGCCAAGCAGGATTTGAACTCGGCACCCTAGGATCCCAAGCCCACCATTCTAGCCATTAAGCCAACACCAGGCATGATCAAGTATCACCCCAAATAATATGAGTGTATTCCCACAGGTTTTGGTGAAGTTTTGTGGGGTTGACACAGAGCATCTACTTTGTTCCATGTACTGCATCTTATGGAAGTTATGAATTAACTTGCCAATGTTATGTTGGCCCATTAGTGACTGCAAGTAGATTATGTTGAGGCCAAAGACTTCGCAAAATAGGACAATGTTATTACCCCATGCAAGTGAAGCGAAAAGCAGGGTTCAGCAACTGGTTCACTTCTGTCTGCCAATTCGTCCACAAATGTCAGTTTATGATCGAGAAACAGCTTTATTTAAATTGAATGTTTAGTTATATTTTGAACACGAATCAGAAAAAAAACCTGTAGTTTAGCAATACTTTGGCTCTGAATTTGGCCCGATCGCACATGCGCAGAGAGGAGTGAGATCACCCCTTTGTCGAAAAGTGTTTCAATAATCCAAAACATTTACTCCGTCTGCTTATCTGGGCAGTAATACAAAATTGAAAATCATTCCAAACAGGTAACTTCCTGTTTTTAAGAACATCAAAAAGGACACAAAAAGACAGACACTAAGAACTAATGTCATGTATTAAACGAGGTGGTGTAATAGCCACTCCATCAATAGCGGTAAGCTTCCGGAATTAATTTTTTATTCAACCTTTACAATCTTTATTTTTGTTTCAATTTAATTATACACTTGAACATTAGAATACAAATCGCCTTCCATGTACTGACGTCCAGTTTTGTACTGACCTCCTCTCCCAAAAACCTCTAGTTTTGCAGGACTTGGACGTATTATATATGGTGGTGTATAAGACTGCATTAATTGGTGCCAAACTTTCGGAATTTTTTTGATATGACATTTAAAATCATAATTTTATTTCAATTGAATTATACACCTGAACACTGTGTGGAATAAGGAGTTTTATGAACTCTAGTTTTGTATTGCAGTTTGACTTGTTTGATGAGAAATGTTGCTTGTTATTCTTAAAAATTAAAAATACCCAGAGTCAAAGTTGCATTCCATGATTGGATCAGATGTTGTGGCTTGACATTTTATTATGATTAAAGGTTCAAGATTTTGCAATCTTGTGATCATTGACTTTTAATGGGCAAACTGAAGCAAAGCTTTTATGCTGTCACATCTCTACAATGTCTATTATTAAAGAAGTAAGCATCTTTTTGCATCATTACTTGCTGAATTCAATTGCCATGTTTGGATCACTTATAATGATAGGTTTACAAAAAAAAAAACATTTCTCAGCATCAAAAACAATTCTTCCTACTATAAATTGGATGATTTTGTTTAATAGTCTGATTTTCTGCATGATAGAAAACTCATTATTCTTTACCATTCTCCATAGTGAACTGGTGAACATGTAATTCACTCAATTAATACTTTTCACAAGAAAGTTAAGAAACTTAGATTTACAGGCTTGTATTTCTTAATTTCTTTTTAATACATAGTCAACGCTCGTGGAAAAGCTAGGACACACAAGGGATCAGGGCACAACATGACAAAAGGAACAGCGGAAAGAGAAGGGGGAAATGCCAATAGCAGAGCCGTGGGTAAAATAGACGAAGACGGACAAGAGCGATAAAGAAGCAAAATTTGTGGGGGTAGTTTAATGGGTGTAGAAAGGATAATGTTATTGGATGGGGGATAATCTAAGAAGGTAATGAAAAGCTTTCTTGAAGACTTGGAAGGAAGAATGAGATTGAAGAGAATGTGGAGGTTGCTGCCACAGGTGACAAAATATATATAAAAATAGAGGAACAAATGAGTGGAGATGAACAGTGATCCTGGATTTTGGGAGTTTTAAGAGAAGGGGTTTCCTGGTGGACTGCGTGTGCCCTGCAGATACCGAGGGGGAGAGGGGGTGTGGAGAGGGCAGACGGTGCAAGTCCAGAAAGGAGGGGGAAGAGGACCGAGAGACCACTAACCTGTTGGCAATGGCGAAGTGATAGGCCCATAGACTCGGCTTCATTGTAGGAGAATCCACTGATCTTAAAGGCCTTGGTTTCCACGGTGTCAAGCTGAGCAAGATGTGAGGCAGAGGTGCCAGCCCAGAGGGGAGGAGCAGTATTCCATCAAACTGTGGATGAAAGCCTTGCAGGTGGATAGGAGCTCAGGTGTACCAAGGAAGGACTTTGCATGATGGAGGATGCCCAGTCAGCATCTGGCTTTTGAGGCCAACTTTGAAATGTGGTTTGCCCAAGAGAGATCATGGATGAAAGTGAAACCCAAGAGTTTGAGTGACTGAACCTCTTTGAGAGGGTTGTTGAAAAAGTAGATGGAAGAGTTTGGGCTACGGTCCTTTTGGAGAGAGAGAAAGAGAGTGTGTGGGATTTCTCAGAATTGAAAGACATATTCCAAGTGTTTCACCAGTTTGTGATTTTGTCAAGGTCTGAGGAGAGGGAAGAGACCACTACCTGTCTGTCTGAAGGATGAGGAATGTCACGGCAGAGAGTACAGTCATCAGCAAAGAGATAAAGATATTTTGCAGAGTCCGAAAGATCATTGATGAAGATTAGGAATAAGATGGGGCCGAGTAAACTGCCTTGGGAAACTCCAAAATTGAAAGGGAGAGGAGAAGAAAGGATTCCGTCAAGAGCCACACGGCTACGAGATTGGAGGAAGTCAGTATTGTTTTTAAGGAGTGCTGAAACAAGTGCATATTCTGATTTGAAAGGACCAACATGGAAATATATACTCTCCATAAACAAAAAATGATGTCAGTGGAAGCCAAAAACACGGTTGTTATGGAAAAAAAATAACTGTTAAGTGACTGTGCAAATTGACAATGATTTCAGTCGACAACGATCACAGCCAATGCAAGTTGGCAACGATGCCAGTCGATAATGATCACAGCCAAATTTACACATTTTCAGAAATGGCCTTTTCTAACATGTGTGACTACCACTGGCTCCAATACAATATTGTAAATGTCTCATCAATGATCAAATCACGTGATCCAGGTTTCGCTCAATGATGTTGCACAATTTTTCAACCAGGGCCACTTCCAAACAATCAAGAGACAGTTGGCCGACTTGGTAACCACAACACACCTTGATAGGATACTGCAGGCATGTACATGATGTCCCAAAAGTCTGGATCCATAAGGGAGAAAAAAATACACAATTTACACTTAATTTACACTGAAGACTCAAAAAAACATTTACACTGAAGAGCGACGACGACCACCTCGAAGTCTATCAGCAACATTTCCAGTATCTTTTAATCGTTGTAACACTTTGCCGATGATTCGATGAGTTAGCTTTGGCTTCTCAGGGTGTTTTTTTAGTGAAATAACACAAAGGCCTCCTGCTGGCTTCTTCCAGAAACATGTAATAACACCAGCTCCACGTTTTCTTGATTGGTTTTGGTATAGTGAGCCATCAGAGTTGTTACCTCCACCACTGAAGGTGAAGGAGGTTATGTTTTCATCCCTTTCTGTCTGTTTGTCTGTCTGTCTCTGTTTGTTTGTGTGCAGGATATCTAAAAAAAGTTGTGGACAGATCTGGATGAAATGTTGTGGACAGGTTCAGTGTGTGATAAGGACGAACTGATTAGTTGTTGATGAAGATCCGGATCTGATATTTTTTTAAGTGATTCTTCACCATTGAGAGATTGGCGAAACCAATCTATAGCATGATATCGCAAAAAGTTGTGGACCGATTTGGATTAAACTTGGTGGACAGGTTGGGTTTGTGACCACGACGAATTGATTCGACTTTGGTGAAGATCCGAATCTGGATCTGGATACGAGAATTATTTAATTTTTAAAGTGATTCTTCACCATTGAGAGATAGGGCCAAAACGATTTATAGCATGATATCAATGTATTGCGCCCAAGATGTTCTCATTAATCAGGCATTGCGTGGCAGAGGTATGTGCTTTACCGAGTGCCCTTGTAGCTTCATTCCTGAAATATGTAAAACAGACGTTAAAAATGTACTCTTTTTTAACTTTGAGAATAAAACGCCAATATTTCCTAATGGTCCAGACTTCCGGGACACCCTGTACATTCAAATTTAAATCCAGAGAACATGCAGGTCAGTACATCCCTGTATCTGATTGGCATGAATCACAGCATCCCTCCAAATGCTGACAAGATTAGTTTTTCAGCCAACTTAAATTCCAGCCAATATCTTCAGGTTGCCCTCACCATAGCAATGATGCTGCCAAATGAAACCATTAGCAAATCACTCCCCGACTTGTCTGCAAACTCTAGCAGATGTATTCATAAATGCACATGATTCCAATTGCTCATACTCCAGTTGTGAATATACTGCTATCAATGCACTGTGTTCGAAGGATCTACAGCAGTGGGCTTCGGGAGCTCATATTACTGAGTGTGAAAACTGTTCTGAACTGATTTGAAATTTAATGGTTGATTGCTCTTTGCACATCATGCTGGAGATATTGTGATGTTGGAAAACGGTTTGTCCTGGCAAGGGTGACAAGATAACAATCCTCACAAGGGATTGTAATCATTAGCCAATGAACGTGGTCTCTCTGTGACTGCACAATCTGATAATATCTTGTCGGTTGAGTCTGACAGTACCTTGTCAGTGCTTTGGAAATTACAATGGGATGAGCATTGTGCTGGGAAACAACATCAATCTGAGCCGTTCCCCCTTTGAACTATCGCAATGGTGCGAGCTAACTCACTTACTGGTACATGATGACCATAGCCAGTCCTAAACTTACATAGACCACATGGGTGGTGGGTGACTTGTAGAGTGTATTGTCATGAGCCATGTGCAGGCATGTGCGTGGATTCTCAAGGAGACATGATTTACGTGTAAATTTCCAAGATCGCTCGTGTCATGTTATGAATAATTGTAACAATACATGTTGCCCATCCAATATTTCACGATTGCATTTCTTTCCTCGACAGTCAGGGATTGCATACATATTACCAATAAACCTCTGAACTGTGAATTCAGTTTATTTCATAGTTGAAAAGTTTTTGCTTAATTTTTTTTTTGAGAACTGCAATTTATTAGTATTAATGTCCCATAGAAACAATAATTGTGTGTGGCTCTCCAGAAGTCCAATTTATCATACTTTTGAACCCATTTAGATGTTTTGAGGATTCATCTTTCCAGCGTGACCACCTATCTCTGTATTTTGGCTTTCAAAGAATATGGAAAGATTGCTGGGGGTAATTGTTTTCATGGAATTTCACTTTAAAGGCAATGTACAAACATTCTTTCTTTGTTTTGATCTTAAATGAGGGAAGAAAGTGTAAGGAGGTTCACAGCAAAGAAAGGAATTTGTACATACATTATTTTCTGAATAATAAATCAAGGAGGAATATTGACAAAGCTAGAATATAAACAAATATCGGTTTATGATTTTTTTTTTTGAGTAACATGTGTTTGCAGTTTTAGATGATTTTGATACATGTCGTTTGAGGTTTCGATGGTTGTGCTCACACTTTAAGAGAGGCATTTTCTCAGCAGGAAGTCTGAGTGGCAGGATAGAAGAGACTTTACTCTGGTCTGCTTCGATCCTTGATGGAATCCAACCCACTCACTATAAGTGCCATTTTGGTGTGGTGCCCGCACGTGATACCACATGATGGAGACTGACTTTCTTTACCAGGGATGAAATTGTACGTGTCCAATCTCGGATCAGAAAAAAAGTAAAATATGTCACGTCCTGTTCTGCAAGAATAGACATTTGTTTCAGAACCTTGTATGAAAGATGTCAGACTAATAAAATATAATCTTCTTTTCTTTCGGCTGCTCCGCTAGGGTCGCCACAGCGTTGATCATCCGTATGATCCGCATAGTGATTTGGCACATGTTTTACGCCGGATGCCCTTCCTGACGCAACCCTGGTCGCCACAGGGATATGATACACCTATTTTAACCGGGGTATACACCGGCCCAGTATACTGGTACTCATTTCGCCGACCTCGGAAGGATGACAGGCTGAGTCAACCCCCTGGTGTATTAATTCAGTGGTCGAACGGGGCTTGAACTCAGGACTCTTGGATCCCAAGCCGCTGCCCTAACCACTGCGCCAACACCAGGCTTTAAGACTAATAAAATATAATATGAATGATAAATGCAATTGTATAAACGTGCGGTTTCTTTGTTTGTAAAAGATAGTTGAGACTCATGGTGGAGTGAAACAAAAGGCGATGAGAGGGTGGAGATGGAAGGAAACAAGTGGACAGTTGACAAACATGCATACACATAACCTGTAAGTAAAGATAGGGTGGGGCAAAGCATCGGTGGGAATAAAGAGGAAAGGAGAGAGGAGAAAGGAGAAAGGAAGGAGGAGAAAGGAGAAAGGAAGAAACCGAGGAGAAAGGAAGCACAGCATTCACAAAACAGCAATGCAGCCACAGGAAGTTCACACGTAATGTGAAAGGTAGATGTAGCACAGCCACAACATTAGTGTCAACATTAGTGGAAACCTGTAGAATTGCAATTGAGGTGCCCCCTACTGTCCACAGGTGTTAGGCAGAGTGTACAGGTCTTGGCATGCTAAATAATTGCAAAGTAAACATGCAGTAAATACCAAATAATTCATGAGAAGAGGAATGTCGCTGTACAATACATGCAGTACGGCATGGCAAGAATGGCAAAGAAGTAGCTGTGTAACATGCACAAGTAATACACGATCAATAGAATCATGTTACATGCTACAAATTGAACAACTACAGGAAAATATTTTGATAACCGCTTTGGTGAGGGGGAGGAGCGGAGGAGCTCCAATGGGCAGAGGAGCTCCTTGTGATCCAGCGGCCATCCATATCGAATGCCCACCTGTGTCTGCGGCCATCCTCCTGCAGTTGGGTTACTTATATTTTTGGGGGGATTGGTAGCAGGATTTGCACTCCGGCCACCATAAAACCCTTCACTCCGCAAAACACAAGAAAAACGCAAACAAAATTTAAGACCTACTCTGTGGGAGTACCTCCTGTGCAGCGGCCCTTCACAGAGCAGCTCAACAGATGATGGGATTTGGACAAAGCCTTTGGGACCCCCACTCTTTGATTTTGGGAGGAAAACCACGGAGTAACCTTCCCCAGTCAGATTGCAGTCGTGTGTCGGGGTGGTGCTTAGGTGTGATCCACCAGACGGCAGTCTCCTTGAGTTATCCTGAGGTGGTCCCTTCGGGTGGGTACCTGGAATGTCCTATCCCAAAGAGAGGATGATCACCTGTCTCTGTTATCATGTGAGCTCAAGCGTTTGAACATCGGTATTGCAGCGCCTTCTGAGGTTCGGAGACCGGATAGTGGCGAAATCATGGCGGGTGGTCACTCTGAGGGTTGCCATGCCCAAGGAGTTGCTGTAGCTGTGCCAAATAAGCTGACTTCAATGATAATTGAGGTAACACAGGTCAACAAGCGTATTATGAGACTAAGGATTCGTCACTCCTTGGGTGTCGTTTCCCTCGTCTCTGTATATGTTCCGACTGAGGTGAGTGATCCCACCATGAAGGACACATTCTCTGCCACACTCGAGTCTGTGGTTGATTAGTACCCCAGGTGAGACACTTATCTTTTGGGGGATTTCAATGCATCGACTGGAACTGATAGGGATTGTTGTGAGACATGTATTGATCCCCATAGGTCTGGAACTATGAACCAGAATAGCACTAAGTTCCTTGACTTTGCAAGAAGTCATGGACTTGGGGTGGCTGGTTCATGGTTACAGCACCCACAGGTTCACCAGTGGACTTGGTATTCCAACGCTGGTGGTGTGGCAAAGGAGATTGTCCAAGTGCTCATTGATGGTCGCTGGAGGATGATCCAGAACTGTAGGGTCTACCGTTGGCTGGATGTTGGCAAGCTCAAGGACGAGAGGGTAGCTGAGGAGTTTGAAAACAGGCTGAGTGGGGATTTGGGGGGTCTGGGTGCTTTGGGGAATCCTGAAGAGTTGTGGAGTGTCTTCAAGGCTACCATCCATGATGTTGCCAGTAGATGTCTTGGAACTCACCATAGGGTGAAAAAGAATTTTGTCTCTCACTGTCTCAATTTTGTCTCATTGTCATGCCATTGACCAGTTGCAGGGCTGAGCTGAGCTCTTCAGGGAGTTAAGGTGTAAAACTGCATGTCCGCTGAATGTAGACAAGGAGGCTTATGTGTGAGGAATCTGTGAGGGGGCATTAATTAAATAAAGCGGAGGGTGGTGGGCTGCTGACAGAGGAGTCCGAAGTGAAGGCCCGCTGGGCCGGTTACTTTGAGCGGTTGTAGC
>CM068963.1:102023656-102052679 GCA_035128595.1 Eptatretus atami
TTGAGTTGGATGTCAGGGGTGTTACTATCCCGATTGCTGACCCTCCAATCAACTGTGAACCACCTTTGTTTCTGGAAACACAGGTTGCGGTGAAATGGTAGAAATAGGGTAAAGCTCCGGGGATCTGTGGTATCCATGCTGAGCTTTTCAAAACTGGTGGAAATGTTGTACTCATGTCGTATGTGGTTCTGTGTTCTGCCTGGAACACAGGCATCATCCCAACCGATTGGAAGAGGGGCCTTGTTTTCCCTCTCTGGAAAGGGAAGGGTTATCACCAGGACTGCAACAACTATCGAGGGGTGACGCTGCTGTCAGTGCTGGGCAATGTCTTCGCTCAGATAATTATTCATTGGGTTCCCACCATCTGCTTGAGCACAAGCACCCAGAGGTGTCAGGCTTTACCAAAGAGGCCAATGATTGACCTATCCTTGTCCTTCGGGTCCTCACCGAATGCAGATGAGAGTTTTGGTCGGGGCTGCTTGCAGCTTATGTTGATCTCTGCAAAGTGTTCAATTCATTGAATCGGGATGCCCTCTGGAGGATTCTTGGTCTTCGTGCGGTGCCACCAAAACTGATCAATCTGATGTCTGAAATATACTCTGGTACTGAGAGTGCTGTGAGATGTGGTGATCCATCTCCTACTTATTTCCAGTTGTGACTGGAGTTCATCAGGGTGTGTGTTGGCCTCCACACTTTTCGCTCTTGTATGAACTGGATTTTGGGAGGATTCGAAGAGATCAAGCTGCGGTGCATCATTTGGTGTGGAGCATCATCTTTATAGAGACACTGTATCCTTTTGGGGTCCCTCGGGGTGCTGAATGAGGAGTTCGAGCCGCTGGCATTATGGGTTTCCTGGGTAAAATTAAGATACAGGCTTTCAATGACATATTGAATGCTGCTCTCTGTCTCTACCTGTTTGTGGTGAGGATATGGGTCACAGAGGATTCACTTACCTTGGCAGTGATGTTCATGTCTCTGCTGGCTGTGACCAGAGGTCAATAGATTGGGCCTGGGAGTCATGGATTCACTGGATCATGGGGTGTAGCACTGCCAGTACCTGTGCAGGAGGAGAAAGTCCGATTCTTCAGGTCCTTGGGTGCTTCCAGTCTTGCTATTCAGGTGTGAGACTTGGACTCTCACCAGAGATCTGAGAGGAGACTTAATTATTTTGGAACCAGGTATATTCAGAGAATCCTTGGCTATCGCTTGTTGGATTTTGTGTCCAAGACGGGTGCTGAGAGTGATTGAAATGAGATTTGTTACCTGCATCGTCCGTGAGTGACAGCTGCAGCTGTATGGACAGTGGCTCATTTTCCTGATGCTGATCTTGCTCACCAGATTCTCTCAGCTGAGAGCCTTGTGAGTGGAGGAGGCCATGTCCCACCATGTGCCTCGTGGTTGCAGCAGGTTGATCAGCATCTCAAGTTGATGGGATGGGCCAGCATCTGCCTGTGTGATGGCACACACCAGGCCCCTGGAGTACCAGCGGAAAGTGGACGCACCAAAGCGCTGCTCTGGTGCATGCTACCTGACCTGACCTGACGCCACATTGGCGGAAATATAGTGCAACAGAATGTTAATTGGCAATATTCAAGGAGAGAGAGAGAGAGAGAGAGAGAGAGAGAGAGAGAGAGAGAAGAGAGGAGAGAGAGAGAGAGAGAGAGAGAGAGAGAGAGAGAAGAGATATGCTTACCATCAATGGTACCATCAATGGTGGTCGTATGGCAGCTTAGCTGCCGGGTAGCTATCATTTCTTGAAGCCAACTGTGTCGCTGATGCAGTGCCCCTCTACCAGTACACACACTGGACTGGTACTCATTTCGCTGACCTCAAAAGATGACAGGCTGAGTCAACCCCTGGTGTATTAATTCAGCGGCCGAGGGGCTTGAACTCAGGACCAGGATCCCAGCGCCACCCTAACCACTGAGCCAACACCAGGCTTACCATCAATGATTATGGAGATTAAGATAACGATCACAAATGAGATGTAGCTTGAATGAGATTGAGGTGACTGGAGCTGGATTGGGATGGATGGACGAACATCCAAACCAAACAAAACCTCGTAGATGAAAGGCAAGATTGTTAATCATAAATCTTAGCACAGGTCATGGCCAATGGCATCACAAAGATGTCAGGAAACCCGAGAGTTAATATACCATGGATCATGGGATGGCCACTGTGCCTAGGAACACAGTGAGTGAAAGGGAGAACTTTCCCCTGAGGGTAGAACTAAGAAATGGATGAATAAAATTGAAGCAAATGCAGTCAAATGCTATTCAACTGAATTTGAGAGGATTTTCAGAAAATATTGATGGTACTTACTCTGTCTTATCAAAATGTGTTTTATTGGGTTTATGTCTTTACGAGAGTCAATTACGTAAAACACAAATACACAAAGTCGGAATTTTCTACCTGAGCAGACGCGAAGGAATTTTGGCACAGAGAAATAAATTAGAAATCTCACAAAATGCAAGACTGGCTTTTCCACAATCAGAACTGAAGGACAAATGAACTGCTGCAACCTTTCTTTTCTTTTTCCTCCGACCTCTTCCGGAAATTGCATGATCCTTAGTGTGCACAGGCTGATGAAAGACAACACATTTATTGTATATGATTATGATGGTATTTTTAATGGCCACAATTATTCCCACCTCACGTGGTTGGCCAGCAAAATATCTTGGCCCAAGTCTTTCAGGAACTGGCTGACCCAGCCTGACGTTCGACTTATTAGAGCAGGAATTCGTGATATGTCCGTTACACCAGCGACACCTGATCGCCTACTATTTGCGAGAAACCAAGGGATCTTCAAGTGCACCAGATATTTGGAAGCAAAGAGACCACCCGGAATGCACGAATGAGACAGCCGATAGTCAGGACAGGAATCAAACCCAGATGAGACAGCTTAAAGGTAAATGCATTACCTTTGCATCATCCTGTCAAACCTGGTTGACCGTATAATATAACTGGAGAGTTCATGGAACACGGTACCCCACGCAGTTTTCAGGTATATAACTACTTCAATTCAAATAAAGTAAAGATTGCGAAGGTCGTATAAACAAATTAATTCAGGAAGTTTACCGCTGTTAACGCAGTGTCTTTTACACCACCCTATCTAACACATCATATTAGTTATTCGTGCCTGTTGTTTGTATCCTTTATGAAGTCCTTTTGTTTTATTTTTTTTGTATACCTTGTCGAGGATCGTATGAGAGCTAAAAACAGTAAAATGACAAAAACAAGCTACAATCCTTTAAACAGTAAGTTTCCTGTTTGGAATGATTTCAAATTTTGTTTGCCAGACATGCAGACAGAGTTATCTCACTGCTCTTTGCGCATGCGCAATCGGGATGAATTCATCCAAAGTACTGTCCAACGGAAAACTTGTCTTCCTATTCATGTTCCGATTAGTGTTCAAAATATAACATTCAATTTAAACAAGTTGTTCCTCGATCATAAATTGACGTTTGTAGATGGACGGACGGAAAGACCGTCAGACATGAACCAATTGCTTACGCCCACTTTTCGCTTCACGTGTGCATGGTAACAAACTACTATAGTACCACTAATGAATTAATTATAACCCTAAACAAGCAGACTTTAATGACACACGATGACAGTCATCACTACCAGTGGGATTGAGGGAATGCAGGCAAAGGAAGTTTGCAATGCGCTGCCATTGGCACGTACAGCCACATATTGCTGGCAAACGGATGGATGTATAGTCATCGGTATGGATTATAGCGGCTGGCAGGATGGTGTCGAGATATAGTGGGGCAACTTAGCTAAATATAGCATAACATTGTGCATTTTGTGAGGAAAGCACCAAATTTGGCACACTAGTAGCCTAACTATATGAACAGATTTGGATATTGGGCCATCTCAAATTCAGCCGCTGATGGCTGTGGAAGCCATTTTCCACTGCCATAAAAAATTTTGAGATGGCCCAATATCCAAATTGTTCATAATATGATAGGCTATAGTGTGGCCAAATTTGTGCTTTCCTCACTAATGCACAATTGTTATGCTAAGTTGCCCCACTATTATGCACATTCGCCTCTGAGCTATCTAGCCTGAGTTCAAATCCCAACCCAGCCAGCTGGTGTTTTGCAAGCATGGTGAGGCATCAACTTGCGTGCTGTCCTTGATGAATGTTAAACTGGGATCCA
Source organism: Eptatretus atami (assembly GCA_035128595.1). Taxonomy (NCBI): domain Eukaryota; kingdom Metazoa; phylum Chordata; class Myxini; order Myxiniformes; family Myxinidae; genus Eptatretus; species Eptatretus atami. Next base: position 102,027,823 of record CM068963.1, read on the forward strand.
GTCTGCTGGCATTTGTTGACGTGAAATATTCTACATTGTTCTCCACGAACAGTCGGGCAGCCATCACTGGGCACTCTGAACAAATTACAAATTCCTGCAAACTCGGTCGAGTATCCTGGTTGGGAGTGGCGACCCATCAAGGTTTCTAACCTCAGCAAAGAAACTGCTTTGACAATCCCGAGGCTATGTATAGAGGGATGATGATGATGATGATGATGATTTTAAGGTTAACTAACTAAATAAATAAGATGATGTGCACCTAGGAGGTAAGGCAGGCTAAATAACTTCTCTTGTTCCAATCATTCGCGCATATCAGTTTCGGGAAAGAAGGCAAATTCATTCTCGACAGTAAAAACGCTTGGTAAAAAAAAAAAACACAAAACAAATCAGCATTCAGTTTTCTCAATGCTCGCTATTCTTTCAAATCTCTTATCCATTTTAATTTCCTCGGTCAAATGTTGCCATCCTTATCATCAGTCAGGTGTGATGATGAAATTGCAGTGTGTGAAAATGCTCACATTTGCTGTGTTTAACCTCAAAGGTTGCACCATGTCACTGTCTGCTTCATTCGACTCATATTTGGTATTTATCGAATAAAATTATGTCCTCCTTGATTAAACCAAAACGGTTTCAATTTGCTGCAATCTGACCATCCCGTCTGTTTTTTAATCTGACACTCAGGAATCAGGATTGCACATCACGGCGGCCAGTGCAAGATGTCGGAATATAAGCTTCAGGATTGTTCGAGATAATATTACAATTGATGTCTGATGGAAATCGAATGGCTTTAGAGTGAGTAGCTTGTTGATGACAAAATATTATGAATTATAACAAAATATATGGGCATCCCTTGTTACGATGCGCTTTTTCATCTCACGAGGCAATTGTGGATCACGGCGGCGTGTGGGTAAAATATATTATTATCTACTTACAAGCTTGTGGATGCAGATTTGAGAATTGTACATTATTTTCTGATTCAGTGCATCACGTGTGTGTGTGTGGTGTGTGTGTGGTGTGTGTGTGTGTGGTGTGTGTGTGGTGTGGTTGTGTGTGTGTGGTGTGTGTGTGTGGTGTGTGTGTGCGTGCGTGCGTCGGCATGATTGTGAAAATCACTTGTGAGAGTATTGTGATGCACAGTAGTATTGCTTGGGAATGAGTCTTGGTACACCTCTGTGCTTGCTGGGATATCTGTGATGGGACGGAAGAGAATGAGAATTCTCTTTCCATCGTGCTACAAAATGACAATAATAATCGTTAATTTTAACGGTATGACTATTATTATTGTTGGTATTATACGAAGATGGGGAAAGCAGTCCAACTGTATGGCGATCCTCCTCAGTTGTTTCGTTTTGTACACGAAACATTGTTTCATTTAAAATTCCCACTATGCCGTCAACCAGAGAGCCCTCTGGTGTAAACGATGAGCATACAGAAACACGACAGGACCGAGGAGTTTATTCTTTGGGGAATCTTTCCACACCTTTCCTGCCAGAGGCATATTTGCCCCACCTTACTCTACTGATCTATAATACAGGGTGCTCACGATAACACACACACACACAACACACACACACACACACACACACACACACACACCACACACACACACACACACAACACACACACACAACACACACACACACACACACCTTCGACAACCTGGTGGGGCTCCGTTCCACTTTCTGAAACCCACATATGGAGATAACCAACAATGCACACAGACACCAAATGACTTTCGGATGCTTATCCTGCCTTATGTGGTGTTGCAATGTCATTAGTAATGAAAAATACGGCACCAATAAAAACTTTAAAACACATCCCCGACTGAGCCTGAGATTCCTTGAAAAACTTTACGTCGTTTTAAAATAAAACTCGATCAAATTAAATCTGGAGCTCCTTGATCATGGCACAGATTTCGAAGGAGTTCTGCGGAACACGCAAAATATGACCTCTTTCCGATTGACAGTCACGGCGAGGGTGGAATTTATTTTTCTTCTTTTAAGATTTAATAAACCTACTGGGTCTCTCCATGAGCAGCAAAGCTCCTTGGTTATGAAATGGTGGCAGTGTTCAGCCAGAGGAAAGGTGTTTTTCCTCCCCGCCCTCCTTTTCCCCACACGCTCTGTAACGGGCAGCTTTTCTCACACACTCAGAGAGACCTTGGGAATCAGTAATTGATGGTGGCAGGCAGGCAGAGATGAATGTGCCTCGTTGTATTTATGGGCCGAAGCAAAATTAAATACTGGCCTTAAGCACAGTACTGCACACCTGCCCGATGGAATCTTGTGCCAGCAAGGGCCAGGCCGTGGTTCAGAGCTATTGATTTATTTTGTCTTGCACATGAGATGCGCGTGCGAGTGTTCGATATAGCCCTCGGAATTAGCAGTGAGTACAAATCTAAGGCAGTCAAATAAAAAGCAATTTCCCAAGGCACATCGCGCAGCAGATAACTTTTATAGACGTCGATAATATTATACAAAAGGCTTCTCAATCTCTGCGAAAGACATGCACTTGTGTGGAAGCGTATTTTGGTTTTAGTGGAAAGGGATAATGTAATCCACAGAATGAAATGTATACATTGGAGTGTGCAGGTGAAGGGTTGGGGGTGTGGTGAGGGGGGAAGGGGCAGGGTCATTAGGTTCAGGAGACCTCGGCTTTAGTTTGGTTCGATTTTCCTTTTGCAGAAGCAATACAAGGAATGGTTCTTCCTGGAAGGATGTCAAGGCTTGGAAAAGAGATCAAAGAAATGGGTGTACAGATAAAATATATGAAAACAGGTGAACTCTGTTTAGGGAAAAGGTAAGCATGTAATTTGCAGACAAACGAGGTGAGTTATCTTCCATACCCTGTACAGTGACAAGGTCTATCTTCTCGTAGAGAAGGGGCTATCTTCTTTTTTGAAAAAAAATGCAAAACAATTGGGCAGAATAATTTCGCTTTATTCATATAGATTGGAGAAAAGGTGCTTAAAAGGGAACAAAACATGAGATAAGGGAAGATGGTGGGTTTGAAAATTCTGAGAGGTGGTAAGAAAGGGAAACGATTAGAAAAAGAGGGAAGTAGGGCAGAATGAAGTAGAAGGGAGAGGAGTAGAGGGGAGCAGAGTAGAAGGGAGAGGAGTACAGGGAAGCAGAGTAGAGAGGAGCGGAGTCACGGAGAGCAGAGTCACAGGCAGTGGAGTAGCGGGGAGCAGAGTAGAGTGGGGAGCGGAGTAGACAGGAGTAGATGGGAGTAAGGTGTAGGGGAGGGAAGTAGCGAGGAGTGATGTGGAGGTGGGTGTGTGACATGTGCAGGGGTGAAGGTGGTTATATCAAAATTCCTTCATTTTTGCATGTGTCATGTAGTGTTCATATGTCCTCTTAGAGCAAGGATGTGTTGTGCTTAAGAAAAATATTTAATCAGTTAATGATCTTGAAAGCTGAGAGAGAAACATGTGATTGAATGTGCAGATGGAGGCAAATCCATACAAAGAAGAAAATTGGGGGAGTAAATGGAGGTGAGTCAGAAAGATTGGATTGATGAACTTTCATAATGAATCGAGATGTTAGTGGAGATGGATACATATGGCTCTTCGAGCTGGGAGAGAAGCCTCTTTAGTGACACAAAGTATCTGGTGGACCAATGAACTAAGTAGTGATAAGCACAAAAGCCATATTTGAGTTACAAAGTATCAGCATTGTTATATCGATTTTCTAAAAGAAGGGGAGATATGGCAGGGATGTGGCTGGTGGGAGTGGGGGTTAAAGGGGGGTGGTGGTGTATGTTCATGACCACATTTGGAATGACCACTACTGAATACATGTAAATGAGGAAACGAAGCCTTTCACTACAGTTGTTTTCAAGTGAAATCTGGTGATGATAATCTCTTCTGTGAGAGCCTCAAGTTGGGTAATTAATGAAGGTGATTGCCATTTAAAGAACTGACATTTTCGCATCATAAAAGTCAAGCATACCGAAAAATTTGAATCGAATTCCAATTTTCTTTCAAATATCAATGAAAGAACCGTCCATGTACAGGTTGCATTTTCCATTCATCATACGACCAAGGTATTTTTACACACATGGAACGTACAGCGCTGTTGGCGAATTGAAAAATCCACTTTCACCTGGTCAAGGTTTGGAGAAGGTAACAATATCATTGTGTACGTCCATTGGCAGATTACGTTACTATGGCCAGTAGAAGACTTGGTGAAGCCCAAAGATGGCAAATTATTACGATAAGCAATGCTGGGATGTTCTACGGTGAAAATGGATGTCAACTTGGTATCCATCAGACTGTTATCAGCGGATTGGTCCACAACCATAAAAAAAAAACAAATGATGTTCAAGAGAGGCTTTGATCTGGACGACCCAGTATGACCTCGAACAGGAAAATGCTGATTTGATCAGGCATGTCAGATGGATTCCTTTTGCCAAAAGCACAGTGTTGTGGCATGAATGGAATCTCCTTTGGAGGTTATCCACAAGAAGTCTGGAACCGGCATTGTGTTGCAGGATACAAAGCCGGCACAACTCATAAGATGCCATTTGGTTGTGGGTCTGTTATAATAAGGAGCTACCTGTTACAATTGTAAACTTGACCTTGTCACTGTACTGGGTAACCTGACAGGTGAAAAGTACCTTCGGGACATTTTGGATCATGTTGTTCCACATTTCGACAACCACCCACTTCTCACAAGACCTGTATTCATGGAGGAGATTGTCAGATCCCACTATCCTCATGCAGCTACTGAATTATTGTGAAACAATCCCATCACAACAATGCCCTGGTCAGCAAGCAGTCCTGATTTAAATCCAATCGAGCACATTTGGGACATTCTTGGATGTAGATTTAAGAAAATGGACCCTCCTGTGCAAACTCTGGCACAGTTAGAGGCTGATTTCCATCAGGAATGGCAACGCCTCCATGAGGATTCTCTCTGGCAGCAAAAGGATAGTTGCAGCAGTCATCCATTCAAATGGTGCTTACACACATTATTGATTTTTTTCAGACATTCATTCTATTGTCACTTTATATGTCGTCATTCACTGGTCTTCAGCCTAACATCAAATAATATGTGGCCAGCATCCCCATTCTGAAGTCATCATGTTTTTTGGTGTAAAACAAGACTATTACAGACATCCTCATTTTGTGATTAAAATTAAAATCAACAAAACATCTGAATTTGTTTCAAGTCGTTTGTCGAACATGCACAGGACACGAATATGTGGTTTCAGAATACTTTTCTTGGTCATTGTGAAACAGAAAAACACAGTCTGTGCTTAACTGTCTTCCATATTATATACGAGCAAATACCACCCATCGCTTCGCTGACGGGGAAAAAGAGGGAGGTAATAGAGAGGGGTGGAAGGAGAGTGAGGAGAGAGAGGGGGAAAGAGAAGGGAGGGAGAGTGAGGGGTGATTTTCATCATGAAGGTTGTATGGATGATCAAGAAGGATGAAGGTTGCAGTGATGTTTCATCAGAATTGTGTGTATCGTTAGAGAAGAAAGCAAATCCCTCTTTGGGGAGGAAAACCTACTCCCCCCCCCTAAACTCTGTCTGGAGGAGAGTAATCGGGGGGATGGGGAGGCGGAGGGAAGCAGTGTGAGGTGAGAGGAAGGAAGGCAGCATGTGGTGAAGCGTCAATTACGATTCATACTGTCATCAAAATGATTGTGCATATAATAACAGTGAAGATGGAAACAAAATAATGGCTGAAATCAATTTTCTACCGCACATGCTATAAATACCGCCCAGAGCCAAACACGACCCAGACATGTCTGAAGATAAACACATTCCAGAGACAAACACCACCTGGATGCATCCGGAGCCAAGCTGTCCAGAGCCAAACACTGCTCGGACATGTCCAGAGACAGTCCGACATGCTCGGACACGTCCAGAGATAACCCCGCCTGACATAACTACCGTCCAGACACATATGGAGATAACCACTGTCCGGATATGTCCAGACACAGACAGAAAGAGAGAGGCGAGAGAGAGAGAGAGAGAGAGAGGAGAGAGAGAGAGAGAGAGAGAGAGAGAGAGAGAGAGAGATGAAAAAAAGAAGAGAGAAAGGTGAGGGTTGAGGTGGGATAGTAAAGAGAATGATATGTTGCTTAATGACCGAACACACACAAAAAGGCAAACTCATGTCAGAACAGCTGTACACTCAACGACACAACAGGTTTATAATGTAATCCGCTGATGCATCTGCAAAAATTTTGATGTCCCAGTTCCAGAAAATTTGTGCAACATGAACCAAAAGTAATCACTGAAAACATCGAAATTCCTCCCACTCACGTACGACCTAATAATCCCATTGAGCATGAACATCGAAAACAGTGTTGTGACCAGATATCATACACAGTACAAAAAAAACGAAGAAGCATTGCGATTGATGTGTTATTACCAGTGATTTTGGACGAAATGATGCAGAAATCAAGAAAATGACAAAACACCAAGACCTCATGAATGAAGTGAGAAGATCCTGGAAGCTGAAGAATGCCAAAGTTGTACCAGTGTGAAGCTGACCTACAGGAATGATGACAAATAACCTCACAGACATATTAAACAAGGGGCAATACCCCGGGGAGCTCATCTGATAGTGGCTAGATAAGATAACCAGGCAACCACTGGAGCATGGATGACCACAAAAATATATAATGGACAAGAAAGAAATACTACGGATTTTATTTTTTAATGCCATAAACAAACCTTGATACATCACGGGTGATAAAGGTTGTGGTCAAGTTTCATCAAAATTGTGTGTATGGTTTCAGAAAAGATAGCAAATACATATTTGGGGGGGGGGATTTCCCCCCCCCCCACCCTGCAGAACCCCTTAGACCCCAATTAATTTTTTATGCCAGAGCAAACTTGATACATCATTAGATGGTGTCAGTTATCGAATTGCGTGTGAGTTCTGAAGGAAGATATGGGCCCCTGACTCTAAGACCAATTTTTTCATTGTGCAACTTAGTACTACTGTGGTGAAATGGTGGTAGTTTCATCGGAAAGTAGTTTAGTTGGAGAAGAAAGCAAATACATATTTGGGAGAGCAACCCACTTAAATCCAGATTTTTCTAATGTCATGAACAAATTTGGTATGTCATGGGTGATGAAGGTTGTAGTGATGTTTCATCAGAATTGTGTGTATCGTTAGAGAAGAAAGAAAATCCCTCTTTGGGGAGGCAACCCACTCCCCTCCCCCCCTAAACTCCATCTGTAGACCACTTCAGACCCTGCTCTATGTTTTTAATGTCATCACGGGTGATGAAGGTTGTGGTCAAATTTCATTGAAATCGTATGTGTAGTTTCTCAGAAGAAGTTGCAAGTATTTGTGGACGGACGGACGGATGGGCGGACGACACGCCATCCATAAGCTCCCGGAACTACTTTACAGGTAAGCTAAAAACCATCTCTGGAATATTATTACAAACGATCTAGAGATGGAAGCTGTCGGGGCTCAGTAACGATCCTGAGAGAGCCTCGCACAAAATTTTGAAAACAGAAAACTTACAGCTTAGTCCATGAATCATGGCCTCTTACTGAAATGAAGGTAGATACTTTTAGCCCACCCTGGAGGACTCCATTCCACATTCTGAAACCCGCATATGTAGATAGCAATCACGACACACACACACACACACAACACACAGCACACACACACACACACACACACACACACATAATATTGGCAATTTTTCGGGAATCGGCAGGTTGGAGTCTTGTTGATTACCGCTACAGACGTACTGTATACAACCCAGAAACCTTGAGTAGCTTTCACTGAAAAACAACGTGACATTTATATAGACGTTTCAGGGATATGTCACAAACAATAATCTTTATAAACAGCTGCGTGTGAAGGATGGAAAAAAAATTGGCTCGGTAATTTAGAAAACACGTTAATACGGCAAATGGCTCAGAAATCTGGTGTTATCAAATATATTTTGCTTTGAAACTCACAAAGAGAAACATATTACCTTTGTAAAACAAATCCGATAACCAAATGCTTTAGAAACAGGTGCAAGGACAAAGACAAACCTGAAAGAACCTCCATAAGATACGGGATGAAACTTTGCCACCATAGCACCTGTAACAGGCATGTCATGTCCACACACCCGCGGAGAGTCCATACATATCCAAATCTACCCATATGTTCCACGTCCGTGTGTGCTGTATACGCACCTCTACCTTGTAGTAACTGTCGACTGCACATCCCGATCAGGACATGAACTGTACCAAACAGCTTGGTAAGTGGCTTAAGCACACAGACTCACCAGCCTAAAGCGAACGAGCGTACCTCTCAGCTATCATGCCATGATGTGGTGATTCATTGCTTTGTAACCACTGTAAACATTTTTTACTCATTGTAATCCTATAACTAATGTTGGCTTCTTAAATCCAGAGATGTCCCAATGAAGAACCGAGCCTTGGTATCGCCATGGAAGCTCGTCGACGAAACTTTTAAAAAACACAAACCATTAATTTTTTTATGTGTATTATAGGTACTAGTGCATGCCCATACGTGCGTGCCTGTACGTGCGTGGCCGTGCGTGCAAAAAAAAAAGCAAAAAAAAAACTTTAAAGCCACGTGCCAGAAACAACAACCGCAAAGGCCGTTCCTTCGCTCTCGCGTGCCCGTACGTGCGTGCCCGTACGTTCGTGGCTGTACATGCAAAACAAAAGAAAGAAAAAGAAGAGGAATTGTGACGTCATAGCACCGTGTCCTGTCATTGGTTTGGTAAATAAATGGCCATAACTTTGGAACCACTTGTCCGATTAATATCAAACCTTGAAAAGGCACATCCACAGGTCCCCAGCCATATACCTGGCAAGTTTCAATTAGATTGGACCAGTGGTTATCGAAAAACAATGGCCGCAGACACACAGACACACAGAGATTGCTGGAATTATAGATAGATAATATCAAACCTTGAAAAGGCACATCCGCAGGGCCCCAGCAATATACCTGGCAAGTTTCAATTAGATCAGACCAGTGGTTGTCGAGAAACAGCGGTCGCAGACACACAGACACACAGACAGACACACACACACAGAGATTGCTGGAATTATAGATCGATAATGTATGTTAATTTATTTACAATAATATTTTAGAAAGAAAGCAGATCGCTCAAAAAGGTGAAAAAACAAATTGCGTTTGCAATTGCAGACAAAAAGAATTGTATCACCAAGGCTTGCAAAATAGCTTCTATCCTGCTAGTGAATTACTTTTGTTGCGCTCCATGAAGTTCCACTTTCTGAACACTCCTTAATCTTTTCTTAACTCAATATAATCATCTGAACAGTATAAAAAGTCAAGTTTAATGCTTTGCTTAAATAAATACACGTTAGCTATATATATAAAAAAAAATCGCACATTTATTAAAATTTTCTGATTTCACTCAATTTCGACACTTATTTAGTCAATGAGATTTGATACACAAATTCGATATCATGTTTATATTCTATATTTTAATTATTCCATGAGAGTAGATCGTGTTTACAAGGCAAGACATGTTTGAATAGGTCAAATCAATATGGTGGCTCAGACCCCTGTGAGGCGAAGTTGTGCGCTGAACAAGGATAAGCCTTTCATGGAGGTAATCCGTTAAATATCTTCAAAAAGGGTGTTTAAATTAACCCAAACAACTAATTTTCATTCATGCACTACCTGGGAGTTCTCTTAGTATGCATGCAAAGTTTGGGGTACCTAGGTTTAATGGTTTTGGAGTTATGGAGGAGACACTGACACACACATTAGTATAGAAGATATATTGTTGCGGTCTCGGGGCTCGAGCCTACTACGAGGGAGAAATCCCCAATTTCTCTCGAAATCACTCAGACCTAAGGCCACCGGGAGCGAATAACTTCACCCCACGGTGGGTTGCAATGCAATTACAAAGCCTACGACACAACTATGAATGCCAATCGAGCGACCACGAGCCCAAGTGTCCGTCCATCTAACAACCGTTTAACTGGGGGTCCCGTGGCCTCAGGACCGGGGAACGCACCCTCAGCAAATATGCTACTTTCCTTATCTGGTGACCTTGAATGCAGCCGAGCTGTACCACAAGCACACGCCCGACCTTGCAACCCGAACCGTCGGGAATCTCAACCTCCCAAACTATCTATGTGCACACAGTGCTCGACCAATGGTGGAAAAGATGGAGTGGACAGATCGGAAATAGATTCAACAAGAACAGGTATATTTACACAAGTGAGGAGCAGGTAAAAGAGGGTGGAGGGAACATAAGGATTTTAATGGCACGGGGAGGAATAAGGGTTAAGCAATTTGTACAGCAATGAGATCAGAGAAAGAGAAAAGAGACAGAGCAAACTTAACAAGTGCCTTACCTACCACTAACACAGTACATGGGCCCAAGCATTCACAACGCTATTTACCATTATAGGGAGAGAAGTGGGAAGAAAGACTGTGAGGTGTCTAGAGTTTGTGGAGAAGAGCGATGTGTGTGTGTGTGTGTGTGTGTGTGTGTGTGTGTGGTGTGTGTGTGTGTGTGTGTGGTGTGTCCTGCGAGTGTATTTGAAAAGGGAAACTGAGAAAGGTGCAGCAGAAAAGATGTGTGAGGGAAAAGCCTAAGTGTGAGATCCGACTACATGGTCTCAAGTGTAGCTTAGTTTCAGTCCTATTAATCAGCTTGGTTTTGCCTGCCCATTGCAGCCTCGGCTCTCGCTTGTGATGATAGTTCAGGAGGTAAAAACCAAAGAAGCGAAGGTGCAAGAACACCAGCACAACCTCAGGGACAGTGTCCGGTACCATTGACGTCGTGCTCAGGGTATGGCTCAGGGTGTCTTTATAAGGCCGGCTTGGAAGCTTTGAGAATGTGCGCATCATTGGGGGAACTGTGAAAGATTGGGTTCCTCCCAAGCCTGCCCATTCGAGTTTCTGATGAGTCCACTCAGTTGAGGCTTCTGGCTATCATAAGTCGGATATATACATACATACAATATATATATATATATATATATATATATATATATATATTGTTACGACTGTGGAAATTGACAGAACACCATAGGTCCCGAGATCAGTTAGGCCGATAAGTCCGTGTCCAGATAGATTTCCCACCGTTGTTTAAAGCGACTATTCATGTTAACCGGGCTGTGATCTTTGAGTGAGCCGTTATTCTTTACTATCGTTATTTTATACCAACCACGTCCACCACAACATCTTTCTCAACAACCGCTTTACAACAACCGCTTCAGACAACCGCCTTCCACCACCACAACCACACCTGCCTCTCACCAAACCAGCCATCCTCACCACTTCGCAGCAACCGTCAACATCTCCACACCACAAACATCGCCTCACCTTCGTCTCCGAAACGACGCCATCTTTGTGCCAGCCGCGGCGAGTCCGCATCGAGCGGCGTCGCTGCAGGCGACGCGGGACGTTTGCTCGTCGGATCAGCTTGGTGATCTCGCGCACGTCGCTTTCCGCGCAGAGGTCAGAGGTCAGAGGCGATCGGATCAGAGGCTTGTGATCTCGGCACAGTCCGCTTTCCGCGCAGAGGTCAGAGGTCAGAGGTCGAGGATCGGAGGCCAAACGCGTCTCACAAGCCCTATAAAGGACGAGCAGAGCGCCAAGCTCGCGTTCGAGTTGGGTCGAGTTCGAGTTGGGTCGAGTTGAGTTTGATCAGGTCGGCCTGAGTCAGTCTGGAGAGTGCGGGGAGTCGTGAGGAAGCCAGAAGCCAAGGAGTGCATGGAAGTCTGGGCTGTCGGCGGAGTCGGGAGCTTGGAGCTTGCAGTCGGTGGAGAGTCCGGCGTCGCGAAGGAGACGCGAGCTGGAGGCGCAGCCTTGCCTGCTCCGCGCGTTCGTGTGGAGAGAGCTGGAGAGAGTCGCCAGCCAGCGACAGGCGGTCTGAGGTGATCGGGCTTCGGCCAGTTCGAGCATCACTTGAGGACGGACGGGTTCTTTACAGATGCATCAACCTAAGAGAGCAAGACCGTTCGTTCTCTCAAACGAAGTTGCGCTGAGACTGAATCACCCGGCCGCTTGACAAGGCCGAGCTCGACGGCGGCTAGCTAGCTGCCGTGGGGAAGGCATCGCGGGTCGCCCAAGCGCGTTTCGTGTGGAGAGAGCCGGAGAGAGCTCGCCTGCCACACGGAAGGCCGGGCTCGACGCGGCTAACGCTAGCTGCTGTGGGGATGGGACGTCGCGGGTCGCCAAGCAGACACCACGAGGGTGCAGGTAACTGCAATGGTCTCGTGGGACTCGTTCGGTCTGCAAGTCCCACGCCATAAAGACCAAGAGGTCAGTCTGACCCCATTGCTTTGATGGGGTCTTTTTTCCTGCTTTCTTTCAAATGAATATTGTGGCGCCGAGTCCGTAGTAAAACTGTGTTAGTGACTGTACATTAATAATTACTTATAGATGGTGTAGCGCTTTGTCTTGCCCATGTGCCGTGCCGCATTCATTCGTGTTCTGTATACGTGCATGTTGTGTTTTTTGAATGACTGCATGATTGTTCTGCATACGTAGAGTAAATAATGTGCTGGTTTAAATGTAAACCTGTTTGTGCGTCCATGCCCCCATTGAAATGCCATCTTGTATTGCGGAATTTAGTTGGCTTTTAAATAGCCGGTAAAGTGATCGGGTCAACGGGACTGCGCGATATTACCCCGCTCGGTTATCCAAAAGGAAGCGGGCTGCTTAAGCGGCTCGTTTCCAAGCGGTCCGTTGAGGTACAACCTCTCGGTAACCTACCTGCGCGAATAATTAGGTAAATCGAAGATTTGGCGATCGGACCCTGTAGCGCGCGGGTAGGGTACGGACAAGGTTGTGGTGGGATTGAAAACCCATCCGTGACTGGTTTCTGATGCCATTGCAGAAAGTCACGACTGGATTGTCCGTTCGGTGGGCGAACCGGCTGCTATTGGTGAAACGGGGTCGTTCGCACGCCGGGCGGGCGCGAATACTATAACAAATATAAATATATATATATATATATATATATATATATATATAATATATATATATATTATATTGTTATTGTTATGTTGTGTGAAATTCACAGATCACCATTCAGTTCCCCGAAGATCAGTTATGTCGATAAGTGTGCGTTCCAGGTTAGATTTCCCCACCAATGTATAACGGGAATTATTTGTGTGCTGGGCTGTGAACGTTTGAGGTAGTGTTATTCTTTTCTGTCTTTTATTTTAACAAACATCTCCTCAGCATCTTCTCCACAACGCCATCATCTCCTCACCATCTTCTCCACAACCGCCATCATCTCCTCACCATCTTCTCCACAACCGGCCATCATCTCCTCACCATCTTCACCACAACGCGTTGAAGCCGTGATTCCAAACACGTCCGCGTGAAGACAGTGATTCCAAGCACGCCGCGTTTGACGCAAGATCGGATCAGAACGGCGAAAGGGGCGGAGCCAGCGGGGGTGAAGGTCGAAGGTGAAAGAGCAAGCACCCCCCCCCCCCCCGAACCCGATAAAAAGCCGTGCTGAACGCGAGAAGCAGTTGAGTTTGGAGCCTGGAGTCCAGTTGAGCGGTTGAAGAGACGCCGAGTCGTCGACAGAGAACGAACGAGTTGGAGAGAGCGCTGGGAGAAGAGCGTTCAAGTTCGCGCTGCGCTGGTGTGGTGGAGTCAGGAAGAGAGCTTGGAGAAGAGTGCTGGGAGAGAGCATTCAAGTTCGCGCTGCGCTAGTGTGGTGGAGTCGGAAGAGAGCTGGAGAGTTCGGAGGTTGGAGTGCGGGCAGAGACATCGAGGGTCGCCCAGCGAGTCACCAAGAGGGTGGCACGTAGGCCGCTCGGTCTCTCGGATCCCCTTCGTCATCCCGGCTCGAGCAATTATAAAGGCTTACGAGCCCGGTTCTTCTTTTCTTTCTTGGGGTTTGCATGAAAGTCTGTGGCACCTTGTCCATAAGTAACATAACTGATTAAGTGCATGTACATAATAAATAGACATCGGCTGTAGGTTTTTTGCTCGTGTCTTTTTCCCATTTCCCCGCCCCCCCCCCCCATGTCATTGCATTGCTTGCATGCCGTGTGGAAATAAATGTCCCATTTTTGAATGTCACCTGCTCGTTGCGTCCTTCCTCCATTGACTGCCATAATTGCGTTCCGGAATAATTAGCTGGCTGATTATAAGCCGGTAAAATGTACATCTGGTCCGACGGGGCTTGGCGATATAAAACCGCTCGCAATCGCAAACGGAACGAGCTGCTTAAGCGCTCGTTTCGTGCAGGCTCCATTGAGGTATAAACTCCCGGCATTTCTGTCTGCGCAAATAATTAGGGTACATCGACAATCGGCGATCGACGCCTGTAGCGCGTGGACAGAGGAGTTAGGCTGGTTTATGGTGTGGTTAAAAACACCCGGTAGCTGGTTTCGGCGTTGATCCGAAAGCTGCGACTAGATTGCTCGTTCCGTGGGTGCGCGCGCCGCAATTGAGCTAAAGGAGGTCGCCCACACGCCGGATGGGCGAAAATCACAACAATATATATATATATATATTATATATATATATAATATATATATATACATGTAATGTATTATTGTAGATATATATATAATATATATTATATATATATATATATAATATATATATATATATATATATATAGTATATATATATAATATATATATATATACATATACACGAGTCCATGTAAAAAGTAGCGGGATGAACACAGAAATTTTATTCCAAAAATAATATTGAAATCACAGCTTGTCCCTTCAAAATAGTTTCCCTCCACTCTCACACACTTGTCCATCCTCTCTTCCACGCTTACCGATCACCCCCGGAAGGCTTCTTTGAATCCTCCGGAGCTCCATCGTCACGGCCCTTTTGATGGCCTCCACATCAGGAAATCTGGTCCCCTTGATCAACCCCTTGAGCTTGCGGAAGAGGGAAAAATCACAAGCGGCCAGGTCTGGCGAATACGGGGGTTGCTCCATCGTTGGCCCGTTCCTCTCCGCCAGAAACTGTCGGATGCTCAGGGCACTGTGAGCAGGGGAGTTGTCATGGTGGAGCACCCATGCGTTGTTTTCCCACAGATCCCTCCTCTTGGCCCGGACTGATCTCATGAGGCGCCGGAGGATCTCCTCGTACACATATTGATTCACTGTTTGACCCTGTGGTACAAACTCGAAGTGGACGATGCCCTTGATGTCAAAAAACGCGATGAGCATCACCTTGACCTTCGACTTCGACATACTTGCTTTCTTTGGTCTTGGTGATGCCGGACTTTTCCACTGACGACTGCCGATTGGTCTCGGGATCTTATTTGAATATCCAGGATTCATCGCCACTAATGACTCTCCTGAGCAGGTCTGGATCGTCCTCGAGGCGCTCGATAATGTCTTGACAGACAGTGACTCTTTGGTGTTTCTGGTCCTCAGACAACAGCTTGGGGACCATCTTTGCGCACACCCTGCGCATTTCGAGATTTTCAGTGATGATGTTCCAGACAGTGTCCTTGTTGATGGAAAGTTCCTCACCAATCATCCACACCATGAGTCGATGATCTGCACACAACATCTGCTACACACGCTCGATGTTATCCGCCGTTCTGCTCGTTAAAGGTCTTCCAGACTGTGGATCGTCATCAACCTCCTCCCGTCCCTCATTGAACCTCTTGTGCCATTCAAATGCATGTGTACGTGACATAGTTTCTTCCCCGGAGACTTGCTTCAGCATTGCGAAGCTTGGCAAGAAACTTCAGATTGGCTCTCTGCTCACGACTCATAGCACGACGACTCAGAGGAGACAACGTGCAAAAAGCATGACCTGTAAAAAATCACACAATGAGAGTCACCATTCACCAATCATATATATGCTGGAATGTGCGAAAGACTTGGTGCAACCCGTTCATTCAAGTTGTTAAGTGGAGCACACAGCGGCTCAGACCCGTTACTTTCTAGACGGACGTCGTGTATATATATATATATATATAATTATATATATATATAATATATATGCATGTGTATATATAAATACATGCATATATAGTATATTTATATACACATACATATATATATATATAACACATATGATATATATATATATATATATAACATATATATATAATATATATACACACATATATATACAAATATATATTATATTATATATATATATATATATATATATATATATTATATATATATATACATATCACATCATATATAATTTATATCTATATATATATATACATACATACATATATATGCATGTATTTATATATTTATACATGCATATACATATATATGGATGTATCTATACATAATTATATATATGTATATATATATATATATATAATATTAATATATATATAACATATATATGTATATACATCAAACATATGAGTATATTTATATATATTTATATTCTTCTTCTTCTTCGGCTGCTCCCGTTAGGGTCGCCACAGCGGATCATCCGTTATGATCCGCATAATGATTTGGCACAGGTTTTACGCCGGATGCCCTTCCTGACGGATGCCCTCCTGCCGCAACCCTGGTCGCCGCTTACAACACAGGGATATGGTACACCTATTCTCACGCGGGCATACACCGGGCCAGTACACTGGTACTCACTTCGCCGACCTCGGTAGGATGACAGGCTGAGTCAACTCCTGGTGTGTATTAATTCAAGCGGCCAAGGGGCTTGAACTCAGGACCTTTGGATCCCAAGCGCTCCCTAACCACTACGCCAACACCAGGCTGTATATATTTATTTATATATATATATATATGTAATTTATAATATATTTATATATATGTATATCTATATATTGTGCGAATTCGCGCCCGTCGGCGTGCGATCGCCACGACTCGAACCGCGACCGCCTCGCCACCGGACGGACAATTCAGTCGTGACCGTCCGGGAACTATCGCCCCGGAGCCAGTCACGGGTGGCCTTTCGACCTCACCACAATCGTGCCAATCGGCCACCGCGTGGATAGGGTTGTTCGCCAAACTCGACCTACCTAAGTACCCACGCGGATGGTAAACCGGGCGATCGCACCTCGCCGCAGGTCGACTTCGGACACGGACCGCTTAAGCGGTCCGTTCTTGCTATCGGATAACCGAGCGGGTTATCGTCGGCCTCGACGGTCTGATTAATTATCGGGCGTATCCAGCCACTACGAACCTTTTACGTGAAGCAAGATGGAGGTTCAATTAAAGAAAAGACGAAGCGAAACGGGAAAACAGTTCACACAATGCACATTTATTCCGCGCACGCGGAGCACACATATAGCACGTATTTACAGCCACAATTAGCAAATGCACATATATCACATAGAACAAAAGAAATGCACATATAAAAGAAGGAGTTAAAACGACTACACGACACACGGACACTTATACAGTTTCTACCTTACAAGCACGCGGCCACAACATGCATTCACACCTAAGCAAAGAAAGACCCCCTCAAAGGCAAGGGAGTCAGACTGGCCCGTGGGCTAATGCGCGTGAACCTGGATGAGCGGCCAGGTCACGAGACCGAAGGGTCCTACCCGCGCCCCGTGGCGAGCCGCAAAATGTCGCTGCCGGCGGTGCCCCAGTTTCGTTGGCACCTGCTGGTGTAAGTGGAACGGGGCCCCTGTCGCACTCTCTCAGCGCGGGGGAAAGGGGAATGTTGATGCTCTGGGGAGGGAGTATGGCTGGCTGCTCGAGTCCCGCGACGCGCGACTCAACGCGACCTCGTCGCCGACCTCCTCTTCCGGACCTGAGCCTCCTGGTTCTCCTCAGCCGATCTCCCTACGCTTCTGCTTCGAGCTCGTCTCCGACTCTGCCCACCGATCTGCTCGAGCTCCGTCTCCCGAAATCTGCCCCACCGATCTGCTCGAGCTCCGTCTCCCGAATCTGCCCACCGATCTGCCTCGAGCTCCGTCTCCCGAATCTGCCCCACCGATCTGCCTCGACTCACTGCACACTTCTGCTTCGCGCTCGTCTTTTTATCGGCTTCAGAACCCACCATATGCAAATTCTCGGATCCAAACGACCTCAGGGGCGGAGCCACGCTCGCCGATTGGACGGAGAAAAAGGGGCGTGAGTCTTTCTTGATCCTCAAATTTGCATATGCCGATTTTCGTCAGGCGCGTCTGGAGGCGGGGCCAAGCCGCCCGCGTCCTAATTGGTTGGATCAGATGTGGGCGTGTAGCATTCCTGATCCGAATTCTCCTCGAAAACCACTCTTGCACTCGCGGCTCGCGTGTATCGCTGAAGATAGCCCGACGCTCGGTGCCACAGTGGTGCGGGATGGCCGTAGGAGAAGGTGGTGGAGGGTTTTCGGCGGTGTCCGATGGCCATGGAGCTGCTTGGAATGGCGGTGATGTGAGGTTTGCGGTAGCGAGTGGTGAAGGTAGGTTGTGGCTGCTGGCGTTGTTGTTGTTGTTGTAGTGGTTGGTTCAAAACAAAGGTAGAACAGAAAAACGCCTAACTCAAAGTGTCGCGCCCGAATGAATCACATTAATTCCCTCTATACAACGGGTTTGAGCTAACTACACATGTACTTCAGAAATACCTCACCTATGGGACTTTATGATGTTTGCGAATTTCCACAGCCGTAACAATATACATATATATGTATTATTATATATATTATATATATATATATATATATTATATATATATATATATATATGTATGTATATGTCTCTGAGCTAAATGTTTGTTTTTGTGTGAGTTATACCCTGGATCTTGGCTATGTGTCAGGGATTCCTCAAGAGAGCCTCAGTCTATTTACCGATACTGCTTTCGTTGAGAGAGATGGCACAGAGGGAGCCAAATAACGCACGTCCTTGAAAGGAGAAAACCTGTATCAATCGGGGCGTAATAGTCCAGCAGGAATATGGGAGTGGGTGTTGGGAGGGTAAGGTTCCAGAGTGCAATAATTGAAGGTGGTGGGAGGCATGGGATGGAATAAGGGTCGGGTTTGTTAAAAAAAAAAAAAAATTGGATAAATAATTTCACAGATACTACTGTCTTTTCAACTGCCAGAGTCGACCATGATTCGACAGCATGGTTCAGAGATGGTGCACTTACCTTTTAGATATATTATCTGGGTTTGATTCTTGACCCAACTAAAAAAATGTCAAGACGTTTCACAGACAACAAAAAGTACACCGTCCCTCGGATGGACGTGGAACTGGTTATCCCCTCTGACACTATTAGTTGGTGTAAATTAAAAATTCCATGCTCTTTTCGATGAAGAGTATGCGAGGTATCACCGGCACACTGAACAAATTCCTGCCTGAACTGTACATGTGTAGAAAGTTGTCTGATCTTGTTGGAAATTTCTCGACACCAGGTTAAACTGCTTGCTATCTCAGTGTGTGGTTGCTGTGTGGAAAGCAGTTTCTACATTTTAATCAAATTCGAGCACCGAGGTGTGTTTGCATGTCTCGTGTGAACTCGCTGATATCTGTCGAAACGACGGCTCATTCTATCCAACCATGGCTATAGTAACTCGGTAATAAGGTCAAGGAGACAGTTAAAGTTCTGCTTTTGGCACGAGTTTATCAAGCAATCAATCTGCATTGGGGGTAACAAACCATTAACTATTTATGGATGGAAGTGAAGGTGAAAAAGATGACTGGCAGCCCATCAGCTGCCAGAATTTCAACGCTTTACCTATGTAGAACGCACTATCCATTGTAACACTTCAGCCAGGTTTCTGAATATCAGATGAGAGACTTTTAGAAATAGGCCATGGCCTATAAACTGCCACCTTAAATGTCCCGCTGCTTCCATTGCTTCTGAAGTAGCTTGAGAATGATGGACAGCTCCAGCTGCCATAAATGTGACATCGAGAGAGAGAAAGGCTTGGCGCCCAGATGGCAGTTAGCACTTTCCTGCCTGCTTGGAAAATGTCCTGTAGTGAGACGTCCATCATTCCACAGGCCGCCTGCCCCTGTACTTCTTTCCAACAATGGCACCTCAAAGCAGGCACATGAATAACGAGAGGACAGGGAGCTTGGGATTGGTGGGGTAAGGGGGAACAATGAATGGGAAGGGGTGTGCAATGTTGGCGCCAACAGGTTGGAGTTCATTCCACTTTACCAGCAAAAATTACTGAAAGGCTGACCAAGATGCCATAATAACGATGAATGTGCATGCAAATCAGGCTGAAAAAAATTCTTCAGGAGGAGACAATTTTCTCTTCATCAGTGTGATATTGACAATAATTTGCAGTTATTTTCGAAACGCTGCAAATGAACAAAGATTTCAAACAAAACTGATATTAACCAAAACGTTTGTCCCATTACAAAATTTATTTATATGTATCGATGATCAATTTACTTATTTTCTTGATTTATATGTATCGATCTTCTTGATTGATTTATATGTATCCATCTTCTTCATTGATAAATATGTATTGATCTTCTTTATTGATTTACATTGTTGCGGATCCAGGGTTCGAGGATTGCCATGAGAGGAAGCACTCGGGTCCTGCCGAACGTCAGATCCTGAGGCCACCAGGCACAGATAACTCCGCACGCTGACGGGTTGCGAAGCAACCACAAATGCTGAATGGTACTGCCAATATTGGCAGGGTTACACTACTCTGCATGATACCTTACGTGTGGATGGCCTTACTAAGGGGGTCACATGCCTTGATGCATACTTGCATGGAACTTACAATATCAGGTGCAGCCATGCGGAGCTGCCTAGTACGCACCGGCTAATAAGAGCCAAATCGGTGGGGTAGAACTTCCCAGCTAAACTGTGTGCAGACTATGCTGGACCAATGGAAGAAAACACAGAATGAGCTGGATACATTTACAATGACGGCAATTTATTAATAAATTTAGGGTGTGGAAAGGACATGTAGGACAATGATAAAATGGTATATTATGCAATGTGTACAGCAGGGAAAAGCAAGGATTGATGAGTTGTGGCAAAATAAATGCAATTATTTGCAAAAGAGACGACACAGGGCAGAGCTAAACCGAAATTCAATTTCTACAATCTTATCTTTAACCTAACATAACAGGCGCCATCAGACACACACCCGAGGAAATTAGAGTAGCGAGAGAGATGAGAAAAAGTTTGAGGTGGGAACGACCTCCAGAATTGACAGACCAGTGCGATTGATGGACCAACGCAACCCAGTTGCTTAGGAGAGGGAGGAGGGAAGAAAACTGGGGGTGTTTATATGGTGCGTGATTGAGGAGGTGCAAAACGTGGTGTAAAAAAAAAAATATATATATATATATATATATATATACATATCTTTACATATCTGCAATTGCTCTTTTAGTTTTGTGTGTCTACAGCAGATGGGACAGTAGATGGGAGAGGCAGAATGTGTGAGATGATAGCTAAACATGGCGTGTGGGAAAGTCTGTACAGTACTGTGTGTGTAATTACTATGTCTATTGTCTGTCTAGCGTTCCGCCTACTCAGCGCTTTGCTCCGCATTTCCCATCATGCTGCTGTTCAGGTCTGGACCCTCCTCCTCGTTCAGCCCTCTGACGTCGTGCGAAGACTGACTGGCTCAAAACTGACGAATCCTTTTGCAGCTATTTTATAGAGCCTGGGTAAAGGGTTGGCTAAAAGTCAGATCAAAATGCTCTGTAGGCATGCCTGAGTGCTCCCATTGGCATGCAGATGCCTCCCTGAGAGGTAGTCCCACCCCATAAGACTCTGAAGCCAAAAATTGCCTCACTCACCCTCGTACCCGGCCATGCAACAGAGCTCTAAGATTAACATGGGCTGCGGGTTTTGTGGAGTGTTCTCTGGCCACAAATGTGCGCTGGGCTTCAAATGAGGGTCGCTATTTAGCAGAGCGTCAGGGCCACTCGGAGGACGTTAAATGGACACCAGCGCATTTTTGTGCTCCGAGCTACGTGCCAATCTGTTACAACCCCAAACATCCATCATGGTGGGTCATGTCCATTGTTCCCTGACATCCTTAAAGACTGTGGTGAGCGTCTGGGTTACTGACTGTGGTTGCGGAATTTTGTAGTGGTTGTAGTGAGGTCGGGGAAGTGCTGTGGCATTTAGGGTCAAGAAGTTGAAGTGGTTGGAACAGTTGTGGTGAGGTGATTGAAGTTTTTGTAGTGAAGAGGCGTTTGTAGTGAGGAGGTCAAGCGTAGGTTATTGTGGGGATTTTTGGGAAGGCATTGTGGCGGTCGTTTGAAGGTTGTGGCATTGTGGTTCAAGTAATGAGAAGTCTGCAATGCAATGTCTGTTGGGGAATGGTGCGCAGTTTGAACAAGGCCGCTGTGGCATATGTTCATGAGGCTCTCTATTAACGTCACCATTCAGTCTGTGGCATGCATGCTTGCTTGAAGGAGAGGTCGTGTGTGCAAAGTAAATTAAAATAGATGAATAGAATTAAAGACCGAACAGAAAGCCCTCACAATCCATTTTGTCCCATTAACCCACTAGACATAAGGGAATGGCAATCTGAAAAGGATACTAATGAAATAACTATCTGTGGACAGCTATATGTTGGATGCATTTGCCTTGAGGAGTGGCGGTTTTGCAGAACTGCAACAATATGCATTGATCTTCTTGAATGATATACAGTATATGTATTAATCTTCTTGATTGACTGATATTTATCAATCTTCATTATTTATACATATTGATCTTGATTGACTTATGTAACAATCTTCTTGATTGATTTATAGGGATCGATCTTTTTGATATACGTGTAATTATATTGTTGATTTATATTATCAATCTTCTTGATCGATTTATAGTTATTTATCTTCTTGATATACATGTAGTTATGTTCTTGGTTTATGTTATCTATCTTTTTGATTGGTTGATATTTATATGTATCGATCCTCTTGGTTGGTTTATATGTATTGTTGCGGATCCGGGGTGGAGGGATTCTCGCCCGACTCTTTGGCGCCACCCTCACCACTGCCGTATCCGGGGTTTATAACGCCGGCTGGCTCGGCACAGGCCTCGGGTCACGCGTCTTCAATCGTGATACCAACATAATCCTTGTACCTTACCAAGTTGGGGAAATAGAACCCGGTTACAGACTGGTTGTGTCAGATGCTGAGCGTTTTCTGCCAGTGTATAACCATTTTGGTTTTATTTGCCAATCGAACGGATCACTCCTCGACGCGACACAAATTAATCCATAGCGGCAACTTCATACGAACCACCAGATTTATTGGGGAACATCGGGGAAACGACACAAGCAAACCATTCACGACAATGTTTTTATTAACAATCTTTAACCCGTTCTTAACTAGGGAACTACGGACTACAGGTTTCGAGAGGGTCGCTACCGAGATATGCCTTAAACAACGTGCAAACAAACAGACAGACAGACAGCATGCATGCAAGACAGAGTACTTGGTGATGTCTCATGGATGAGAGGAAAGTGTCAAAAAGCACGGATGTCCACGGATTCAAGCCCTCAGCTCGAACGTGCCGCGTGGCACAGATGGCGGCGCCGTACTCTTTCTTTTCCACATCACACACAGTCTCCGCGTGCTCTGACCCCGCGTAAGGTCGACGGCACCAGACCATCAGATCAACGATGGGCCTCAGCTGATTTCTCTCAAGGTCCAGCATACAAATCCAGGCCTGCCTGTTCACCAGACAAGGCCAAATCGAGGTGCCGGCTCGCGCAAGCGGATCGGCAAATGTGTCAAGCCGTTGGTGTGAGCAGGGACCGTCAGAGGCTCCGTCTTTCCTCTCTTGCCTTCCCGCCTCGAAGCCCGACTTCTCAACTCCGTCCTCTCAGTTTCTTTCTCTGTCGAATCACCTTTTCTTTCATTTTCCACGCTCGCCTCTCAAAGCGGCTGCCGTCTCTCTCATGGCAGAATCACCTCCTCATAAGAGTTGATCGCCGACTCGACGTGCAGGCCGCCTCTCTTTCGTTTGCTCGCTTCGAAACACAAAATGCCTCGAGAGCGACTGTTTCACACACTGCACTCTTTCTCTCAGTTTCTCTTTCGTTCACTCGCTTCGACCCCGAGCACTCCTCTCTCAGCGAACCACAAACTCCTCCTTTACTCAGTTCACACCCTCTCAGCCGACTGGGCGGGCCTCGTCCGGGATGGGAAGGAAGAAGAGGGAGCTCTCGTTCCACCACCACCGCACAAACAATAAAACAGCTTCTTACACCTCTCGACACATGTAACGTCCATTTTTCCATACAACCGAGTAATATGCTTTAATGGGGGATCTGAGCTAATCCTATATTTAGTAGTCCAATAAGGGCCATTTCCGTAACAGTATCAATCTTCTTGATTTATTTATACTTTTATGTGTCAATCTTCTTGATTCTTGAATGATTTACAAGATATTGATCTTCTTTGTTGAATTGTTTGTAACAATCTTCTTTATCGATTTTCATGTATTAATCTTCTTCATAGACTTGTATGGAACAATCTTCTTGATTGATTTATATGTATCGACCTGACCCGGGTCAGGTCAAGCCAGATTCGATATGTGGCTTGTGACATGCAACATGTAAACCTGCACTAACTTGTTTCATGGTTGGGTTGTCGGTGACTAAACCGTCTCCCCAACCAGGTTTCCTGGTGAGGAGGGTGTATTATAGTATTGACATGCACACCTAGCAGGACAAAACCAAAACCTGTCAAAGGACAGAGGAGCTCCTTGTGAGCCAACGGCCATCCATATCTCGTGCCCAACTGTGTCTGCAGACGTTTTCTTGCAGTTGGGTCGCTTTTTTTTTGAAGGTTGGTGAGAGGATTTGCACTCCGGCCACCACAAACCCCTTCACTCTACAAAAAACGCAAAGAAAACTGAAACCCACTCCGTGGGAGTACTTCCTGTGCAGTGTGCACCTGCCCTTTGCAGGGCGGCTCACCAGATGACGCGATTGGGGCGAAGCCTTCAGGACCCCCACTCTTTGATGGTAGGAGGAAAAACACGGGGTAAACTTCCCA
>CM068963.1:102052689-102072854 GCA_035128595.1 Eptatretus atami
CGGTAGTGTGTGACAGGGTGGTGCTGAGGTGTCGTCCATCAGATGGCAGTCTCCTTGCGATAACCTGAGGCGGTCCCTTTGGGTGGGAGCCTAGAATGTCCTATCCCAAAGAGAGAATGATCACCTATCTCTGTTATTATCTGAGCTAAGCATTTGAACATTGGCATTGCAGCACTCCCTGAGGTTTGGGGACCGGATAGTGGCGAGATCATGGCGGGTGGTTACACCTACTATTGGTCTGGTCACTCTGAAGTTTACCATTCCCAAGGAGTTGCTGTGTCCAATAAGCTGACTCTAATGATAATTGAGGTAACACAGGTCAATAAGCATACTATGAGACGAAGGATTCATCACTCATTGGGTGTCGTTTCCCTGGTCTCGGGATATGCTCTGACTGAGGTGTGATCTCACCATGAAGGACGCATTCTATGCCACGCTCGATCTGTGGTTGATTAGTACCCCAGGTAAGACACTTCTATTTTGTGGGATTTCAGTGCAACGACTGGAACTGATAGGGATGGTTATGAGACATGTATTGATCCCCATCTGTCTGGAAATATGAACCAGAATAGCACTAAGTTCCTTGACTTTGCAAGAAGTCATGGACTTAGGGTGGCTGGTTCATGGTTTCAGCACCCACAGACTAATCGCTTGACTTGGTATTCCAGCACTGGTGGTATGGCAAAAGAGATTGACCATGTGCTTGTTGATGGTCAATGGAGGATGATCCAAAACTACAAGGTCCACCAGAGTGCTCAGTTCCTCCATACCGACTACAGGCTTGTGGTAGCAACTCTGAAGTTGCAACTTAAATCTGGGAGACTCGTTGCATCCCAGCCTTGGCTGGATGTGGGCAAGCTCAAGGATGAGAGGTTCGCTGAAGAATTTACGAACAGGCTGAGTGGGCATTTGGGGGGGGGGGGGGGTCTTGGTGCTTAGCGGAATCGTGAAGAGTTGTGGAGTGCCTACAAGACCACCGTCCTTGATGTTGCCGGTGGATGTCTTGGAACTCACCATAGGGTGAAGAAGAATTTTGTCTCTCAAGGGACACTGGATACCATTGACCAGAGTCGCAGGGCCAGCCTTCATGGCAGAGCTGAGAAATTCATCTAGTTGGGGCATAAAACTGTACATGCACTGTGGTTGGACAAGGAGGCCTATGTGTGAGGAATCTTTGAGGGGGTGGAGCATCAACTCTGGTTCCAAATGATTCTCGTCCTGCTTCGAGGGTAATTTGCACATTGTGTTCCTCCATGCCTGTCCCTCAGTGTACTGCAGTTGGAGCGGAGGATGGTGGGCTCTTGAAAAAGGAGTCCGAAGTGAAGGCCCGCTGGGCCGGTTACTTTCAGCAGCTGTTCCACACTGATCCACCAGCTGTTGAATTGGATGTCAGGGGTGTTACTATCCCTATTGCAGTCCCTCCAATCAACTGATTCAATTTTGTTCGTGGAAACACAGGCTGCGGTAACCCGGTTGAAATGGAGTAAAGCTCCAGGGATCTGTGGCATCCATGCTAAACTTCTCAAGGCTGGTGGAAATCCTGTACTCAAGTCATTGCATGCAGTTCTGTGTCTGCCTGGAACACAGGCATCATCCTAACTGACTGGAAGACGGGCCTTGTCCTCTCTGGAAAGGGAAGTGTGATCGCCAGGACTGCAACATCTGTCGAGGAGTGATGCTGCTCTCAGTGCCCGTCAAGGACTTTGCTCAGATAATTCTTGATCGGGTTCACCACCATCTGCTTGAGCACCAGCACCCAGAGCAGTCAGGCTTTACACCAAAGAGGTCAACGATTGACCGTATCCTTGCTCGTCGGGTCCTCACCAAACACAGACGAGAGTTTCGGCAGGGGCTGCTCACAGCCTTAGTTGATCTCTGCAAAGTGATCGATTCAGTGGATTGGGATGCACTCTGGAGGATTCTTGATCTTCATGGGGTGCCACCAAAACTGATCAATCTGATGTCTGAACTATACTCTGGTACTCTGTGCTGTGAGAAGTGGTGATACTATGTCAGACTTATTTCCATTTGAACTGGAATTCTTCAGGGGTATGTACTGGCCTGCCACACTTTTCATTGCTTGTATGGACTGGTTTTTGGGGAGGATGTCGGAGAGATCAAGCTGTCGTGCATCACTTGGGAATATCAAGATCCCTGACATTGATTTCACAGATGATGCAGTCATCTTTTTGTGGAGACTCTAGGTATCCTTTTGGGGAAGGGGGGCGCTCGAGGTGCTGAAAGAGGAGTTGTTACTGCTGGGATTACGGGTTTCCTGAGTCAAAAGTAAGACCCAGGCTTCCAATGACATCTTAGATGCTGCTATCTTGTCTGTACCTGTTTGTGATGAGGATGTTGTGGTCCCGAAGAGATTTACTTACCTTGGCAGTGATATTTTTATCTCTGCTGGCTGTGAGCCAGGGGTCAGTCGACGTCTGGGCCAGTCCTGGAGAGTGATGGATTCACTGGATCAAGGGGTGTGGCACTGTCGGTACCTATGCAGGAGGACGAAAGTCTGAGTCTTCAGGTCCTCGGTGCTTCCAGTCTTTCTCTATGGGTGTGAGACTTGAACTCTGACCAGAGATCTGTGATGGAGACTTAATTCCTTTGGTACCAGATCTCTTCAGAGAATCCTTAGCTCTAGCTGGCCAGACTTTGTGTCCAACGAGTGGTTGCTGAGAGAGACTCAAATGAGATTTGCTACTTGCATAGTCCGTGAGAATCAGCTGTGGCTGTATGGACATGTGGCTCGTTTTGCTGATGCTGATCCTGCTCACCAGATTCTCTCAGTGAGGGAGCCTCGTGAGTGGAGGAGGCTAATTGGTTGACCACATGCCTCATGGTTGCAGTAGGTTGATCAGCATCTCAAGGAGATGGGGGTGGGTCAAGGAGATGGGACATCTGCCTGGGGGGTGGCCAGATGGAGGCCCCTGGAGTTAAACGGAAAGTTGACGCAGCGATGCGCTGCTCCGGTGCATGACTTGACCTTCTTGATTGATTTATCGGTGTCTTCTTGATATACGTGTAATTATGTTCTTTGTTTAAATTATCGATCTTGATTGATTGCCCGGTGTTGGCTTAATGGTTAGGGTGGTGGTTTGGGGATCCTTGGTTCCTGAGTTCAAATCCTGCTTGGCTGTTGAATTAATCCCCAGTGGGGTTGACTCTACCTGTCATCCTTCTGAGGTTGGCAAAATGAGTGCCAGCTTGCTGGTATCTGTATTGGCGTGGTGACCTGTCCAGGATTGTGCCCATTAACCCAGGAGACTGCTTAGGCAGCACCAACGCTTTGCATTGCGTGTGTTCCCGATGGATGTATTGATTGATTTGTATTTATATATATTGATCTTCTTGATTGATTTGTATGTATTATTCTTCTTGGTTGACTAATATGTATTGATATTCTTGATATCCATGTAATTATCTTCTTGTTATATATGTATCGCTCTTTAAATTGATTAATTATAGATCATTATCTGTTCATTCAACATCCTCAAGCTATTCTTTGGTCCAGAGATTATATTGACAACCATCCTTATCAAGGTACCGATTTAGACAAGCTGTAATTTTACACTGTCATCAATTAATCCAGCTGTTTTTGCTTTATAAACTGCAAAGTATTGTATTGATTTATTTATTTTTATCACATTACAGAAACTTTC
This sequence comes from Eptatretus atami, assembly GCA_035128595.1. NCBI lineage: Eukaryota > Metazoa > Chordata > Myxini > Myxiniformes > Myxinidae > Eptatretus > Eptatretus atami. The sequence continues at coordinate 102,056,352 of CM068963.1, forward strand.
CTCCTTCCAGACATCTGTGACTCCTTAGTTTCTCTCCCTGATTACTCTGTCCTCCCTTATGATAGACCTGAGACTCGTCCTGGTGGCAGAGTTGCTCTCTTCATCAAATCTCTGTTCCTCACTCTCCATGCACTGTCCTCACTCCTCCACACCCCCAGGAATATCTCTGGCTCTGGCTTTCCCTCCGCTCCAACCTCTTATTTATAGGTTTGTACCATCCACCAAACAGTGATGACAACATTTACATCTCGCTCGCCAAAAACTTGGACCAACATCTATCCACCCATCCAAACTCTCTTTTCCTCATGTGGTGACTTGAATTGCCGTCTGTTAGTTGGCTGGGTGTGGGTACCTCTCTCACCTGCCATGGCACTTCAGCAAAGGATTTCTGTGACTCATTGGGACTGAGACAATCTGTCAACTTCTTGACCCAGTACTCAGCCAATGATACTCCATCTCTTCTGGATTTGATTTTGACCAATTTCCCTGAAAATGTCTGCTGTTCTTCTTCTGCTCGAATCGGTTAAACTGACTATATTCTTGTTAAAGTGGTCATCTCTCTGGCCATTATTAGAGAACCACATTCAGGCCGACTGGCAGGGACTTCAAGCAGCCAACAAATTTCTCGACTGGTCTCTCATTTTGACTCTCTCTGACGTCAACTCACCCTGGGAATTCTTTCAAAGAAATTTGCTCTCTCGCTCATGCACAGATTTATCCCATCTCATGTTCAGTTGTCCTACCCTTACTCCCACCCATGGGACACTGAAGCTCAGACCAAGTGTGTGTCTACCCTCAGGAGAGCCAGGAAACAACATCTTTCCAATCTCAAATCTGAACTCTCAAACCTGTCTCCCTCCTCCAAATCTTGGTGGCATATAGTTGTCCGTTTCCGGTGTATGTTCTCCTCCATCTTGTCCCTTACCTTAAAAGGATGCACAGCCGACTGCACATGAAAGGCTGAATGCCTAAGCTCTGTGTTTGCTTCAAAACCTTGTGCCCCAAACCCATTGCTTTCTGTACCCACCTTACACAGTCGCACCCAGCTGTTCCTGGACTCTGTGTCCTTTTCTCCTGACAAGCTGGAGAGTTTGCTGTCAAACCTTGACTCAGATTCTGCTACCGGTCCAGATGGCATCAGCCCTCGTGTCCTAAAAACCTGCTCTGCTGTTCTTGCTCACCCTCTCTCTGTTCTATCCACCCTCTCATTTATTCAATGTCATCTGCCATCTACATGGAAATCAGCAAATATTACAGCTCTGCATAAAATGGTGCAAAAACGGATCCCTACAACTTTCGACCAATCAGCCTGCCCCTAATCATCAGCAAGGTGATCTTTCCTGGGAAGACACATTTCCAAGCTGGCCTCGAAAGCCAGTTGCCAACTGGGCATCCTCTGGCTTGCAAAGTCCTTCCTTGGCACACCTGAGCTCCTGACCACATACAAAGCTTTCATTCACAGCCTAATGGAATACTGCTCTCCCCTCTGGGCTGGTGCTCCCTCTTCACACCTTTCTCGGCTTCACGCTGTGGAAACCAAGGCATTTGGTGTCATTGGTATCTCTCACGATAAAGCTGAGTCTTTGGTCTCTCGCAGGCAGGTCAGTGGTCTATCTGTTTTCTACCATCTCCTCTCCTTCCACGCACCCCCCCCCCTTGTCTGTCTGTGATCTCCCCACCCCCTCCCATATTTCTGCAGGACGCTCAACGTCCAGCAGCAACCCTTTTCTGGTGAAACTACCAAAATTAAGAATCACTGCTCACCTTCACGCTTTCATTCCTCTTTTTTCCCCGCCTTTGGAACAAACTCCCACACTCTCTTCAATACCACTCTTCCCTCTAGGTCTTCAAAACAGCTGTTCATCACCATCTCATATCTTCCGCCATCCAAAACCACCTTCAAAAAAAATATTTTCTACCCCCGTTAATCCATCCCAAATCCACCTCCTTCAAATTCCCTGCTTTCCTTCCTGAAAGTCCCTGTAGTTTCCATCTTGTTTACCCCGTGTTCCCCGTCCCATCCCTCACCCTTCCACAGATCTCCTAATGTCTCTGTTCCCCACTGTTTTGTGCTCCCCTCTCCTGCCCCTCTTGTCTCCTGCTCCCTTTGTTACACGTTCTGCATGTTAGCTGTTATATGAGCCTCGACATTGTATATATAAATAAAAAAAATAAAATCTTTTTGTCATCCTTTGTCACTCAAAAGTCACAGAATCTATTCCTGGTTTGATAAGTCCATTTTACCCATCGTATTATCTTCTCTTTCTCATCTCTTTAAATTCTGGTTATTTCACTGCACGCCTGTGGCATTTGATGTTTACGTTTGAATTATTGTAGATTTGGGAAGGTATTCATCAAAGACCTCATACTCGTAGTTTCATTAAATGATTTAAAATCCACAAAGCACGTGACACTTACATCATCTATATCCAAATTCTATATCTGCATATAAAAAGATAAAGGCGTTTCTGTGTGTTCGGCGTAATCTTAGTTATCACGGCTAATACGCCAAAATCACCTCCAACAAAACCTAGATTCATGCACGGAGTATGTTTTAGGCCGGTTTACTCGAGGATATCGGTGAAGAAGTGTCTGTTTAGGGCCTTTGAAAACGTTCACGTGACACTTTTCAAGGTAATCACTTGACCCGGAAGTACTTTGACGTTGACCAGTGAAGAAAAATTATTCAGGGAAAGGTTAAAGTTCATTTCACTTTGTCTTCTATTACTACTATCAAGACGAATCATATCTCATTTCATTATTCTGATACTCGTTTGGTACTGCAGCATTACGATCCAACCTTTTACTGCAATTGTGGTTGTACAAGGTGCTTCAGACTATTATCGACAGACTTGCTGTGTCGTTATGCACGATCTTTAGCATCCAAATTGTTTTGTTTAGTATCCACTGGACAAGTTTGTGCGAAATTAATTTTTTGATAAAATTACATTTTGTTGTCAATTGTGGTTTCAGGGATTGAAACCTTGATGAAGAGCGGTGCCCGGCTGATGATTCAGACAGTCTGCAAATTCGTCGTGTGTGAGTGTGTGTGTATTGATTTTGTATCCCTACCAATATCGTCGGGTATTGCGGAGACTCTGCTCAAAGGCGGTACAACGAGGCATTCCGCCTTCAAATTACCCCTCAATCTGGCAATGGTCGGCAAAGCGATTTGCAATGTGAAAAATGATTCTGGACTAGGTATGCTCCTCAAACACTGTACCTTCATTATGTGTGATGAATGTACCATGTCACCCCAGCAGGCAATCAAGGCACTTGACCGAACTCGCAAAATATTTGACAAAACAGTGCAGTACATCCATTGGTGGAGTTACAGTTCTTCTTGCCGGTGATTTCAGACAAACTTTGCCCATAATTTGGCGGGGTACTCAAGCCGATCAAGTCAATGTGAGTCCAAAATCGTCAGTGCTGTGGCGAGATGTTGAAAAAAATGACCCTCCGTACCAATATGCGCTTGCACTGACGAGATCATCATAGTGCACACCAGTTCGCCACTCTGCTTGAAATTGGTGATGGTAAAATCGAACCTGATACTGGTAACGGCCTCATCCCTCTTCACGAAAATCTGGCTGCAGTGGTGCGTTCTGACAACAATTTGATAAACAGTGCGTTTCCTGATTTCTAGCTCAACTGGAAAATAGTTATGGGGTGCTTATGGGTGGTGCGTCGTCTGTCTGTCCGTCAGTCCGTCCATAAACTCTTGTAACTTTTCCGAAACTACACACACAATTTCGATAAAACCTGACCACAACCCTCACAACCGTGATGGACCAAAGTTTGTTCATAGCATAAAATAAAAAAGTGAGTGAGTCTGGGGGGGGGGAGGGGGTGGGGGGTTGCCCCCAAAATAGATATTTGCTTTCTTCTCCGAAACTACACACACAATTCCGATGAAACTTGACCACAACCTTCATCACTCATGATGTACCAAAGTTTGTTCACAACAACAAAATAAATTGGAGTCGAAGAAGTTTTACGGAGGAGGGTGGGGTTTGCTCCCCAAAATAGGCATTTTCTATAACATTGGTTCATTGGTACATTTTGCTGATCCCGTTCTACGTTGAATTCCTTCTCAGTATCATTATTCTACCAGGTGAGCACCCAGTGATATTGCTCATATTTTTCACAAAATTATGGAGACACTGATTGTTTGTCACAATGGGCAATACTCGCCCCACAAAATGACGTTGTTCATACATTGAATCAACGACTATTGGAACGTATGCCCAGTGAAGAAGTCGCCTATAAATCCACTGATACTGTTCTGCATGTGGATCAAATCGTTCACTACCCTGTCGAGTTTCTGAACTTGCTACATTATCAAAGCACGCCACCTCATGATCTAAAATTGAAAGTTGGGACACCAATCATGCTTCTTCACAATCTGGATGCCCCAAAATTGTGCAAAGGGACTTGGTTGGTCATGCAGCAGCTGTTGAAAAACTTCATAGAAGCTCCAATCTACATCAGAGGGATTTCATGAGAGAATGGGTTGATTCCCCGCATACCACTCATTGCCAGCGACTGTGCATTTAAATTCAAGTGGCTCCAATTCCTGGTATCTCTGTCATTTGCCATGTCGATAAACAAGGCACAAGGGCAAATGCTGCACCAAGCAGGACTCTATCTCACCCAACCATGTGTTTCACGTGGCCAGCTTTTAGTTGGATACTCCAGAGTTGGGACTGGAACGAGTTTGTTCATATATGCATATGATGGATGAACCAGGAATGTAGTATACCCAGAAGTTCTCGCATAAAATAAGCCTGATTCAATCAGTGAGTAACAAAGCCTACAATCCCTATTCCTTCGATGATGGGTGTCCTGCTAGTTTATTTATATTTTCATAAATTTTTCCTAATCCCGACTAGAGTACACAAGCTGGCCATATGCCAAGAATCGTTCTAATTATGATAAAAGTACCAAATTTGGTGGAGTTGGACTTTAGGCCTTAACTTTTCATTTTAGCTACAGAGCCCCAATGAAATATCATGTTGAAGGCTGGAAGTACTTGGTTCAACTTTGAACTTTTACCGTCAATACCGATTTAAGAAATAGGCTAATAATGACCAAACAAAGCAAATAACCCCATGCAAACTAGATGTTTTTTTTAGAAAGGGAAAGGACGAGAGAATATGAAAATAGCAGTGGCAAATTTTTTTGGGGTCACATGACCTCATTCGATATTCAAAATGGCAGCTATTGACAGGGAACAACTGAAATATGTTCAATTGGAACCCCATAAACAGGTATTTCTTGGCTAAATATCAAGATATTGACTGTGGAATCATAGAGAAGGCAAAAATCTACTCCTAAGCCAAATCATAGCTTCTTACTGCCAATCAAAATAAAATTAGGGCACAAATTTTGAAAAAGATTACGAAGCTCATTCTGTCAATGTTTCCTCTGTAAAAATGTTCTGAAATTCTAAAAATAAAAAACTATTTTCTCTGCTGCATCACGTCACCTTTTTTGCTACCTTTTAATATCATCTGCTTTTTATATTGCAACAAATTCTGTGAAGATAGAACGTCCACTGTTCTGCAGCATCTATAAGGACACAACAAAAGCAAAATGCTCACTTCAACATCAACAATTTGGAAAATGTATTGTAATTGTTGAAATATTAATTTTATGCCATGCTGACTATGTGCTATGTCCTATAGAGTTTGCAGTGCAAAGCATTGTTCCATTGCAGTGTTCTACAGCAGAGCTCGTAAAATATTCCATAACTGATATGGATGATTAACTAAATGCTGCTTTCATTTTCAAAGTCTGCACATTCGTTTCGAAAGTTTCATCCCCGATTCACAAAACTGTAATCTGTCTCGGTTCTTCCCTGACATTACATGATCCCTTTCAGTGAATAACGGCATAGTCTATTCTCCTATAATTATTTCACTGATAATCTTACATCATAAATTGTTGAAGGTGAACATTAACTCGTCGTCGGCACATAGACTAGCCTGGGTGTTTGTAATAAAAAGGTTAATTCCCCACCAACTTGCATGCATCAACACTTCTTGTGTTTACTTTGCAACCATATTTTAGGTGATATAGACGTCAAAGTTGATGTAAATTGGTTGTGCTGAATAAATATTTTAACCAGATATTAATTTATGGTGAATTTTGGCTGGTTGCTTTCGATATATCATTTCCTGTCTGGAAGCAAATGTTCACCTTCAATTTCGTTTGTCCGTGGCTCTACTTTTACCAACTGTTGTTCGTGAACAAATATTGAATCATATTCACAACACAGCACTCTTTGAAATAAAAAAAATTTGAAGAACACACACATATATATATATATATATCTACAGTCTATACAGTATGAATGCAGGTTGCTCAATTTTGTCTAAATGGGGTAAACGTTGTAACCACTGCATGTATAATGTTGAATGATACCGAATTCAAGAGCTCTTGGGTCCAGCCAATGGATGCAGGGGTTTACAAATATTGATAGTCATGCAATTTCGAGTTACATTCATTTTTGTTGTGCAGGTGGTGGAGAAATGCTCAGTCATTGGTTTGCACACCTATAGGAAGTAAAAAAGCATATAACAAACTATTCCATCAATTCTGTATAGTTACCTTTCTGTCGATTTACTTTATGAAGAAACCTTAGCAGTCTTAACAGTTCATGACTATTATGCTGTGAAAAGAAAATCATAACAAAAAACAAAAAAAACGATTTTGAATTCCCTTACAGACAAATTCCTTTACAAACTGAACCCAGACTCCTTACTAATGCTTCCATTTTATTTGCATGCAACATGAGAGGTGTACAAAAGAACGTTCTAACACTGCCTTGTGTGAGTGGAAGCATGACATTTCATGGGTGGTGTATAAATAATCTCACTGTGGCTGGTTTGCACACCTACCGGAGGTAAAAACATATATATATATATAACCATTAATTATTCCATCCAACGTATAAGTTACTTTTTGTTGATTTGCTTCACCAAGAAACCTCAGCAGTCTCACTCTTATTGACGACCAGCAAATACCACCCGTCGCTTCACTGACGGGAATAGTAAGAAGGGGAAGAAACAGGAGGAGGGAGATAGGGATGGGGAAAGAAAGGAAGAGAGAGAGAGAGAGAAGGTGGAATGGGGAAAGAGAGAGGAGGGAGGGGGAGTAAGGAGAGAGGGGGAGTGAGGAGGGAGGGGGAGTGGGGAAAGGGAAGGCAGATGTGCAGTGGTGCATTAATTATGATTCATACTCTCATCAAAATTATTCTGCATAGAATAACAGTGATGGTATAAACAAAGTAATGTCTCAAATGCATTTTCTACCAGTCATATTATAAATACTGCCCAGAGACAAACACTGCCTGGACATGTCCAGAAATAAACACTCTCCGGAGGCAAACACTGTCTGAACACCTCTCGGAAACTAAGCTGTCTGGAGACAAAATTGGCCAGACACATCCGAGAAAATCTCCCGCCCAGACATAAACACTGCTCGGACACGTCCGGAGATAAATATTGTTGTGGCCAGGGGTGGGTGAGAAGACCACTTAGGGGAGGGGGGGAAGCCATATTCGGGTTCCCACAGAGTTCCCAAAATATCAGGCCGTTGCACACGGATAACTCCGTGATGTGGTGGGTCGTTAACCGACCGTGAATGCCAATAACTCAAACACATGACTTGGGGTCCTCCGTCTAATATCGTTTACCTAAAAATAATCACGTGACATAATTATCGGGGGACACGCCCTTGGTATGCCTTGTCCAAACCGGATCACCTTACTGGATCAGATGCAGCTGAGCGACACTGCCAAGGAACGTACCGGCTAAAATAATGGATCGTTGGGAATAAAGTCCCGGGCTACGCTAGGATATGGGCCATGCTGGATCAATGAAAGAAAAGACAAAAATGAGCTGGGAACATTTCTACATCAGCATTTATTACAGGCAGGCGAGGAAAAATATGTGCACAGTGAATGTAGTTTATTGTTGTATGTAAAGCAGGGATAGAAAGAAATGTGTGTGCATCAACGAAACAAGCAACTTACTAAAGCAGACACAGAGCAGACCTATACTGATGTATATCTTCTGCAATCTTAACTTAAAGCTAGGACTGGCACCATCTCACACACACACACACACACACACACACACACACACACACACACACACACACGCACATGCACACGCAACACCCCGATAAAGAGGAGTTAATGAGAAGAAAGAAGAAGAGATGAGGCTAACGTCTCTAATACCTTGCACGGTTGACCGACTGCGCTACCCAGTACATTTGGGGGGGACGCTCTGCTGAACGATCCCTCCTTGAGAGTTGGCGCATTGTCTCCTACCTGGCTACGGTGCTGGTGCAGCATCTGCACCTATCCAGAGAATGGGCGAGACCATCAGGCATGAGGAAGGGAGGTTAGCGACCCGCCGTTACAGAGTTATCCGTGTGCGACGGCCTGCGATTCCGGGGAGTCTGGTGGGAACCCGAGATAGCTTCCCCCCTCGTGGTCTTCTCACCTGACCCCCTGCCACAACAGTTTGGTATCAGGAGTGGGATACGAACCCACGCCTCTAAGGGAGACTGCAATGGTAATATGCCATTATAAGCAGCGCGCAGACCCGAATGAAGAGGTGCGCTATTCATGCCCCGTACTGTGCGATAGATTGAAGGAAAGGATTGGATATAATTAGGGTTGAAAAGAGCGTGCCGCGTGCATCCTGTACGGTGTTGGGATTTAATGTATGGTTCTACTATTCCCTTTGACTCAGTATCTTGCAGCGGAGGATTTTAAAGGAGAGAGATCTCTTTCACACCTTTCTCGGCTTCACGCTGTGGAAACCAAGGCATTTGGTGTCATTGGTATCTCTCACGATAAAGCTGAGTCTTTGGTCTCTCGCAGGCAGGTCAGTGGTCTATCTGTTTTCTACCATCTCCTCTCCTTCCACGCACCCCCCCCCCCTTGTCTGTCTGTGATCTCCCACCCCTCCCATATTTCTGCAGGACGCTCAACGTCCAGCAGCAACCCTTTCTGGTGAAACTACCAAAATTAAGAATCACTGCTCACCTTCACGCTTTCATTCCTCTTTTTTCCCCGCCTTTGGAACAAACTCCCACACTCTCTTCAATCCCACTCTTCCCTCTAGGTCTTCAAAAACAGCTGTTCATCACCATCTCATATCTTCCCCCATCCAAAACATCTTCAAAAAAAATATTTTCTATCCCCGTTAATCCATCCCAAATCCACCTCCTTCAAATTCCCTGCTTTCCTTCCTGAAAGTCCCTGTAGTGTCCATCTTGTTTACCCCGTGTTCCCCGTCCCATCCCTCACCCTTCCACGATCTCCTAATGTCTCTGTTCCCCACTGTTTTGTGCTCCCTCTCCTGCTCCCTTTGTTACACGTTCTGCGTGTTAGCTGTTATATGAGCCTCGACATTGTATATATAAATAAAAAAATAAAATCTTTTTGTCATCCTTTGTCACTCAAAAGTCACAGAATCTATTCCTGGTTTGATAAATCCATTTTACCCATCGTATTATCTTCTCTTTCTCTCATCTTTTTAAATTCTGGTTATTTCACTGCACCCTGTGGCATTGATGCTTACTTTGAATTATTGTAGATTTGGAAGGTATTCATCAAAAACCTCATACTCGTAGTTTCATTAAATGATTTAAAATCCACAAAGCATGTGACATTATACATCATCTATATCCAAATTCTATATCTGCATATAAAAAGATAAAGGCGTTCTGTGTGTTCGGCGTAATCTTACTTATCACGGGCATATACCGCCAAAATCACCTCCAACAAAACCTAGATTCATGCACGGAGTATGTTTTAGGCCGTTTACTCGAGGATATCGGTGAAGAAGTGTCTGTTTAGGGCCTTTGAAAACGTTCACGTGAGACTTTTCAAGGTAATCACTTGACCCGGAAGTACTTTGACGTTGACCCGTGAAGAAAAATTATTCAGGGAAAGGTTAAAGTTCATTTCACTTTGTCTTCTATTACTTACTATCAAGACGAATCATATCTCATTTCATTATTCTGATACTCGTTTGGTACTGCAGCATTACGATCCAACCTTTTACTGCAATTGTGGTTGTACAAGGTGCTTCAGACTATTATCGACAGACTTGCTGTGTCGTTATGCACGATCTTTAGCATCCAAATTGTTTTGTTTAGTATCCACTGGACAAGTTTGTGCGAAATTAATTTTTTGATAAAATTACATTTTGTTGTCAATTGTGGTTTCAGGGATTGAAACCTGATGAAGAGCGGTGCCCGGCTGATGATTCAGACAGTCTGCAAATTCGTCGTGTGTGAGTGTGTGTGTATTGATTTTGTATCCTACCATATCGTCGGGTATTGCGGAGACTCTGCTCAAAGGCGGTACAACGAGGCATTCCGCCTTCAAATTACCCCTCAATCTGGCAATGGTCGGCAAAGCGATTTGCAATGTGAAAAATGATTCTGGACTAGGTATGCTCCTCAAACACTGTACCTTCATTATGTGTGATGAATGTACCATGTCACCCCAGCAGGCAATCAAGGCACTTGACCGAACTCGCAAAATATTTGACAAAACAGTGCAGTACATCCATTGGTGGAGTTACAGTTCTTCTTGCCGGTGATTTCAGACAAACTTTGCCCATAATTTGGCGGGGTACTCAAGCCGATCAAGTCAATGTGAGTCCAAAATCGTCAGTGCTGTGGCGAGATGTTGAAAAAAATGACCCTCCGTACCAATATGCGCTTGCACTGACGAGATCATCATAGTGCACACCAGTTCGCCACTCTGCTTGAAATTGGTGATGGTAAATCGAACCTGATACTGGTAACGGCCTCATCCCTCTTCACGAAAATCTGGCTGCAGTGGTGCGTTCTGACAACAATTTTGATAAACAGTGCGTTTCCTGATTTCTAGCTCAACTGGAAAATAGTTATGGGGTGCTTATGGGTGGTGCGTCGTCTGTCTGCCGTCAGTCCGTCCATAAACTCTTGTAACTTTTCCGAAACTACACACACAATTTCGATAAAACCTGACCACAACCCTCACAACCGTGATGGACCAAAGTTTGTTCATAGCATAAAATAAAAAAGTGAGTGAGTCTGGGGGGGGGAGGGGGTGGGGGGTTGCCCCCAAAATAGATATTTGCTTTCTTCTCCGAAACTACACACACAATTCCGATGAAACTTGACCACAACCTTCATCACTCATGATGTACCAAAGTTTGTTCACAACAACAAAATAAATTGGAGTCGAAGAAGTTTTACGAGGAGGGTGGGGTTTGCTCCCCAAAAAAGGCATTTTCTATAACATTGGTTCATTGGTACATTTTGCTGATCCGTTCTACGTTGAATTCCTTCTCAGTATCATTATTCTACCAGGTGAGCACCCAGTGATATTGCTCATATTTTTTCACAAAATTATGGAGACACTGATTGTTTGTCACAATGGGCAATACTCGCCCCACAAAAATGACGTTGTTCATACATTGAATCAACGACTATTGGAACGTATGCCAGTGAAGAAGTCGCCTATAAATCCACTGATACTGTTCTGCATGTGGATCAAATCGTTCACTACCCTGTCGAGTTTCTGAACTTGCTACATTATCAAAGCACGCCACCTCATGATCTAAAATTGAAAGTTGGGACACCAATCATGCTTCTTCACAATCTGGATGCCCCAAAATTGTGCAAAGGGACTTGGTTGGTCATGCAGCAGCTGTTGAAAAACTTCATAGAAGCTCCAATCTACATCAGAGGATTTCATGAGAGAATGGGTTGATTCCCGCATACCACTCATTGCCAGCGACTGTGCATTTAAATTCAAGTGGCTCCAATTCCTGGTATCTCTGTCATTTGCCATGTCGATAAACAAGGCACAAGGGCAAATGCTGCACAAGCAGGACTCTATCTCACCCAACCATGTGTTTCACGTGGCCAGCTTTTAGTTGGATACTCCAGAGTTGGGACTGGAACGAGTTTGTTCATATATGCATATGATGGATGAACCAGGAATGTAGTATACCAGAAGTTCTCGCATAAAATAAGCCTGATTCAATCAGTGAGTAACAAAGCCTACAATCCCTATTCCTTGATGATGGGTGTCCTGCTAGTTTATTTATATTTTCATAAATTTTTCCTAATCCCGACTAGAGTACACAAGCTGGCCATATGCCAAGAATCGTTCTAATATGATAAAAGTACCAAATTTGGTGGAGTTGGACTTTAGGCTTAACTTTTCATTTTAGCTAAGAGCCCAATGAAATATCATGTTGAAGGCTGGAAGTACTTGGTTCAACTTTGAACTTTTACCGTCAATACCGACTTAAGAAATAGGCTAATAATGACCAACAAAGCAAATAACCCCATGCAAACTAGATGTTTTTTTTAGAAAGGGAAAGGACGAGAGAATATGAAAATAGCAGTGGCAAATTTTTTGGGGTCACATGACCTCATTCGATATTCAAAATGGCAGCTATTGACAGGGAACAACTGAAATATGTTCAATTGGAACCCCATAAACAGGTATTCTTGGCTAAATATCAAGATATTGACTGTGGAATCATAGAGAAGGCAAAAATCTACTCCTAAGCCAAATCATAGCTTCTTACTGCCAATCAAAATAAAATTAGGGCACAAATTTTGAAAAAGATTACGAAGCTCATTCTGTCAATGTTTCCTCTGTAAAAATGTTCTGAAATTCTAAAAATAAAAAACTATTTTCTCTGCTGCATCACGTCACCTTTTTTGCTACCTTTTAATATCATCTGCTTTTTATATTGCAACAAATTCTGTGAAGATAGAACGTCCACTGTTCTGCAGCATCTATAAGGACACAACAAAGCAAAATGCTCACTTCAACATCAACAATTTGGAAAATGTATTGTAATTGTTGAAATATTAATTTTATGCCATGCTGACTATGTGCTATGTCCTATAGAGTTTGCAGTGCAAAGCATGTTCCATTGCAGTGTTCTACAGCAGAGCTCGTAAAATATTCCATAACTGATATGGATGATTAACTAAATGCTGCTTTCATTTTCAAAGTCTGCACATTCGTTTCGAAAGTTTCATCCCCGATTCACAAAACTGTAATCTGTCTCGGTTCTTCCCTGACATTACATGATCCCTTTCAGTGAATAACGGCATAGTCTATTCTCCTATAATTATTTCACTGATAATCTTACATCATAAATTGTTGAAGGTGAACATTAACTCGTCGTCGGCACATAGACTAGCCTGGGTGTTTGTAATAAAAAGGTTAATTCCCCACCAACTTGCATGCATCAACACTTCTTGTGTTTACTTTGCAACCATATTTTAGGTGATATAGACGTCAAAGTGATGTAAATTGGTTGTGCTGAATAAATATTTTAACCAGATATTAATTTATGGTGAATTTTGGCTGGTTGCTTTCGATATATCATTTCCTGTCTGGAAGCAAATGTTCACCTTCAATTTCGTTTGTCCGTGGCTCTACTTTTACCAACTATTGTTCGTGAACAAATATTGAATCATATTCACAACACAGCACTCTTTGAAAATAAAAAATTTGAAGAACACACAACATATATATATATATATATATCTACAGTCTATACAGTATGAATGCAGGTTGCTCAATTTTGTCTAAATGGGGTAAACGTTGTAACCACTGCATGTATAATGTTGAATGATACCGAATTCAAGAGCTCTTGGGTCCAGCCAATGGATGCAGGGGTTTACAAATATTGATAGTCATGCAATTTCGAGTTACATTCATTTTTGTTGTGCAGGTGGTGGAAAATGCTCAGTCATTGGTTTGCACACCTAAGGAAGTAAAAAAGCATATAACAAACTATTCCATCAATTCTGTATAGTTACCTTTCTGTCGATTTACTTTATGAAGAAACCTTAGCAGTCTAACAGTATGACTATTATGCTGTGAAAAGAAAATCATAACAAAAAAACAAAAAAACGATTTTGAATTCCCTTACAGACAAATTCCTTTACAAACTGAACCCAGACTCCTTACTAATGCTTCCATTTTATTTGCATGCACCATGAGAGGTGTACAAAAGAACGTTCTAACACTGCCTTGTGTGAGTGGAAGCATGACATTTCATGGGTGGTGTATAAATAATCTCACTGTGGCTGTTTTGCACACCTACGGGAGGTAAAAACATATATATATATATACCATTAATTATTCCATCCAACGTATAAGTTACTTTTTGTTGATTTGCTTCACCAAGAAACCTCAGCAGTCTCACTCTTATTGACGACCAGCAAATACCACCCGTCGCTTCACTGACGGGAATAGTAAGAAGGGAAGAAACAGGAGGAGGGAGATAGGGATGGGGAAAGAAAGAGAAGAGAGAGAGAGAGAGAGAAGGGTGGATGGGGAAAGAGAGAGGAGGGAGGGGGAGTAAGGAGAGAGGGGAGTGAGGAGGGAGGGGGAGTGGGGAAAGGGAAGGCAGATGTGCAGTGGTGCATTAATTATGATTCATACTCTCATCAAAATTATTCTGCATAGAATAACAGTGATGGTATAAACAAAGTAATGTCTTAAATGCATTTTCTACCAGTCATATTATAAATACTGCCCAGAGACAAACACTGCCTGGACATGTCCAGAAATAAACACTCTCCGGAGGCAAACACTGTCTGAACACGTCCGGAACTAAGCTGTCTGGAGACAAAGATTGGCCAGACACATCCGGAGAAAATCTCCCGCCCAGACATAAACACTGCTCGGACACGTCCGGAGATAAATATGTTGTGGCCAGGGGTTGGGTGAGAAGACCACTTAGGGGGAGGGGGGGGAAGCTATATCGGGTTCCCACCAGAGTCCCCAAAATATCAGGCCATTGCACACGGATAACTCCGTGATGTGGTGGGTCGTTAACCGACCGTGAATGCCAATAACTCAAACACATGACTTGGGGTCCTCCGTCTAATATCGTTTACCTAAAAATAATCACGTGACATAATTATCGGGGGACACGCCCTTGGTATGCCTTGTCCAAACTGGATCACCTTACTGGATCAGATGCAGCTGAGCGACACTGCCAAGGAACGTACCGCCTAAAATAATGGATCGTTGGAATAAAGTCCCGGCTACGCTAGGATATGGGCCATGCTGGATCAATGAAAAGAAAGACAAAAATGAGCTGGGAACATTTCTACATCAGCATTTATTACAGGCAGGCGAGGAAAAATATGTGGCACAGTGAATGTAGTTTATTGTTGTATGTAAAGCAGGGATAGAAAGAAATGTGTGGTGCATCAACGAAACAAGCAACTTACTAAAGCAGACACAGAGCAGACCTATACTGATGTATATCTTCTGCAATCTTAACTTAAAGCTAGGACTGGCACCATCTCACACACACACACACACCACACACACACACACACACACACACACACACGCACATGCACACGCAACACCCGATAAAGAGGAGTTAATGAGAAGAAAGAAGAAGAGATGAGGCTAAGGTCTCGTAATACCTTGCACGGTTGACCGACTGCGCTACCCAGTACATTTGGGGGGACGCTCTGCTGAACGATCCCTCCTTGAGAGTTGGCGCATTGTCTCCTACCTGGCTACGGTGCTGGTGCAGCATCTGCACCTATCCAGAGAATGGGCGAGACCATCAGGCATGAGGAAGGGAGGTTAGCGACCCGCCGTTACAGAGTTATCCGTGTGCGACGGCCTGCGATTCGCGGGGAGTCTGGTGGGAACCCGAGATAGCTTCCCCCTCGTGGTCTTCTCACCTGACCCCTGCCACAACAGTTTGGTATCAGGAGTGGGATACGAACCCACGCCTCTAAGGGAGACTGCAATGGTAATATGCCATTATAAGCAGCGCGCAGACCCGAATGAAGAGGTGCGCTATTCATGCCCCGTACTGTGCGATAGATTGAAGGAAAGGATTGGATATAATTAGGGTTGAAAAGAGCGTGCCGCGTGCATCCTGTACGGTGTTGGGATTTAATGTATGGTTCTACTATTCCCTTTGACTCAGTATCTTGCAGGCGAGGATTTTTTCCATCGTGTAGGTTATGCTTCCTTTGGCCTCCGCGAGATGCATTCTTATCGTGGAGGATGTTGCTGTTGTTTTCAGAAGCGGCCGTCTGGGTGCGGTGTCTGCTTGGATTTATTTCAGGAATAAGAGGAAAAGAGTTGGAATGAAGATAGAGATATAATCAGACCTAACTATGAGATCCACACAACCCACTTCATCCCGTTTGACCCATTAGACATGAGGGAAAGGTCTAAGTGCACGTATAGTAATGAAATAATGAAATGAATGCTTTATGAAACAACACAACACAACACACACAACACACACACACACACAACACCACACACACACACACATATATATTTACAGGGTGAGTCAAAAGTAGCGCCCGATTTCTGCTTTTCGGCTGTCAGATTCTTTCTGGGAAGTCATGTTGTTAATAATTGTCTTGCAGATTATTAATTTTCGTAAGTTATTTATTTTTGAT
>CM068963.1:102073050-102083868 GCA_035128595.1 Eptatretus atami
CCAACGATGGCGGCACGCCGTTTGGCACAGGAATTCGATATTAACCAACCTCAGGGAAGAAACATACGATTGATTGTCGAGAAATTTGAAGCAACAGTGTCGGTAGACCCAGCAAAGAAGTCCGGTCATCCGAAAACGGCAACGAATGTAGCTAAGGCTGAAGAAGCCATCAGAAGACTAAAGGAGAGAGATCTCTTTCACACCTTTCTCGGCTTCACGCTGTGGAAACCAAGGCATTTGGTGTCATTGGTATCTCTCACGATAAAGCTGAGTCTTTGGTCTCTCGCAGGCAGGTCAGTGGTCTCATCTGTTTTCTACCATCTCCTCTCCTTCCACGCACCCCCCCCCCCTTGTCTGTCTGTGATCTCCCACCCCTCCCATATTTCTGCAGGACGCTCAACGTCCAGCAGCAACCCTTTCTGGTGAAACTACCAAAATTAAGAATCACTGCTCACCTTCACGCTTTCATTCCTCTTTTTTCCCCGCCTTTGGAACAAACTCCCACACTCTCTTCAATCCCACTCTTCCCTCTAGGTCTTCAAAAACAGCTGTTCATCACCATCTCATATCTTCCCCCATCCAAAACCATCTTCAAAAAAAATATTTTCTATCCCCGTTAATCCATCCCAAATCCACCTCCTTCAAATTCCCTGCTTTCCTTCCTGAAAGTCCCTGTAGTGTCCATCTTGTTTACCCCGTGTTCCCCGTCCCATCCCTCACCCTTCCACGAATCTCCTAATGTCTCTGTTCCCCACTGTTTTGTGCTCCCTCTGCCTGCTCCCTTTGTTACACGTTCTGCGTGTTAGCTGTTATATGAGCCTCGACATTGTATATATAAATAAAAAAATAAAATCTTTTTGTCATCCTTTGTCACTCAAAAGTCACAGAATCTATTCCTGGTTTGATAAGTCCATTTTACCCATCGTATTATCTTCTCTTTCTCCATCTCTTTTAAATTCTGGTTATTTCACTGCACGCTGTGGCATTGATGCTTACTTTGAATTATTGTAGATTTGGAAGGTATTCATCAAAAACCTCATACTCGTAGTTTCATTAAATGATTTAAAATCCACAAAGCATCGTGACATTCTACATCATCTATATCCAAATTCTATATCTGCATATAAAAAGATAAAGGCGTTTCTGTGTGTTCGGCGTAATCTTACTTATCACGGCATATACCGCCAAAATCACCTCCACAAAACCTAGATTCATGCACGGAGTATGTTTTAGGCCGTTTACTCGAGGATATCGGTGAAGAAGTGTCTGTTTAGGGCCTTTGAAAACGTTCACGTGAGACTTTTCAAGGTAATCACTTGACCCGGAAGTACTTTGACGTTGACCCGTGAAGAAAAATTATTCAGGGAAAGGTTAAAGTTCATTTCACTTTGTCTTCTATTATACTATCAAGACGAATCATATCTCATTTCATTATTCTGATACTCGTTTGGTACTGCAGCATTACGATCCAACCTTTTACTGCAATTGTGGTTGTACAAGGTGCTTCAGACTATTATCGACAGACTTGCTGTGTCGTTATGCACGATCTTTAGCATCCAAATTGTTTTGTTTAGTATCCACTGGACAAGTTTGTGCGAAATTAATTTTTTGATAAAATTACATTTTGTTGTCAATTGTGGTTTCAGGGATTGAAACCTGATGAAGAGCGGTGCCCGGCTGATGTTTCAGACAGTCTGCAAATTCGTCGTGTGTGAGTGTGTGTGTATTGATTTTGTATCCCTACCAGTATCGTCGGGTATTGCGGAGACTCTGCTCAAAGGCGGTACAACGAGGCATTCCGCCTTCAAATTACCCCTCAATCTGGCAATGGTCGGCAAAGCGATTTGCAATGTGAAAAATGATTCTGGACTAGGTATGCTCCTCAAACACTGTACCTTCATTATGTGTGATGAATGTACCATGTCACCCCAGCAGGCAATCAAGGCACTTGACCGAACTCGCAAAATATTTGACAAAACAGTGCAGTACATCCATTGGTGGAGTTACAGTTCTTCTTGCCGGTGATTTCAGACAAACTTTGCCCATAATTTGGCGGGGTACTCAAGCCGATCAAGTCAATGTGAGTCCAAAATCGTCAGTGCTGTGGCGAGATGTTGAAAAAAATGACCCTCCGTACCAATATGCGCTTGCACTGACGAGATCATCATAGTGCACACCAGTTCGCCACTCTGCTTGAAATTGGTGATGGTAAATCGAACCTGATACTGGTAACGGCCTCATCCCTCTTCACGAAAATCTGGCTGCAGTGGTGCGTTTCTGACAACAATTTTGATAAACAGTGCGTTTCCTGATTTCTAGCTCAACTGGAAAATAGTTATGGGGTGCTTATGGGTGGTGCGTCGTCTGTCTGCCGTCAGTCCGTCCATAAACTCTTGTAACTTTTCCGAAACTACACACACAATTTCGATAAAACCTGACCACAACCCTCACAACCGTGATGGACCAAAGTTTGTTCATAGCATAAAATAAAAAAGTGAGTGAGTCTGGGGGGGGGAGGGGGTGGGGGGTTGCCCCCAAAATAGATATTTGCTTTCTTCTCCGAAACTACACACACAATTCCGATGAAACTTGACCACAACCTTCATCACTCATGATGTACCAAAGTTTGTTCACAACAACAAAATAAATTGGAGTCGAAGAAGTTTTACGAGGAGGGTGGGGTTTGCTCCCCAAAAAGGCATTTTCTATAACATTGGTTCATTGGTACATTTTGCTGATCCGTTCTACGTTGAATTCCTTCTCAGTATCATTATTCTACCAGGTGAGCACCCAGTGATATTGCTCATATTTTTCACAAAATTATGGAGACACTGATTGTTTGTCACAATGGGCAATACTCGCCCCACAAAAATGACGTTGTTCATACATTGAATCAACGACTATTGGAACGTATGCCAGTGAAGAAGTCGCCTATAAATCCACTGATACTGTTCTGCATGTGGATCAAATCGTTCACTACCCTGTCGAGTTTCTGAACTTGCTACATATCAAAGCACGCCACCTCATGATCTAAAATTGAAAGTTGGGACACCAATCATGCTTCTTCACAATCTGGATGCCCCAAAATTGTGCAAAGGGACTTGGTTGGTCATGCAGCAGCTGTTGAAAAACTTCATAGAAGCTCCAATCTACATCAGAGGGATTTCATGAGAGAATGGGTTGATTCCCGCATACCACTCATTGCCAGCGACTGTGCATTTAAATTCAAGTGGCTCCAATTCCTGGTATCTCTGTCATTTGCCATGTCGATAAACAAGGCACAAGGCAAATGCTGCACAAAGCAGGACTCTATCTCACCCAACCATGTGTTTCACGTGGCCAGCTTTTAGTTGGATACTCCAGAGTTGGGACTGGAACGAGTTTGTTCATATATGCATATGATGGATGAACCAGGAATGTAGTATACCCAGAAGTTCTCGCATAAAATAGCCTGATTCAATCAGTGAGTAACAAAGCCTACAATCCCTATTCCTTCGATGATGGGTGTCCTGCTAGTTTATTTATATTTTCATAAATTTTTCCTAATCCCGACTAGAGTAACAAGCTGGCCATATGCCAAGAATCGTTCTAATATTGATAAAAGTACCAAATTTGGTGGAGTTGGACTTTAGGCCTTAACTTTTCATTTTAGCTAACGAGCCCAATGAAATATCATGTTGAAGGCTGGAAGTACTTGGTTCAACTTTGAACTTTTACCGTCAATACCGACTTAAGAAATAGGCTAATAATGACCAACAAAAGCAAATAACCCCATGCAAACTAGATGTTTTTTTTAGAAAGGGAAAGGACGAGAGAAATATGAAAATAGCAGTGGCAAATTTTTTTGGGGTCACATGACCTCATTCGATATTCAAAATGGCAGCTATTGACAGGGAACAACTGAAATATGTTCAATTGGAACCCCATAAACAGGTATTCTTGGCTAAATATCAAGATATTGACTGTGGAATCATAGAGAAGGCAAAAATCTACTCCTAAGCCAAATCATAGCTTCTTACTGCCAATCAAAATAAAATTAGGGCACAAATTTTGAAAAAGATTACGAAGCTCATTCTGTCAATGTTTCCTCTGTAAAAATGTTCTGAAATTCTAAAAATAAAAAACTATTTTCTCTGCTGCATCACGTCACCTTTTTTGCTACCTTTTAATATCATCTGCTTTTTATATTGCAACAAATTCTGTGAAGATAGAACGTCCACTGTTCTGCAGCATCTATAAGGACACAACAAAAGCAAAATGCTCACTTCAACATCAACAATTTGGAAAATGTATTGTAATTGTTGAAATATTAATTTTATGCCATGCTGACTATGTGCTATGTCCTATAGAGTTTGCAGTGCAAAGCATGTTCCATTGCAGTGTTCTACAGCAGAGCTCGTAAAATATTCCATAACTGATATGGATGATTAACTAAATGCTGCTTTCATTTTCAAAGTCTGCACATTCGTTTCGAAAGTTTCATCCCCGATTCACAAAACTGTAATCTGTCTCGGTTCTTCCCTGACATTACATGATCCCTTTCAGTGAATAACGGCATAGTCTATTCTCCTATAATTATTTCACTGATAATCTTACATCATAAATTGTTGAAGGTGAACATTAACTCGTCGTCGGCACATAGACTAGCCTGGGTGTTTGTAATAAAAAGGTTAATTCCCCACCAACTTGCATGCATCAACACTTCTTGTGTTTACTTTGCAACCATATTTTAGGTGATATAGACGTCAAAGTTGATGTAAATTGGTTGTGCTGAATAAATATTTTAACCAGATATTAATTTATGGTGAATTTTGGCTGGTTGCTTTCGATATATCATTTCCTGTCTGGAAGCAAATGTTCACCTTCAATTTCGTTTGTCCGTGGCTCTACTTTTACCAACTATTGTTCGTGAACAAATATTGAATCATATTCACAACACAGCACTCTTTGAAAATAAAAAAATTTGAAGAACACACAACATATATATATATATATATATCTACAGTCTATACAGTATGAATGCAGGTTGCTCAATTTTGTCTAAATGGGGTAAACGTTGTAACCACTGCATGTATAATGTTGAATGATACCGAATTCAAGAGCTCTTGGTCCAGCCAATGGATGCAGGGGTTTACAAATATTGATAGTCATGCAATTTCGAGTTACATTCATTTTGTTGTGCAGGTGGTGGAAAATGCTCAGTCATTGGTTTGCACACCTATAGGAAGTAAAAAAGCATATAACAAACTATTCCATCAATTCTGTATAGTTACCTTTCTGTCGATTTACTTTATGAAGAAACCTTAGCAGTCTTAAAGTTTGACTATTATGCTGTGAAAAGAAAATCATAACAAAAAAACAAAAAAAACGATTTTGAATTCCCTTACAGACAAATTCCTTTACAAACTGAACCCAGACTCCTTACTAATGCTTCCATTTTATTTGCATGCACCATGAGAGGTGTACAAAAGAACGTTCTAACACTGCCTTGTGTGAGTGGAAGCATGACATTTCATGGGTGGTGTATAAATAATCTCACTGTGGCTGTTTGCACACCTACGGAGGTAAAACATATATATATATATAACCATTAATTATTCCATCCAACGTATAAGTTACTTTTTGTTGATTTGCTTCACCAAGAAACCTCAGCAGTCTCACTCTTATTGACGACCAGCAAATACCACCCGTCGCTTCACTGACGGGAATAGTAAGAAGGGAAGAAACAGGAGGAGGGAGATAGGGATGGGGAAAGAAAGAAAGAGAGAAGAGAGGAGAGAGAAAGGGTGGATGGGGAAAGAGAGAGGAGGGAGGGGGAGTAAGGAGAGAGGGGAGTGAGGAGGGAGGGGGAGTGGGGAAAGGGAAGGCAGATGTGCAGTGGTGCATTAATTATGATTCAATCCTCATCAAAATTATTCTGCATAGAATAACAGTGATGGTATAAACAAAGTAATGTCTTAAATGCATTTTCTACCAGTCATATTATAAATACTGCCCAGAGACAAACACTGCCTGGACATGTCCAGAAATAAACACTCTCCGGAGGCAAACACTGTCTGAACACGTCCGGAACTAAGCTGTCTGGAGACAAAGATTGGCCAGACACATCCGGAGAAAATCTCCCGCCCAGACATAAAACACTGCTCGGACACGTCCGGAGATAAATATGTTGTGGCCAGGGGTTGGGTGAGAAGACCACTTAGGGGGAGGGGGGGGGAAGCTATATCGGGTTCCCACCAGAGTCCCCAAAATATCAGGCCATTGCACACGGATAACTCCGTGATGTGGTGGGTCGTTAACCGACCGTGAATGCCAATAACTCAAACACATGACTTGGGGTCCTCCGTCTAATATCGTTTACCTAAAAATAATCACGTGACATAATTATCGGGGGACACGCCCTTGGTATGCCTTGTCCAAACTGGATCACCTTACTGGATCAGATGCAGCTGAGCGACACTGCCAAGGAACGTACCGCCTAAAATAATGGATCGTTGGGAATAAAGTCCGGCTACGCTAGGATATGGGCATGCTGGATCAATGAAAAGAAAAGACAAAAATGAGCTGGGAACATTTCTACATCACATTTATTACAGGCAGGCGAGGAAAAATATGTGGCACAGTGAATGTAGTTTATTGTTGTATGTAAAGCAGGGATAGAAAGAAATGTGTGGTGCATCAACGAAACAAGCAACTTACTAAAGCAGACACAGAGCAGACCTATACTGATGTATATCTTCTGCAATCTTAACTTAAAGCTAGGACTGGCACCATCTCACACACACACACACAACCACACATCACACACACACACACACACACAACACGCACATGCACACGCAACACACCCGATAAAGAGGAGTTAATGAGAAGAAAGAAGAAGAGATGAGGCTAAGGTCTCGTAATACCTTGCACGGTTGACCGACTGCGCTACCCCAGTACATTTGGGGGGACGCTCTGCTGAAGATCCCTCCTTGAGAGTTGGCGCATTGTCTCCTACCTGGCTACGGTGCTGGTGCAGCATCTGCACCTATCCAGAGAATGGGCGAGACCATCAGGCATGAGGAAGGGAGGTTAGCGACCCGCCGTTACAGAGTTATCCGTGTGCGACGGCCTGCGATTCGGGGGAGTCTGGTGGGAACCCGAGATAGCTTCCCCCCTCGTGGTCTTCTCACCTGACCCCTGCCACAACAGTTTGGTATCAGGAGTGGGATACGAACCCACGCCTCTAAGGGAGACTGCAATGGTAATATGCCATTATAAGCAGCGCGCAGACCCGAATGAAGAGGTGCGCTATTCATGCCCCGTACTGTGCGATAGATTGAAGGAAAGGATTGGATATAATTAGGGTTGAAAAGAGCGTGCCGCGTGCATCCTGTACGGTGTTGGGATTTAATGTATGGTTCTATCTATTCCCTTTGACTCAGTATCTTGCAGCGAGGATTTTTTCCATCGGTGGTTATGCTTCCTTTGGCCTCCGCGAGAGATGCATTCTTATCGTGGAGGATGTTGCTGTTGTTTTCAGAAGCGGCCGTCTGGGTGCGGTGTCTGCTTGGATTTATTTCAGGAATAAGAGGAAAAGAGTTGGAATGAAGATAGAGATATAATCAGACCTAACTATGAGATCCACACAACCCACTTCATCCCGTTTGACCCATTAGACATGAGGGAAAGGTCTAAGTGCACGTATAGTAATGAAATAATGAAATGAAATCTTTATGAACAACACAACACAACACACACAACACACACACACACACAACACACACACACACACACACATATATATTTACAGGGTGAGTCAAAAGTAGCGCCCGATTTCTGCTTTTCGGCTGTCAGATTCTTTCTGGGAAGTCATGTTGTTAATAATTGTCTTGCAGATTATTAATTTTCGTAAGTTATTTATTTTTGATTTTGTTTTGCAGGTTATTGCTGCGAGTTTGGAAAGTTACTGAATTTGCACCAAATTGAACCATGAATTATTTAATTCAATGAATCAATTGAAATCAATATTTCAATGATCCATTATTTCAATGAATCAACGCATTGCGGCCGTGAAACATTACGAAAATGTAATGAACAACCAACGATGGCGGCACGCCGTTTGGCACAGGAATTCGATATTAACCAACCTCAGGGAAGAAACATACGATTGATTGTCGAGAAATTTGAAGCAACAGTGTCGGTAGACCCAGCAAAGAAGTCCGGTCATCCGAAAACGGCAACGAATGTAGCTAAGGCTGAAGAAGCCATCAGAAGACTGGAACAAAGTCCGCAAAAGTCAACTCGCCGTTTATCTGCAGAGTTGGAAGTGAGCCAATCAAGTGTTATCCGTATCCTTCACCAGAAAAAATGGAAACCTTACATTCCACGCTTACTGCATGCCCTTCATGATGGAGATGACGACCGCCGTCTTCAAATTTGCGAAGAGTTCTTAGCTAAACTTCACGAAGAGGACACAATGCTAGACAACATCTGGTGGTCAAATGAGGCATGTTTTAAGCTAATGGCACATTAACAGACACAATTGTGTCTACTGGGCTGCGAATAACCCAAGAGTGACAGTTGAGAAGGAGGTAATTTACCTGGAGTGACAGTTTGGGCAGCCATATCTCCATTAGGGATAATTGGACCCTTTTTCTTTGAGGGATCTGTCACTGCAAAAATTTACCTGGATATGCTGCAAACCTTCTTTTGGCCCAGGGTACAAGACCAGGACTGTTATTTCCAGCATGATGGAGCTCCACCTCATTATGGACGTTATGTTCTTGATATGGCTTGATGAAAACTTTCCAAGAAAGTGGATCGGCCGCCGCGGTACGATTGAGTGGCCGGCACGCTCCGGAGAACTTACACCTCCAAAATTCTTTCTTTAGGGGCTCATGAAAGACCTTGTTTATCGTGAAAAGCCTCGTACCATTCAGGAATTGAAGGCTCAAACCACTGCAAAGTTTGAGGAAATTGATATCGAACTCTGTAGACGTGTGTGCCGCTCTGTGCCTGCTCGGCTGCAATTGTGCATCGATCATGAGGGAGGGCACTTTGAAAATTGCAAGTAAAACAGCTTGGTACAGTTCCGTAATATCTTTTCTTTGAATAAATGGTTAGATAAACATGTCATTCATGTATTTCTACTTTCTGTACACTGTAATACAAATGGCAAAAAACAAACAATCAACTGACAAATCGGGCGCTACTTCTGACTCACCATATATATATATATATAATATATATATATATATATATATATATATAATATATATATATACACAGCATATACCCGTGCTCCTCACGGAGTTGAATGGGTGGCAAAAGGTGGACGAGGCATAATAGTTGATGTTATGGAAGCTGGGAGGGTGTCATTAGGGATGTGATGCACTATGGTTACCTGTCCTTAGTTTTCTAAAGGACCTCCCTGTAGATGACATTTTGGGTGAGTGTCTTGTTACTGAATAGTCATTGTGAGGAATTATTGTCCAGTTTGATTGACATATAGGAGTAACCTCTTGCACGTGAAAATGCAACATATAGTTGGCCATGGAGAACACAGGGGCTGGAGGTATATTCCGAATTTGTCAAATGTTTGGCCCTGGGATTTGTTTATGGTCATGGAGTATGTGAGTCTGACTGGAAATTGCATCCTCTGCAGTGTGACTGGAAGGTTGGCGTCTGATGGGGCAAATTTAACATGATATAGGCCTAGCCTTAGACTGAACAGGAGCAGTGGAGGGTGACCGAGAATCAGAATGCAAATTTCAATGAACGGCACTTTTTGGCACACATCCGACGATCGAACACCGCTGGACGCTTTAATTTGAAGATCACACACGCAAGACACAACCAGCAGTAATGATGGCGGTTGAGAAACGTCAAATTACGTGCAGACGTAAACAGAAATAATATTTTAGCCGCGTCGCGTTGCGAACGCTGGCTCTAAGAGAGCTCCGCGTTGTTCTCTCTCTCTTCTTGTTCTTCTTCTTCTCTGGTGAAGACAAAACCTTTATGACACGGCTCTTGGACACATTTGTCCTTGTTTTTTAAATAAATATTACTTAAAATACAATGTTTCTTGTTACATTTTTTGTGTCAAATTCACCTTCTGAGGTCGTCAGAATGTGCAGAAGAGGGTTTTACATTGCAGACGCTGTTTTTCTAGGAGTGGCATTATGCCTCTCGGTGGTGACGGTCTGTCGACGAAAGACTTAATGACGTCAGCGAATGACCGATGATGTCATGACGGAATTACGCCTCTCAGCGGCGACGTCACACGTCGCCATGCAAACGAACGTAAAAATTAGAAAATCGCCCAAAATTCCCAAACGTGTCCGTCTGCCACGATCTCACAAAGCCCATGTTGTTCATTAGATCACAGAGCACCCGCATGCCGAAAGTGGCGACAATCCGTCCGGCAGTTTTGGAGGAGATACGTCAAATTACACGCAGATGTTAACAGAAATAATATACATATATATATATATATATATATATATATATATATATATATATATATATATATATATATATATATATATATATATGAGTCTGAGTATGTATCATATGAGTATTTGTATTGTATTAGTATTAATATTAGTATGCCTCGTGTTGGCCTCATGGTTAGGCTGGTGGGCTTGGGATGCCTGGGATCAGAGTTCAAATCCCACTTGGCTGTTGAATTAATACCAGGTGGGGTTGACTCTGCCTGTCATCCTTCTGAGGTTAGCAAAATGAGTGCCAGCTTGCTGGCATCCTGTGTTGGAGTGGCGACCTGTCCAGGATTGGTGTCCAATAGCCAAGGAGACTGCTTCGGCAGCACCAATG
>CM068963.1:102094213-102110778 GCA_035128595.1 Eptatretus atami
GGAAGAGGAATGACAGATGTAATTGTTTTTTATTGTAAGGCAGTTGCAGAAGTACATGGAGAAAAGGAAGAAGTTGTTTCTTGGGTTTTTTGACTTGTAGAAAGCATTTGATGGGGTTCCACGTGAAGTAGTAACATGGGCATTGAGGAAGTTAGGAGTGGAGGAATGGTTGATCAGAGTAGTGATGGCAATGCACGAGAGAGAGCGCACAGCTGGTAAGGACAAAAAGGGAACAGTGGTGAGTTTGCAGGTGAAGGTGGGAGTGCATCAGGGGTCGGTACTAAGTCCACTACGATTTGTAGTTGTGATGGAGGTGCTGACTCTGAGCACAAAAGAGGGTTTACCGTGGGAGTTGTTGTAGGTAGATGATCTGGTGTTGATTGTGGAGAGTAGGAATGGACTGAAGGAGGGGATGAACAAGTGGAATGAATGTATGGAGGCAAAAGGTTTGAAGGTGAATATCGGAAAGATGAAGGTGATGGTAAGTGGTAAAACATGTGGTGAGGTGGAAATAACGGGGAAGTGGCTGTGTGTTGTGTGCAGGAAGGGTGTCGGAGTGAACTCCATTCCATGTACAATGTGTGCTGAGTGGGTTCATCAAAAATGCAGTGGTGTGAGAGGGTCATTAACCAGTGTGCTAGCTACATTCAAGTGTACGGTGTGCATGGAGGGAGTTGCAGATGGAGGAAATGTTGAGTTGGATCTTGGAGACAGCATGAAGTTGGAAGGTGTGAAAACAGGTGTGAAAAAAAACCATGGAGAAGGTGGATCAGACTCGGCAACGGTTGCTCGAGTAAGATGTGCATGGAAGGTGTTTTGGGAACTGAGTGGCGTGCTGACGAGGATGGGAGTGTTGTTGAAGTTGAAGGGAAAGGTGTATACTACATGTGTGAGAAGTGCTATGATTTATGGGAGGGA
The DNA here is from genome assembly GCA_035128595.1 of Eptatretus atami. Taxonomy (NCBI): domain Eukaryota; kingdom Metazoa; phylum Chordata; class Myxini; order Myxiniformes; family Myxinidae; genus Eptatretus; species Eptatretus atami. Next base: position 102,095,132 of record CM068963.1, read on the forward strand.
GACATGGGTAATGGACGTACAGCAGCAATGAAGGCTGGAAAGGGTGGAAATGCGAATGGTTCGGTGGATGTGCAGAATATCGTTGAGAGAGAGAGAGAGGAAGACAAATAATGAATAGTGGAAGATGATGGAAATAGAGTCTGTGATGGATGTTGTGAAGAGAAATAGGTTGAGATGGTTGGGTCGTGTGTTGAGGAAGGATGAAAGTGACTGTGTAAGAAGAGTGATGGAAATGAATGTAGAAGGAAGTAGAGGACGGGGAAGACTGAGAAAGACTTGGCTAAAGATGGTGGAAGAAGAAATGCGGGTAAGGGGGTTAACAATGGGGAGATGCAGAAAATATGGCAAAGTGGAGAAGATTGTCATGGGGCCCGCAAGGCTATCCCCCACTCTAGCAGGGAAAATGGCCTTAAAATGCCTGTTGTATTAGAACCCTCAATTGTACTGAGAAACTGTACTACCAAACCAGCGAATGTTTCCACACGAGATAACTGGCAAAACTACCAATTCCGATTCCGTGAATGAGTTTCCATGTGGAGATAGAGCAGCTTCATCCAGGTGGAAACTCAAAATCATAATTGTATTGGCAAATTGATGAAACCTCCCACACACCTCAGGACACCTGCTGGGACCCCAAAACGTTGCACAGAATGTTTGGCAGGGCTCGCCCCAAAACCGAGGGAGTAGTTCACAAACAGACAGACAGTCCTGATTTATTATACAGATACAGGTGCTCAACAATCTGCTCAATGCTGTTCTTGAAATTTAGATGTGATTAATAAAAGTTAAGATTATCGATGAAAATTTATTTATGTGCAATATTTAACAACTCGTATTCTCTGCTGTAATGTTTTAACAATTTGCAGTTACCGTACCTTTCATTGTTGCTGCTCATTTGGATTGTCATTCAGGTTGATTATGGCAGCCGACTCATTAAATCTTCTCATATGCAGTTCCTATAATTAGCTTAATATTGTTTAAAGTGCATTAATTTGCAGCTCAACAGAAAAGATGTCCCGTTTATGGACTGGAGGTGCTGTTCATCATCTGTCACCTTGACTTTGTTGAGCCCGAAGCAATGGCCATTTTCAATGTCAGTATTAAATAAACTGAAGCAAAAGGTCTTTTGTCCAATCACAAACTAGCAGATTGCTTGTCCATTCATAAAGTAATCCACAAGACTATCCTTCATCTGCTGCTCTGGGAAGTACTGGATATCTTTTTAGTTTTCTGGCTAAAATTTTGCTTCATTTCCATCATGTCATCTAACAAGTTAACTGCATTCTTCTTCCAACATTTTTTTCTCGTTGCTTGAATTTGCTTCCAGTTTCACTGCAGTCCATATAAGTAAAGGATTAACTGGCACCAGTTGCTGTATTTAATCTCGTTTGGTAATGTTCCACACCCCATTACATTCCCTCCATGCATCCATGACCATACTGTTTCAAGAGCATCGGTTCTGTCGAAACGGTTTTTCTGGCTGAAAAATGACCCTGGATAGGTTGCTACTCTGCCACAAGGACCCCATTATATTATAGTATATTAACCATTCCATAAATTTCTCATTTTATTGTGTGTGTGTGTGTGTGTGTGTAATTGCTATTGTTGGCTGCTATAGCCACATGTGGGTGGGTTTCAAGAGGTGGAATGGAGACCCACTAGGTCCGCACGCATTCTATTATATGATGCTTTCATGACGATACGTGTAGCACTTGAAGGCTCTACATTCAAAAGATCAATGACTCCGATGACAAGTGTACAAAGACAGCTGTCACAAGTAAACAGGTATCAAATCGTGATCTGTTTTTCAAAAATGAAACAAAAAAAAAGGAACATAAGTGCTCAAAATTTGGTTATCAGAGGGTTCTCTCAACTGGAATATCTCAATGTGGACAATATGATTCTTTCACCCTGTGGGGAATTTGAACTGCACTGCAAATTCATCAACTGATTGTAAAGACTATTCATAATATACTCAAAAAACTACTGTTATAATAATGGGCAAAATGAATCGTGTGTGCTGCCAGTGTGCAGGTACAATAATTGCGCCTTGACGACGTGAACAAATATCATTTCACAGAATTGCACAAAGAACAGTCGAAGCCATTAAAATAAGTACAGTGAGATGCCAACATGATATCACATGTGACATTACAACAGGACACAAAACCATTTGCAGCCTGGTGAGCTGGAAGTTCCAAGCAGTTGATAAATCCTGACCACAGGCCAAAAAGCACAATTAGGAGATTGAATTCTGCGGGTAGTCTTTAAATTTTAAAGGCTTGTTTGACAACTATGATCTCACACCTTTTTGGTTGAAAGACCCATGAGGCTCATATCAAAGCGATAGATGTAAGTATACACGATCGAGGCTCGTGGAAAAGCTTGAGCAAAACGAAAGGGACAAAAAAAAAATGTGAAAAGGGAAGCACCAACAGCAGAGTAGAAGTGAGAGTGAGACTGAGATCAAGGAGATGGGGAAAAGGACTCATGGGGTGAACAAGCTGCACACAAGCAGAATGAAACACGGTCGAGGTGGTTCTGAAGTAGGCTTAGCCATGTATCGTTTCTTCAAACAATGTCACACATTTGCTGTCATGCCTTTGCCTCATCCCAGCAGATATTATGACCTCAGGAAATTATTGATCGATTGACCATTCCAACTCCGTCCCTCCCTCCAAACTTATTTTCCCCTTTCCATGACAGTAATGGTACTGCTAAATCTGAGACAATCTAGGAGGCCATTTTTAATGACAGTCACAGCTGGTGCCCTTGTCTAATTAGTTACTTTACTGCAGCCTATAGAGTATTAAAGCAATTTGACACTATTTACGGCAGTGTGGTAATGGCTGCAGTTCGCTCACTGATCTTTAAGCATGGGTATCTGTGGGATATAAATCGCACCTTGTGAGATGCTCCGATAACCACGAGCGGAAATATACCCACATTGTGTTCATAAGGAAGCCATGCTGTTACAAAACAAAGACGAGAATAATCTCTGCTTCTTCCACAACCTCGATTCTGTCTGCCTTAAAAGATGTCTTCACACAACGATACTTTTATGCATCTTCAAGCGGCTGGTCGATGACACCAGGGAGACGAATTACATGATGGTATGGTGTAAACAAGATGATGATCGAAATCAAAGCTTATCCGTAAGGGATCGTTGTTGGTGTGGATTTCCCATGACCCACAATTTCCCATGATGTAAGGGAGCATGACCCAGCACAAACTCACACAACCTATTCGAAAGGAGACCTGCTACTAACCCAAACGAGAGAGTTCATAGAACATGATACCCCCTGCAGTGTTTTAAGTATATGCAGGAGGGCCTTGCCGTTTGCGGGGATTACATTCTTGAAAATCCCCGTGAATTGCAAATCAGCAAAATTCGGGGTAATGGGGAAAATAGGGTTAGGGACTTCAGCTTTAAAATTTGTCCAAACTTGTACTTTTAATTATCATGTTTGTGCATGGTTTTTGTGCTATTTTCATGAATAAATTATTACTATTATTATTATTATTATTAAGCTTATGCCTGGTGTTGGCTTTATGGTTAGGGTGGTGGGCTTGGGATCCTAGGATTCTGAGTTCAAATCCCACTCTGCTGTTGAATTAATACCAGGTGGTGTTGACTCAGCCTGTCATCCTTCTGAGGTCGGCAGAATGAGTGCCAGCTTGCTGGTGTCCTGTGTCGGGGTGGCGACCCATCCAGGATTGTACCCCATAGCCAAGGAGGCTGCTTCGGCATCACCAACGCTCTGCACAGAGTATGGTCCCAATGGATGGATGCAGACTATTGACAGCATCCCAAACAAATGACAAATTACAGCTCTGAATAGTGCTGGGAAGTAAAGGGTAAACCACCTTGTGTAATCCTGCTGTGAGCCCACTTTGACACCATTGAACCCCTTTGGGAATGTGGAAGCTGCTGGGGAGAAGGGGGAAGAGAGATTCAATGAATGCTCTACACAGAGTATGGTCCCAGTGGATGGATATGGAGCCTGTGGCTGCTGGTTGCATCATTGTTGGGAGTGTGGCTGTGCTGCTGATCCAGTGCCCCCTGTTTCCAGCAAGCTGCTACTGATTTTGCCGACCTCGGAAGGATGACAGGCTGAGGCAACCCATGTTATTTAACGGCACAACAGGGGCTGAACTCAAGACAGTAAGAACTTAAGCCAACTACCTTGACCGTTAAGCCAACACCAGAATTATTTTCCTGCATGAAGAACATAAAATAAAGTTTACTTACTTGAGTTATTAAGATCATAAAACTTACTTTTAATAATGATGATAAACTTCATCCAATGTTGATGATGGTGAGGATAAAGATGAATTGATGGAGATGATCGTAGTATCATTGTACGTAGCCATTATTGCAGCATCTTATTCACCCCGACACATGCCAGGCCCTCTAATGCTATTTCTCGATATATTGCATGGCTCTTGGAAGCATGATGAAGGTCATTTGTTTTACACAGTCTTCGAGTATATAATTCAATTTAAATAAGGGTTTAAAGGGGGATAAATAAAAGAAATCCCTGGTTTTACCGACATTTTCCCAGCGGCTATTACACCACCCTGTCTAACACTTAATATTAGTTATTCGTGCCTGGTGTATGTGTCCATTATATTTTCCTTAAAAACAGTAAGTTTCCTGTTTGGAATGATTTTCAATTTTGTTTGGCTGCCAGGAAGGCACAGTAAAAAAAAGTCACCTCACTGATCTCTGCACGGCACGTGCGATCGGGATGGATTCAAGGCCAAAGTATGGGAAATGAAAGACTTGTCTTTTGCTTCATAATTCCGATTTGTGTTCAAAATATAACATTCAATTCAAATAAGTCATTCCTCGATCATAAACTGATATGACGGATGGACAGACGGACGGACGGACATGAACCAATTGCTTAACCCCACTATTCGCTTCGCATGCGTGGGGTAAATATCGATTTGCATGACTTCATGGAGGAGATGCAGCACATTTGATTCGTCACAGCCTATGTTTTTGACACCAATATTCCTCATACTTATTCACAGGTTCTTCATTGCCACTGGGCACAAAAGTGTGACAGTGGTCTACGCCTGCCGAAAGATCCTGGAGGTGACTTTCCACCGTTCATCAGACAATTGATTTCCATGTGGTTTGTAATAGGAAAGACAAAGAAAAAGGTTCACTTAATGTATCGATTGTTCCTTTCCACCACACAATGAACATTACAGTGCAGCGTTTGCCTTGTTATCAGAAAGCAACCATCATACTTTGTTGAGATTCATGTAATTTAAATTTGCAATGGATCTTCAGAGCAAGCAAGCGCAAATATTATTTATGAATACAACTGTGTAATACAAGTACTGCATCAAATAATGTTACTTCGCTAAATACAAATAATTTGCACCCAGCATGCAGAAATTTGGAAAACTTTATAAGGTATGGGAATCAAATCACTTAATCAATTTTTTTTTAAACCGATTTCAAACACCACTTTACTGAATATGGTGGTGTAAATTGCTTCACATGGCAATAGTCTCAATCTCTTCAATGTACTTGTTTGGAGAAATAACACTGAGACGAGCATTAGTTGCTTTGGAAGATGGAATATCCATAAGTGGCAGGAAAACTAGCAAACTCAGGTGTGCAAATGAAATAACACTGCTGTTATAAAAGAGCCATAAAGAGTTTGAAACTGTACTGTAGGTCAGAAGGGAGATAGTGAAGATGGGTTTATTTATTTACACTAACAAGGCCAAAATAATGATTGCAGGTGACTATCAACGAGAGAAAGAGATAAAACCACAAGGAAAGGCAATCAAAATTGTGTGAACATTTAATTATCTTGGTGGGCCGATTTCCAACACAGGAGACTGCTCGATGGAAATCAAAAGAAGAACTGCATAAGGAAAGACATCAATGGCGGTGCTTTGTAAAATTTTGTCAGATCGGGGAACAAGTACCAACCCCAAGATTTGGCTCATCAGATCTCTGGTGTTTCCTTCCAGATGATATGGGTGACTACGGCTCAGCAGAAAAAAAAAAGGAAGAGTGAAACACTTGCAATACGGTGTTGGTGTAAATTGCAGAAGATTCTGTGGACTGACAAAATCAACAAACAAAAGCCTGGTGTTGGCTAAAGGGTTCAGGTGGCTGTTTTAAGTATTGTAGCATAGAGTTTGAGCCGCAGCCGTTGAAGTAACACCAGGGAGGTCGACTCAACCTGTCATCCTTATAAGGTCAGCAAAATGAGTACCACCTTGCTGGTTAATGGGGGCATTGCGTCAGCGGCACAGCCACGCCCCCAGTAAATGATGCAGCCAACCAGCCACAGGCTGCATACGAATAAATAAAACAAGGAAGATGTCATGCATGGCATGATATTTGTGAAATCCATAAAATAAATTTGACCTTAAAAATAATTGGTGATTGAATTAAATGACAAAACACACAAATCCTTTTCAAATTTGAAGTCAAAATGATGAAAATTTACAACTACGTCGACTTTTTGGCCTATGTTGACCTCAAAAATACTTGTTAGTTGAATTCAGTGACTTGATATGCAAATCCTCTTTTAATTTCAAGTCAATGGGATGAATGAAAATTGAGAATTTTAGAAATTCCACCTAAGTTGTTGACCTTTGGCTTACGTTGACCTTTTGGCCTACGTAGACCTCAGAACTAATTGGCTGGTTGAATTCAGTGACCTCATATGCAAATCCTGTTCACATTTCTAGTTATTCACGAGAAAATTGAGGATTTTAGTAATTTGACAAATTTGTTGACCTTTTGACCTCAAAAACAAAAGGCTTCTTGCTTATGACGAACTCAACCATGTAGTGAAGTTTTGTGAAGATCGGGTTAAAATTGTGACCAATAGGCGATAAACATAAAAACACACAGACAGACAGAATATGTGCTCTACCGAGTTCCCTTCGAGTTCAAAAATGTATTGGGCTGAGACGTTCTCATGGATCAGACATTGCGTGGTGGAGGTATGTGCTCCACCGAGTGCCATTCTCGGTACCACCATGACCGAAGGTGGAAGGAGGTTATGTTTTCACCCCTGTCTGTCTGTCTGTCTGTCTGTTTGTTACTTGCAAAATCGAATATTTTTCAAGCATATTCCATCCATCCATCGGGACCATACTCTGTGCAGAGCGTTGGGGCTGCCGAAGCAGTCTCCTTGGCGATTGCGCACAATCCTGGATGGGTCACCATTTGGACACAGTATACCAGCAAGCTGGCACTCAAGTATATTGGTCGGTCGATTTTGTTGTTCTGTCACTCTGTTTGTTTGTTTGTCAATCACCTTCAGATCACAATTGAAAACTGATCTTCTCAAAACTTCACCGAGTTGCAGCGGTAGTCTCAACTGAGAAGCCCATTGATTTTGAGGTCAAAGATCATCTTTGGGTCAGCTTTGTAAAATTGCCATTTTTCATCCGATTGACTTGAAATTTGAAAAGAATGTGCACATTGTGTCAATGAATTGGGAAACCAACGATTTTTGAGATCAAAAGGTCAAAGGTCAACTCAAGGTCAAACTTCTAAAATCATCAATTTTCATCCCATTGACCTGAGCTTTGATTAAGATTGTTTTGGAGAGGCAACCTTTGGAGAAGGGGGGGGAGGGTAGAATTTGCAAGTATTGTGCTCTGCACGACGTGTTTTTCTTGTTTGTTTGTCTGTCTATTTGTGTGCAGGATATCTCAAAAAGGTGTGGACGGATTCGAATGAAATTTGTTGGAGAGATTGGGTGTGTGACATGGATGAACTGTATACATTTTGGTAATGATCCGGATCCGGCCGCTATAATTTTTAAAGTGATTCTTCACCATTGGAAGATCGGGACGAAAACGATAAATTGCACGATTTTTCAAAAAGTTTTTGACAAATTTGGACGAAACTTGGCGGACACGTTAGGTGTACCAAAATAAAGAATTGATACAATTTTGGTGAAAATCCGAAATTTTTTTAAGTGATTCTTCACCATTGAGAGAAAAGGTTAAATTGATATATCACGATGTCTCAAAAAGTTGTGGACAGTTCCGGATCCGGATGAAATTTAGTGGGAAGGTTGGATGTGTGACAAGGACGAATTGATTATATTTTGGTGTAGATCCGGATCTGGATCCGGACATGAGAATTTTTTCAGTAATTCTTCACCATTGAGAGACTGAGACAAAAATGATAGATAGCACGATGTCTCAAAAAGTTGTGGATGGATTCAGACGAAACTTGGTGGACATATTGTGCGTGCGACAAGAAATAATTGATTTAATTTTAGTGAAGATCTGAATTTGGAGAAGATGGTTAATCACAAAACGGAAGATTTGCACCCTGACATCCAGGTCATATGATCTCGAAGAGCCAATAGAATGGCTTGACAAAGAACACTCACAAGGCAGGAATTGAAAGTATCCCCTGGCGGCAGCACGTGAGCAATCAACAATGGTTGTGAATGTATACAAGTCTGGAGACGGCGATGGTTCACGAGCAATGTACACGGTTCGCCTTTTTTATTTTTTGACCTTCGAGGGGACGCCACGGGCAAACTGGCGGGAATCGGGAAAAACGTAAAGGATGAAAGTTGTAGTACTCGAAGAGCACTACTTGCATACCAACTTTCATTCGAAACAGTTCAAAACCAGAGGAGCTCGATGCCCAATTTATTGATTTTTTTGACATTTTCTAAGTTCGTGACCTTGTGACCTTGACCTTGGGACGAAAATGAAAAATCTAGCTCTGTGGGGCTATGCCGGTGCCATTGGGCTAACCAAATACTGAAACCGCTGCCAGATTCGACAAAACCCCTCGGAGAAGATGTAACTTGAAATTGGCTACCCCCTAAAAACACATGTTTTTTTGGGCGTGGCTCCGCCCATAATGGGTGCAGCACGCCCATTCTCCGGAAAACACAACTAGATCATGATACAAACACTTGCACCCTAATTTTATCAGGATCGGATCAAAACCCACGGAGCTATGCTCGGACAGACAGACAGACAGACAGACACACACACACAAACGAATATAGTGGTCACTCTGGCTGGCGCTCGTGAACCAATAAGGTCAGGTATGGGAGCATGCACCAGAGCAGCGCTCACTGCGTCCACTTTCCGCCGGTTACTCCAGGGGCTCCGTCTGGCCATCCCCCAGGCGGATGCCTGCCCGACCCATCTCCTTGAGATGCTGATCAACCTGCTGCAACCACGAGGCATGTGTTCGGCCATTGGCCTCCTCCACTCATGAGACTCCCTCGCTGAGAGAATCTGGTGAGCAGAATCAGCGTCAGGAAACGAGCCACATGTCCATACAGCCGCAACTGACGCTCACGGACGATGCAGGTAACAAATCTCATCTGAGTCTCTCTCAGCAACCGCTCGTTGGACACAAAGTCCGACCAGCGATAGCCAAGGATTCTCCGAAGAGACGTTACCAGAGAATTAAGTCTCCATCTCAGATCCTTGGTCAGAGTCCAAGTCTCGCATCCATCGAGCAAGACTGGAAGCACCAAGGACTGAAACTCGGACTTTCGTCATCCCGCAAAGGTACCGGCAGCACCACACCCCATTATCCAGTGAATCCATGACTCCCCAGGCCCGACCCAGACGTTAATTGACCTCTGACTCACAGCACGTAGAGACATGAATATCACTGCCAAGTTAAGTGAATCTCTCGACGACCTCAATATCCTCACCACAAACAGGCACAGACAGGACAGCGGCATCCAAGATGTTAATGAAGCCTGGATCTTAGTTTTGACACAGGAAACCCTAATCCCAGCAGCTCCGACTCTCATTCAGCACCTCGAGGGCCCCCGAAAGGATATCTAAAGTCTCCGCAAAGATGACTGCATCATCTGCGAAATCAAGGTCAGAGATCGTGACATTCCCAAACGATGCACCGCAGCTTGATCTCTCCGACGTCCTCCCTCGAATCCAGTCCATACAAGTGCTGAAAAGTGTGGGGGCCAGTACACACCCCTGACGAACTCCAGTAACAAACTGGAAATAAGTCAGAGATGGTACCACCATAACTCACAAGCACTCTCAGTGCCAGAGTGGAGTTCATACATCAGATCAATCAGTTTTGGTGCACCCCACGAAGACCTAGAATCCTCCAGAGGATATCCCGATTCACTAAATCGAACGCTTTACAGAAATCAACAAAGGCTGCAAGCAGCCCCTCCCGAAACTCTCGCTCTGGTTCGGTGAGGACCCGAAGAGCAAGGATACGGTCAATCGTTGACCTCTTTGGTATAAAAGCTGACTGCTCTGGACGCTGTGCTCAAGCAGATGGTGGCGAACCCTATCAAGAATTATCTGAGCAAAGACTTTGCCTGGCACTAGAGCAGCGTCCCCCTTGATAGTTGTTGCAGTCTTGGCGATCACCCTTCCCTTTCCAGAGAGGGACAACAAGGCCCTCTTCCAGTCAGTTGGGATGATGCCTGTGTTCCAGGCAGAGCACAGAACTCATGCAATGACAGAGCGCAGCATTTCCACCATCCTTGAGAAGTTCAGCATGGATGCCACAGATCCCTGGAGCTTTACCCCATTTCAACCAGTTCACCGCAGCCTGGGTTTCCACAAGCGAAGGTGGACCACAGTTGATTGAGAGTTCAGCACAGGGATTGTAACACCCCTGACGTCCAACTCGGCAGCTGGTGGATCATCCTGTACAACCGCTCAAAGAACCGGCCCAGCAAGCCTCAATTCGGACTCCTCTGTCAAGAGCCTACACCCTCTGCTCTAACTGCAGTGCACCGAGGGATGGGCTTGGATGAACGCAATGCTCGAATCCCCTGTAAGCAGGATGAGAATCCTTGACCACAGGTGATGCTCTACCCCCTCACAAGTTCCTCGCACATAGGCTCCTTCTCCACCCTTAGTGCATGTACAGTTTTACGCCTCAGCTCCCTGAACAGCTCAGCTCTGCCATTCAGCCTGCCTGCCACTCTGGTCAATGGTATCCAGTGTCCCTTGAGCGACAAAATTCTTTTTGCCCCACGGTGAGTCCAAGACATCCACGGCAACATCAAAGACGGTGGTCTTGAAGGCACTCCACAACTCTTCAGGACTTCCAAAGCACCAGACTCTCAAATCTCCACTCAGCTGTTTGCAAACTCCTCAGCTACCCTCTCATCCTTGAGCTTGCCAACATCCAGCCTAGGCTGGGATGGTACCATTCTCCTGATTTATGGTGCAACTTCAGAGTTGCTACAACAAGCCGGTGGTCAGTATTGAGGAACTGAGCACTCCTGTAGACCCTGCAGTTCTGGATCATCCTCCAGCGACCATCAATGAGGACCTGGTCAATCTCCTTTGCCACATCACCAGTGTTGGTATACCAAGTCAGCGATGAGCTTGTGAGTGCTGAAACCATGAACCGGCAACCCTAAGTCCATGACTTCTTGCAAAGTCAAGGAATTTAGTGCTATTCTGGTTCATAGTTCCCGACACATGGGGACCAACACACGTCTCATAATTCATTCCTTTCAGTTCCAGTCGATGCAATGAAATCCCCCAAGACTTGAAGTGTATCTCGTCTGGGGCACTGATCAACCACAGACTCGAGCGTGGCTAGAATGCATCCTTCACGGTGAGATCACTCGCCTCAGTCGGAGCATAAACAGAGACCAGGGAAATGACACCTAAGGAGTACGAATCCTTAGTCTCATAATACGCTCGTTGACCGGTGTTACCTCCAATTATCATTGGAGTCAGCTTATTGGACACAGCTACAGCAACTCCTTGGGAATGCGTAACCATCAGAGCGGCCAGACCAATAGTAGGTGTAACCACCCCATCATGATCTCGCCGCAATCCGGTCTCTGAACCTCAGAGAGTGCTGCAATACCGATGTCCAAATGCTTGACTCAGATGATAACAGAGACAGGTTGATCATCCTCTATTAGGGATCGTCATTCCAGGCACCCACCCGAAGGGACCACCTCAGGTATAACCCAAGGAAACCGCCGTCTGGTGGACGACACCTCAGCACCTCTCTGACACACTCTTCCGCAATCTGACCGGGAATGTTACCCCGTGGTTTCCCTCTATCATCAAAGATGGGGTCCCGAAGGCTTTGCTCCAATCCTGTCATACAGTGAGCTGCCCTGCGACGGGAGCTGCACAGGAGGTACTCCCACGGAGTGGGTTTTCAGATTTCTTTGTGTTTTTTGTGTTTTGCGGAATGAATGTTTTACGGTGGCCGGAGTGAAAAATACCTGCCACCAACCTTCTGAATAAAAAGTACCCAACTGCAGGAGGAACGTCCGCAGACACAGTTGGACACTAGATATGGATGGCCAATTGGCTCACAGGAGCTCCTCCACCCTTGAGCATCTACTAAGCATCTGATTAAAACTTTTAAATTCCATCACTTTATTTTTTCAATAACAAAATAAAAATAAGGAAAATTATACCAAATGTGACGTCGAGAAACAAAATAGTTTTCAGATGTTTCCTTAAACTATGATATTGTCTGGTTTTCCGACCAAATCTGAAAAGGTTCTTGTGAGGACTGAGCGTGGGTTGGACAGGATGACATGGGTGAGATATACACACTCTCCTCAAAGCTGCTAAGCTATCAGGCCTAGCCTGGGTTCGAATCCCGACCTACCTATAAACTGTCATCCGGTGTTTCACAGGCATGATGATTCATCAATGTGTGTGCCCGCCCTTGGTTGGATGTTAAGCGGGGCATCCTGTCTGCTAGCATTAGTTGCTGGGCATTAAATATACCATGGTGTCCTTTCTGAAGACGAGGTGAGCTATCATCAGCACTATGAACAAAATTACAAATTTCTGCCTGAATCCAGCAGAGGGCATTGCATCAGTGACACAACCGTGCTGTCAGCCAATGATGCTACCCCACAGCTTTTGTGCTGCATTTTGAAGAACGACTCAACGACTGGAATGATGCCCCAGAATACTGTGTATTGTGTCCATTTGATGAGATTTCATTTCTTCAACAAGGTGATTTTTACCACAGATGGTTTTATTGATTAATTTGTAATAACAGAAATAGAACATTTATTCAGTTCAAAATAATAAAAATACTTCATAAAGATTTGTGACATTTTGGGAGAAAGGTTATGAAGGATGGTTGATATCATGAAAGGGAGTTGGAGATTGAAAAGATGGAGGTGTTGCGATGAAGAGAATCCTGTTTGAAGCCAAAAACAAACACCGAGCATGGACTGGAACACATGAGATCGGAAGGATACCGAAAGAGAGGTGTAGAAGGCTAGAATGAAAGTGAAATGATCGACGGGAGCCATGAGCACACATGTTGACGAGTAATCAGAAAGTTCCAGCTTGACCATTAATGATTTGTTCAGGACCAAATCAATATCGTCGACGAGGTACTCTTGTTTTATATTTGTTTAAAAACAGCTTTTTGTGTATTTTCACAAGGACCTCTGCCACAGAAGTTCCACCATGAGTTGTCAAATGAAAGGACTGAAATCAGAGCAATAAATAAATGAAAATAACTCCATAGAAAGGTCCTCCTCCTCCTTGCAAGAAGCACAAGCTAGTGAGTAGCATCATTGAGTGAAGAGCACGGCTGTGCCACTGATGCAAGTCCCGATGATAACTGGCACCCTCTTTCCAACCTCGGAAGGAGTGACTGGCTTAAGTCAACCCCACCTCGTGTTAAGTCAATGAGAGACAGAGGAACAAACTCAGGACCCTAAGATCCCAAGCCAGCCACCCAAACTGCTAAAGCCATCAACGCAGGCTTAAATAAGTTGCAAAGGAAATCCAACAAGGACATGGTGGCAACACTGGAGATGATTCCCCGTCATACGACCACTGAAATAAAACCAACAACTGGACAGCTGAATTTCTTTGAGAAAGAAAACAGCACTGTGTCTGAGCCAAGATAATGATGTCCCAAAGAGGGCAAAACCACACCAGAAGAGGTCTAATGCATTCCACAAGCTTTGACCAACAACAGAAGATGAACAGTTAACGTTGCGTGATACCAAATCCGAATCATGGTTCAGAGCACTCCATCCTAACACCAAGAATCAGCATCTGGATACAAGAATTTTATTCCATCATGTGAAAGTTCGTCAGTGAGAGGGTACTCTGGATATTGACTGCTGATTTGGGAGAGAGCTTGATTTGACCTCCAGGAATTAGTTTGCAGCCGGTTTTAAAGCAAACTAAGAGGCCTCATGAACAGCCAATTTGGTGATTCAGGAAGAGTTTACGGCGTTCAACTGCTTTGATATTGAGACCAAATAGGCCAGCAGCTACGCCTGGTACACACATTGCGACAGGCCGGATTAAGACGTATTCGGGCCCTCGGCCATTTTTAAATGGTTCAAGACCATATCATTGCTCTATTTTGTCTCTTCACATTCAGTTATGTTGAAGATTATGCAAAGTTTTCATCCTAAAGCCACAGGTGCAGGGGCCCTTAAAATGTTGCCCGAGACAATGGCCTGACTGGCATGGGTTTTATCCTGGCCCCGATTGTGCGATGAACCCTTGGTGCTCGCCAAACTTACCTCCCTGGAAGTTCAACAACATTGAAGCGTCATCTGAAAGTTTGTGCGCTTTGCCAGTGTCGAGGCACTCATGACTCTCCATTTCATCAGGTGGGAGACATTATATTGAGGATTACTGTTGCTGATGAACTGCCACAGTTGTAAGATGCCATGAACAACAGGGCACCGCGGGAAAGTTGCGGGAGAGTGTTGCATTTCTCCAGAACAATGCATCACCATATATGGTCTTGGTTGCAATGACTGCAAGCAACCAAACTGTGGCCCCTTTACTGCCTTCTCCAGGAACATTATATTCTGTTGAACCAGTATCCTTTATGTTTCTTTCTGCTTCTTTCCCCAAGTTAAAGGAAGACCTTTGAAGCAAACAGTTTTTTGTGAAATGAGGAAATGATTTTCAGAGGTTGAGAACATTCGAAAAAGCAAGCGTCAGGCTGTTTACAAATTCTCCTTGATCAAGATACACAGAGTGGACGAACTGCAAATTCATCTCAAGGGAACAATGGTTGAAAAATAAAAAAAGAATTTTAAACAATTTTTTCTTTTTTGGTCAGGCTAGAAAACTGAACACCCGTAAACGTTGAACTGGAATAATGAAGGTGGAGGTTTGGATGAGAGAGTAAAATGAGAATCCCAAGGAAGGAGAAACATGAAAGATCTTATGGAAAGGAACTTTAATTCAGGCGTATAGATTATGAAAAGAAATTTTAAAATAATAATAACAATGAATGTTTTAAGACAGGATTTGAATTATATCTTGATTGAAGTTCTTTTGATGGGAATCGCAGTGTGTTTGGTAAGCTGGTTGGGGTGAAGATGTGCAGGAAAAAAACGAAGTGGCATTTCTGATTGACCAAGTCCTTGAAGTCGATGAGTGGAGGAGACTGATGGTCACAGTTCAGACTGGAGATGATTCAGCCAGAATAATTGAAGTCAATTCCAGATTATGGCAGCAGCTAATGGAGGGGAAGAAAAGTAAGTGCAATGCTTGGAGTTAAATGTGTTGTTTGGAGTGACAGTCACACATGATGTACAGTCAAAAGTCATGCATATGTACAGTAAGGAGTCAAGCATGATGTCAGAAGGAGTCATGTAGATGTACAGTTATAAATCATGCATGAATCCTCTCGT
>CM068963.1:102120146-102140191 GCA_035128595.1 Eptatretus atami
ACCGGCTTGTTGTAGCAACTCTGAAGTTGACCATAATCAGGAGAATGGTACCATGCCACCTAGCTGGATGTTGGAAGCTCAGGATGAGAGGTAGTGAGGAGTTTGCAACAAGCTGAGGGAGATTTGAGGAGTCTTGGTGCTTTGGGAGTCTGAGAGGTTTGGAGTGCCTTCAAGACCACCGTCTTTATGTGCGGTGGATGTCTTGGATCACCGTGGCAAAGAAGAATTTTGTCGTCAGGGACACTGGATAACCCATTGACCAGAGTGGCAGGGCCAGGCTGAATGGCAGAGCTGAGCTTGTTTCAGGAGCGAGGCGTAAAACTGTACATGCATAAGGGTGGAGAAGGGCCTATGTGCGAGGATCTGTGAGGGGGTAAGAGCATCATGTGGTAAGGATTCTCATCCTGCTTTACAGGGGAATTCGATCCCCCGCATTGCGTTCATCCTAAGCCATCCCTCGGTGGCAAACTGGCAAGTTAGGGCGAGGGTGGTAGGCTTTGACAGAGGAGTCGAATTGAGGCTTGCTGGGCCGGTTAATTTTGAGCGGTTGTACAGGATGATCACCAGCTGCGAGTTGGACGTCAGGGGTGTTAGCAATCCCTGTTGCTGACCTCCAATCAACTGTGGTCCACCTTCCGCTTTGTGAAACCCGGCTGCGGTGAACTGGTTGAAATGGGGTAAAGCTCAGGGATTCTGTGGCATCCATGCTGACTTCTCAAGGATGGTGGAATGCTGCGCTCATGTCATTGCATGCAGTTCTGTGCTCTGCTGGACCACAGGCATCACCCAACTGATGGAGAGGGGCCTTGTTGTCGCTCTCTGGAAAGGGAGGGTGATCGCAAGACTGCAACAACTATCAAGGGGACGCGGCTCTCTGGCCAGGCAAGTCTTTGCTCAATAATCTTGATAGGGTTGCCCACATCTGCTTGAGCAGCAGCGCTCCGAGCAGTCAGCTTTATACCCAAGAGTCAAGATTGACCGTATCCTTGCTCTTCTTCGGGTCCTCACCGAACGCAGACGAAGTTTTCGGGAGGGGTGCTTGCAGCCTTTGTTGAATTTCTGTAAAGCGTTCGATTTAGTGAATCGGGGATAATCTCTGGAGGATTCTAGTCTTCGTGGGTGCCACCAAAACTGATTGATCGTGTTGAACTCATCTGGCACTGAGAGTGCTTGTGCGTTATGGTGGTTACCATCTCTGACTATTTCCAGTTTGTTACTGGGAGTTGTCAGGGGTGTGTACTGGCCCCACACTTTTCAGCAACTTGTATGGACTGGATTCGAGGGAGGAACGTCGGGAGAGATCAAGGCTGCGTGCATCGTTGGGAATGTCACGATTCTGACCTTGATTTCGCAGATGATGCAGTCACTTTGCGGAGACTTTAGATATCCTTTGGGGGCCCTCGAGGTGCTGAATGAGGAGTCGGAGCTGCTTGGGTTACGGGTTTCCTGTGTCAAAACTAAGATCAGGCTTCATTAACATCTGGATGCCGCTGTCCTGTCTGTGCTGTTTGTGGTGAGGATATTGAGGTGTGAGAGATTCACTTACTTGGGCAGTTGATAGTTCATGTTTTACGTGCTGTGAGTCAGAGTCAATAACGTCTGGGTCGGGCCTGGGGGAGTCATGGATTCACTGGATATGGGGTGTGGTGCTGCCGCTACCTTTGGGGATGACGAAAGTCCGATCTTCAGTCTTGGTGTCCAGTCTTGCCTTCGATGGACTAGCAGAGACTTGGACTCTGACCAAAGGCATCTGAAGATGGAGACTTATTCTCTGGTACACGTCTCTTCGGAGATCCTTGGATATCCGCTTGGTCGGACTTTGTGTCCAAGAGCGTGCTGGAGAGACTCAGATGAGAATTTGTTACTGCATCGTCCGTGAGCGTCAGTCTGCGGCCTCCGTCATGCGACCACTCGTGGCTCGTTTCCACCTGACGCTGATTCTTGCTCACAGAATTCTCTCAGCGAGGGAGTCTCATGAGTGGAGGAGGCCAATGGGCCGAACACATGCTCGTGGTGCAGCAGGGGTTGATCAGCATCTTCAAGGAGGATGGGTTCGGGCGGCATCCGCCTGGGGGATGGCGCAGAACGGATCCCCCATCGGAGATACAGCGGAAGTGGACGCAGTGAAGCGCTCTCTGGTGCATCGCTCATACCTGACTTATTGGTTCAAACGAGCGCCACCAGAGTGACCATATATTCGTTATGTGTGTGTGTGTCTGATTAGTCTGATATAGTTCTGTCGACGATACAGCTTCGTGGGTTTGAATTCCGCTCCTGATAAAATTAGGGTGCAAGGTTTGTATATGATCTAGTTGTGTTTTCCGGAGATGGGCGTGCTGCACCCATTATGGGCGGAGCCACGCCAAAAAACATGTGTTTTAGGGGGTAGCCATTTCAAAGTTTACCTCTTCTCCGAGGGGTTTTTTGGTCGAATCTGGCAGCGGTTTCAGTATTTGGTTACCGCAATGGCACGGCATAAGCCCAAGAGCTAGATTTTTCATTTTCGTCCCAAGTCAAGGTCACAGGTCACGAACTTAGAAAATGTCAAAAAAATCATAAATTTGGGCATCGAGCTCCTCTGGTTTTGACTGTTTCGAATGAAGTTTGGTTATGCAAAGTGTGCTCTTCAGTACTACAACTTTCATCCTTACGTTTTTCCCGATTCCGCCAGTTTTTGCCCGTGGGTCCCCTCGAAGGTCAAAAATAAAGCGAACCGTGTACATTGCTCGTGAACCATCGCCGTCTTCAGACTTGTATAACATTCACAACCATTGTTGATTGCTCACGGTGCTGCGCAGGGGATACTTTCACAATTCCTGCCTTGTGATGTTCTTTGTCAAGCCATTCTATTGCTCTTCGAGATTTGCATATGACCTGATGTCCAGGGTGGCAAATCTTCGTTTTGTTGATTAACATCTTCTCCAAATTCAGATCTTCACTAAATTAAATAATTATTTCTTGTGCACGGCACATATGTCCAGCCAGTTTCGTCTGAATCATCCAGCAACTTTTTTGGACATCGTGCTATCTATCATTTTGTCTCAGTCTCTCAATGGTGAAGAATTATGAAAAAATTCTCATGTCCGGCTCAGAATCCGGATCTCCCAAAATATTCATTTCGTCCTTGGTCACACATCCACTTCACTAAATTTCTATCGGATCCGGAACTGTCACAATTTTTGAGACTCGTGATATATCAGTTTAAACCTTTTCTCTCAATGGGAAGAATCACTTAAAATTTTCGATTTTCACCAAAATTGTAATCAATTCTTTTTTTGGTAACTAACGTGTCCGCCAGTTTTCGTCCTAATTTTGTCAAAACTTTTTGAAATCGTGCATTTATCGTTTTTCGTCCCGATCTCCAATGGTGAGAAACACTTTAAAAAGATTATGCGGCCGGAATTCCGGAATCATTACCAAAATGTATACAGTTCATCCATGTACACACCCAATCTCTCTTAACAAATTTTTCATTCGAATCCGTCACGACCTTTTTGAGATATCTGCACAACAAATAGACAGCAATCAACAAGAAAAACACGTCGTGCAGAGGCACAATACTTGGGCATTCTAACCCTCCCCCCCTTCTCCAAAGGTTTCTCTTCCAAACAATCTTAATCAAAGCTCAGGTCAATGGGATGAAAATTGAGATTTTAGAAGTTTGACCTTGAGTTGACCTTTGACTTTTGATCTAAAAATCGTTGGTTTCCCATTCATTGACACATGTGCACATTCTTTTCAAATTTCAGTCAATCGGATGAAAAGGCAATTTTTACAAAGCTGACCCAAAGATGATCTTTGACTCAAAATCAATGGGCTTCTATTGAGACTAACCGCTGGCACTCGGTGAAGTTTTGAGAAGTATCAGTTCAATTGTGGATTGAAGGTGATTGAGCAAACAACAAACAGAGGTGACAGAACAACAAAATCGACGCGACCAATATACTGAGTGCCAGCTTGCTGGTATACTGTGTCCAATGGTGACCCATCCAGATTGTGCGCAATGCAAGGAGACTGCTTCGGCAGCGCCAACGCTCTGCACAGAGTAATGGTCCGATGGATGGTGGAATATTATGCTGTGAAAAATTATTCGATTTTGCAAGTACAAACAGACAGCAGACAGACAGACAGGGTGAAACATAACGTCCTTCACCTTCGTGCATGGGTGGTACCGCGATGGCACTGGCGGTGGAGCACATACTCCACAGCAATGTCTGATCATGGAGAAGTCTCCAGCCAAACATTTTTGAATGCGAAGGGAACTCGGTAGAGCACATATTCTGTCTGTCTGTGTGTTTTTATGTTTTATCGCCTATTGGTCACAATTTTTAACCCATCTACAAAACTTCACTACTGGTTGAGTTCGTCATAAGCAAGAAGCCTTTTGTTTTTGAGTCAAAAGGTCAACAAATTTGTCAAATATAAAATCCTCAATTTTTTCTCGTGAATAACTAGAAATGTGAAAGGCTTTGCATGATGAAGTTCATGAATTCAAACCAGCCAATTAGTTCTGAGGTCTATTAGTAGGCCAAAAGGTCAACGTAAGCCAAAGGTCACAACTTAGGGTGGAATTTCTAAAATTCTCAATTTTCATTCATTCCCATTGCTTGAAATTAAAAAGAGGATTTGCATATAAGTTCACTGAATTCAACTAACAAGTATTTTTGAGGTCAACTAGGCCAAAAAGTCGACGTAGTTGTAAATTTTCATCATTTGACTTCCATTGAAAAGGATTTGTGTGTTTTTGTCATTTAATTCAATCACAAATTATTTTTAAGGTCAAATTATTTTATGGATTTCACAATATCATGCATGCATGACATCTTCACTTGTTTTTTATTTATTCGTATGCAGCCTGTGGCTGGTTGGCTGCATCATTTACTGGGGGCGTGGCTGTGCGCTGACGCAATGCCGCTTAACCAGCAAGGTGGTCTCATTTGGCTGACCTATAAGGATGACAGGTTGAAGTCGACCTCCCTGGTGTTACTTCAACGGCTGCGGTCAAACTCTATGCTAAATACTTATAACAGCCCCTAACCCTTTAGCCAACACCAGGCTTTTGTTTGTTGATTTTGTCAGTCCACAGATCTTCTGCAATTTACACCACACCGTATTGCGAAGTGGTTTCACTCTTCCTTTTTTTTTTTCTTCTGCTGGCCGTAGTCACCCATATCATCTGGAAGGAATCCAGAAGATCTGATGAGCCAAATCTTGGGGTTGGTATTGTTCCCGATCTGACAAAATTTTTACAAAGCAACCGCCATTGATGTCTTTCCTTTGCAGTTCTTCTTTTGAATTTCATCGAGAGTCTCTGTGTTTGGAAATGCGGCCCACCAGATAATTAAATGTCACACAATTTTGATTGCCTTTCCTTGTGGTTTATCTCTTTCTTCGTTGATAGTCACGCTGCAATCATTATTTTTGGCCTTGTTAGTGTAAAAATAAACCCATCTTCACTATTCCCTTCTGACCTACAGTAAAGCAGTTTCAACTCTTTATTGGCTCTTTTATAAACAGCATGGTTTTAAATTTCATTGCAGCACCTGAGTTTGCTAGTTTTCCTGCACTTTATGGATATTTTCCATCTTCCAAAGCACTAATGCTCGTCTCAGTGGTTATTTCTCCAAACAAGTAAATTGAAGAGAATTTGAGACTATTGCCCATGTGAAGCAATTTACAGCACATATTCAAGTAAAGTGGTGTTTGAATCGGTTTAAAAAAAAATTGATTAAAGTGATTTGATTCCCATACCTTATTGTTTCCAATTTCTGCATGCTGGGTGAAAATTATTTGTATTTAGCGAAGTAAACATTATTTGATGCAGTACCTTGTATTACACAGTTGTATTCATAAATATATTTTGCGCTTGCTTGCTCTGAAGATCCATTGCATTAAATTACATGAATCTCAACAAAGTATGATGGTTGCTTTCTGATGTAACAAGGCAAACGCTGCACTGTAAGTTCTTGTGTGGTGGAAAGGAACAATGATACATTAAAGTTGAACCTTTTTCTTTGTCTTTCCTGATTACAAACCACATGGAATCAATTGTCTGATGAACGGTGGAAAGTCACCGTCCCGGATCCTTTCGGCGGCGTAGACCTGTCACACTTTTGTTGCCCAGTGGCAATGAAGAACTGTGAATAAGTATGAGGAATATTGGTGTCAAAACATAGGCTGTGACGAATCAAATGTGCTGCATCTCCTCCATGAAGTCATGCAAATCGATACTTTACCCCACAGCATGCGAAGCGAATAGTGGTTAAGCATTGGTTCATGTCCGTCGTCCGTCTGTCCATACCGTCATATCAGTGTTCATGATCGAGGAATGACTTTATTTGAATTGAAATGTTATATTTTGAACACAAATCGGAATTATGAAGCAAAAGACATAGTCTTTTCATTTCCCTATTTGGCCTTGAATCATCCCGATGCACGTGCCGTGCAGAGATCAGTGAGGTGATTTTTTTTACTGTGCCTTCCTGGCAGCCAAACAACATTGAAAATCATCCAAACGGAAACTAACTGTTTTTAAGGAAAATTAATGGACACATACACCAGGCACGAATAACATAATTTTTTTTTTTTTTTTTTTTATTAGAGTGTTAGACAGGGTGGTGTAATAGCCGCTGGAAAATGTCGGGTAAACCGGGATTTCTTTTATTTATCCCCCTTTTAAACCTTTATTTAAATCTGAATTATTATCGGAAGACTGTGTAAAACAAATGACCTTCATCATGCTTCAAGAGCCATGGGCAATATATTTTATCGAAGAAATAGCATTAGAGGGCCTGGATATGTGTCGGGGTGAATTAAGATGCTGCAATATTTGGCTAGTACAATGATACTACGTTCTCCATCAATTCATCTTTATCCTCACCTATCATCAACTTGGATGAAAGTTTATCATCATTATTAAGTAAGTTTTATGATCTTAATAACTCAAGTAATAAACTTTATTTTATGTTCTTATGCAGGAAAATAATTCTGGTGTTGGCTTAACGGTCAAGGAGTTGGTTAAGTTCTTACTGTCTTGAGTTAGCCCTGTTGTGCCGTTAATAACATGGGTTGCCTCAGCCTGTTCATTCCTTCCGAGGTTCGGCAAAATAGTAGCAGCTTGCTGGGGAACAGGGGCACTGGATCAGCAGCAAAGCACACTCCACAATGATGCAACCAGAAGCCACAGGTCATATCCATCCACTGGGACCATAATCTGTGTAGAGCATTGATTGAATCCTCTCTTCCCCTTTCTCCAGCGGTTCCACATTCCCAAGGGTTCAATGGTGGACAAAGTGGGTCACCAGCAGGATTCTACAAGGTGGTTACCTTTACTTCCCAGCACTATTCAGAGCTTTAATTTGTCATTTGGTTTTGGGATGTTGGCAATAGTCCGCTCATCCATTGGGACGCATACTCTGTGGCAGAGCGTTGGTATGCCGAAGCAGCCTCCTTTGGCTATGGGGTCAATCCTGGATGGGTCCCACCCGACACAGGACACCAAAGCTGGCACTCATTCTGCGACCTCAGAAGGATGAACAGGCTGAAGTCAACACGCACCTGGTATTAATTCAACAGCAGAGTGGGATTTGAACTCAGAATCCCTAGGATCCCAAGCCACCACCCTACCATAAAGCCACAACCAGGCATAAGCTTAATAATAATAATAATAATAGTATAATTTTTCATGAAAATAGCTACAAAAACATGCAGCAACATGATATTAAGAGTACAAGTTTGGACAATTTCAAAAGCTGAAGTCCTCCTATTTCCCCATTACCCCCGAATTTTTGCTGATTTGGCAATTTCACGGGCATTTTCAAGAATGTAATCCCCCGCAAACGGCAAGGCCTCCTGCACATATTAAACACTGCAGGGGGTCAATCATGTTTATGAACTCTCTCGTTTGGGTTAGTAGCAGGTCTCTCTTTCGAATAGGTTGTGTGAGTTTGTGCTGGGTCATGCTCCTTACATCATGGGAATTGTGGGTCATGGGAATCACACCACAACGATCCTTACGGATAAGCCTTTGATTTCGATCAGTCATCTTGTTAACACCCCTACCATCATGTAATTGTCCTCCCTGGTGTCATCGACCAGCCGCTTGAAGATGCATAAAGTATTCGTTGTGTGAAGACCTCTTTTAAGGAGACAGAATCGGGTTGTGAGAAGCAGAGATTATTCCGTCTTTGTTTTTTGTAACGCATGGCTTTCCTTATGAACACATGTGGGTATATTTCCCGCTCGTGGTTACGGAGCATCCTCACACGGGTGCGGATTAATATCCACGATCCATGCTTAAAGATCAGTGAGCGAACTGCAGGCCATTACACACTGCCGTAAATGTGTCAAATTGCTTTTAATACTCTATAGCTGCAGTAAAGTAATAATTAAGACAAGGGCACCAGCTGTTGATGTCATTAAATGGCCTCCTAGATTGTCTCAGATTTAGCAGTACCATTATGGCTCAGGAAAGGGAAAAATATAGTTTGGAGGGAGGGATCGGAGTTGGAATGGTCAACGATCAATAATTTCCTGAGGTCATAGATATCTGCTGTGGATGAGGCAAAGGCAATGACAGAAATGTGTGACATTGTTTGAATAGAAACGATTACATGGTTTTTCTAGCCTACTTCAGAACAGCCTCGACCGTGTTTCATTCTGCTTGTGTGCAGCTTGTATACCCCATGAGTCCTTTTCCCCAATCTCCTTGAGATCTCGTCTCACTCTCACCTTCTACTCTGCTTGTTGGTGCTTCCTTTTCACATTTTTTTTTTTTTTTTTGTTTTCCCTTTCGGTTTTTTGGCTCAAGCTTTTCCACGAGCCTCGATGTGTATTACTTACATCTATCTATCGCTTTGAATAATGAGCTCATGGTCTTTCAACCAAAAAGGTGTGAGATCATAGTTTGTCAAACAAGCCTTTAAAATTTAAAAAGACTACCGCAGAATTCAATCTCCTAATTGTGGCCTTTTTGGCCTGTTGGTCAGGATTTATCAACTGTTGGAATTCCAGCTCACCACGCGCAATGGTTTTGTGTCTGGTTGTAATGTCACATGTGATATCATGTTGGCATCTCACTGTACTTATTTTAATGGCTTTCGACTGTTCTTTGTGCAATTCTGTGAAATGATATTTGTTCACGTCGTCAAGGCGCATTATTGTACTGCACATGGCAGCACACCGATTTCATTTTGCCGCATTATTATACAGTATTTTTTTTGAGTATATTATGAATAGTTTTACATCATTGATGAATTTGCAGGCAGTTCAAATTCCACGGGTGAAAGAATCATACTTGTCCACATTGAGATATTCCAGTTGAGAGAACCCTCTGATAACCAAATTTTTTGAGCACTTATTGGTTCCTTTTTTTTTGTTTCATTTTGGAAAAACAGATCACGGATTTGAGTACTGTTTACTTGTGACAGCTGTCTTTGTACACTTGATCGGAGTCATTGATCTTTTGAATGTTAGAGCCTTCAAGTGCTACACGTATCGTATGGAAAGCATTCATATATGATGCGCGTGGACGCTAGTGGGTCTCCATTCCACCTCTTAAACCCAACCACATGTGGCTATAGCAGGCCAACAATAGCATTACACACACACACACAACACACAGAATAAAATGAGAAATTTATGAATGTTTAATATACTATAAAATAATGGGTCTTGTGGGAGAGTAGCAACCTATCCAGGGTTCATTTTTCAGCCAGAAAAACCGTTCGAGAGAACCGATGCTCTTGACACAGTATGGTCATGGATGATGGAGGGAATGTAATGGGGTGTGGGAATTACCAAACGAGATTAAATACAGCAACTGGTGCCAGTTAATCCTTTACTTATATGGATGCATGAATGGAAGCAAATTCAAGCAACGAGAAAAAAATTTGGAAGAAGACTGCAGTTAACTTGTTAGATGACATGATGGAAATGAGCAAAATTTTAGTCCAGAAAACTAAAAAGATATCCAGTACTTCCCAGAGCAGCAGATGAGGATAAGTCTTTGTGGTTATTATGAATGGACCAAGCAATTGCCTAGTTTGGTGATATGGACAAAGACCTTTTGCTCATTTTATTTAATATGAATTCCGGATAAATGGCCTTGCTTCCGGGCTCAAAGTCAAGTGAGATGATGAACCTCAGAATTTGTTCGCGCTCAGTCCATAACGGGACAGGCTTTTCTGTCCTGAGTCTGCAAATTAATTTGGATGCACTTGTAATACATCTATACTTAAAGGCGGTTGATCTTAATAGTGCTAATAGCCGAGAGACTTCATGATGTTGATATATGCATATGAGAAGATTTAATGAGTCCGGCTGCCATACATCAACCTGAATGACAATCAAAATGAGCAGGCAACAATGAAAGGTACGGTAACTGCAAATTGTTAAAAGCATTAGCAGCAAGAATACGAGTTGTTAATATTGCAATAACTAAATTTTCATCGCATATCTTAACTTTTATTAATCAGCATCTAATCTTCAAGAAGCAGCAGTTGGAGGCAGATTGTTGAGGCACCTGTATCTGTATAATTAATCAGGACTGTCTGTCTGTTTGTGAACTACTCCCTCGGTTTTGGGGCCGAGCCCTGCCACCACTTTGTGCAACGCTTTTGGGGTCCCAGCAGTGTCTGAGGTGTGTGGGAGGTTTCATCAATTTGCCAATACATTATGATTTTGAGTTTCGCACTGGATGAAGCTGCTCTATCTCCAATGGAAGACTCATCACGGGAATGCGGAATTGGTAGTTTGCCAGTTATCTCGTGTGGAAAATTCGCTGGTTTGGTAGTACAGTTTCTCAGTACAATTGAGGGTTCTAATACAACAGGCCATTTTACAGGCCATTTTCCTGCAGAGTGGGGATAAGCCTTGCGGGCCAATGACAATCTTCTCCCATTTGCCCATATTTTCTGCATCTCTCCCCATTGTTAACCCTTACCCGCATTTCTTCTTCCACATCTTAGCCAGTCTTTCCTCAGTCCTTCCCGTCCTCTACTTCCTTCTACATTCATTTCATCACTCTCTTACACAGTCCATTTTCATCCTTCCTGAAAAACAACACACGACCCAACCATCTCAACCTATTTCTCTTCACAACATCCATCACAGACTCTATTCTACCATCATCTTCCACTATTCATTATTGGTTTCCTCTCTTCTCTCTCAACGATATTTCTGCACATCCACCGAACCAATTCGCATTTCACCCTTTCAGCAAGCCTTCATTGCTGCTGTACGTCATTACCCATGTTCCTCCATAAATCATAGCACTTTACACTGTTAGTATACACTTTCCCTTCAACTTCAACAACACTCCATCCTCGTCAGCACGCGCAATCAGTTCCCAAACATTCCAATGCACATCTTACATCGAGGCAACCGTTGCCGAGTCTGATCCGACTTCTTCCATTGGTTTTTTTTCACACACTGTTTTCACACCTTCCAACTTCCATGCTGTCTCCAAGATCCACTCAACATTTCCTCCATCTGCAACTCCTCCATGCACACCGTACACTTGAATGTAGCTACGCACACTGGTTATGACCTCTAACCACTGCACTTTTTGATGACCCACTCAGCACCATTGTACATGGAATGGAGTTTTCACTCCGCACACCCTCCTGCACACAACCACAGCCACTTCCCGTTTATTTTCCCACTCACCACATGTTTTACCACTTACCATCCCTTCCATCTTTTCCGATATCACCTTCAAACCTTTTGCCTCCATACATTCATTCGCATTGTTTTCAATCCCTCCTTCCAGTTCCTTCCTCCTCTCCACATCAACACCGATCCTCTACTAACAACAACTCCCACGGGTAAACCTCTTTTGTGCTTCAGAGTCAGCCTCCATGCACAACTACAAATCGTAGTGGACTTAGTACCGACCCCTGATGCACTCCCACCTTCACCCTCAAACTCACCACTGTTCCCTTCCTTTGTCTTACAGCGTGCGCTCTCTCTCGTGCATTGCCATCAACTACTCTGATCAACCTATTCCTCCACTCTACTTCTCAATGCCCATGTTACTACTTCACGTGGACCCACAATGCTTCTACAAGTAAAAACTCCAAGAAAGCACTTCTTCCTTTATCCCATGTACTTCTGCACTGCCTTCAATAAAAAAATTACATCTGTCATTCTCTTCTGGCAGAAATCCAAACTGGCATTTCATCATCTTCACTTTCTTCGCTTTTCCCTCTTCACCAACACCTTTCCAATATCTTCATTCCATGTTCCAGTAACTTTTATCGCACTATACGAGCCACAGTCAGACGGTCACCTTTCCCCTTGACAAAGGGACCAGGGTACTTGTTCCTAATCCTGAATGCGGCCTCTTTCACCACAGATACAATCTCTGTCATTGTTTCACAGCCCAACTTCCACTGCTTTCAAATATCTTCCCGCAACTCCATCGACCCTCCCACTTTTCTACTTCTCATGCTTTTTTATCGGCTTCCTGCAACTTCCTTCTCAGGTATTTCTCTGCAGTCCTAAAATTGGGTTGTCTCTATGTTGCGCCATCCATTCATTCTCTACATTCAACGGCCTTTCCACGTTCTCTTCATCTTCCTTAATTGCATCTTGGTCCACGACTTCTTAGCCGATTTTATTTTTTTGATATTTTTTGTCCCACTTCATCCTTCAAGCACTAAACTCCATCACATCGCACCTCTCCTTCCACTACCTGCTTTGCAATCTTAAATCCTCTTCTGCCTCTTCCGAATCCAGCGTTCTCCAAGGCATTTTCCTATGTGCTTCCTTCGCCTTTGCCTTACCTCTTTCTTTGGCAGGCCTTCTTGGCTGGACTTATTAACTTTCATACACTGCTCTTCTGCCACCAATAACCCTTCGCCTTCTGCACTCATTGAACTTCTCCATCTTCTCGTCAATCCTTCTTTCCAATTCAATCCATCCCACACCATGTTTCAAAGTGCCTCGTGGTCTTTTGTCCATCCACATACCTCACCAACATATGCCTGGTGTTGGCTTAATGGTTCGGGTGGTGGGCTTGGATCTAGGATACTATTCAAATCCCACTCGGCTGTTGAATTAACACCAGGTGGGGTGACTCTGTCTGTTGACTGCCTCGCAAAATGAAGCTGCCAGCTTGCTGGCTGTCCCTGTGTCGGAGGCTGATCCGTCCAGATTGTGCCAAATAGGCCAAGGAGACTGTTTAGGCCAGCACCAAACGCTCTGCACAGAGTATGGTCAATTGATTGATGGATACCTCATAAAGACTCCCAACAGACTTCCACGACTCCCAACAGTACTTCCACGACTCCCAACAGACTTTCCCACGACTCCAACAGATATTTTCATTGACACCACCACTTTCAAGCTCAACCACATATCCTCAAACCATACTCACCTCTCTCTCAATGCCTCATTCACTGTCACATCTTTTCAACCTTCTGCCTCGGTTGGGTACTTCACTTGCTGAGCTTTCCTTGCACTTCCATCTTAATGTCACAGACAATCAGTGGTGCTCGTGAAACAGTCTCCTCCCCTGCGATCACCTTATGTCCGGAGGTTCCCCTATTCACCTCGCACCATCAGGTAGTTCAAAAATTGTCGTCCACCACCTGGACGGTATGTAACAGCTTATATCTGCCTTTTATTTCTGGAATTGAGTCTTACAAATCATAAACCAGATCCATCAGCAAACTCCAAAATACTTTTCCCTTCTTCATATCTCACATGATGCTGTAACCCCATGGCTCCCTCAAACATCATCAGCCGTTCTTATCACCATTTCGTTGGAGTGCTTTCAGCCACTTGGTGAGCACTTTTTTTGTTTGTTTTTTGTAATACCTTGTCGGGCTCGTGAGAGCGAACACACAACACACAGCAAGGGCGGCATGAGACAGAGGGGTGGGTATGGGAAGGACAAAAGTGTGGAACAGAGAATTAGAGATCTGTTGGAAGGGAAGAGGGATGGGGCAGGGAACACTGGGGAATACAGATGGACATTGGCAGGGACTTTCAGAAGGAAAGCAGGGAATTTGAAGGAGGTGGGCTTGGGTAGTTATCGAGGGTAGAAAAATCGGGATTTGGATGGGGATGATAAGAGGTGGTGGTGAACTGCTGTTTTGAAGGCCTGGAGGGAAGAATGGGATTGAATAGAGTGAGGGAGCTTATCCAAAGCGGGAAAAAAGAGGAATGAAATAGTGAAGGTGAGCAGTGATTTGTGATTTTGGTATTTTACCTTAAGGGGTTGTTGGCGGACCGAGAGCGCCCTGCGGAAATGTGGTTGGGATAAATTGCAGAGAAGCAGGGGGGCCGAGCTGGAGGGAGATGGTAGATGACAGAAAGACCACGACTCAGCCTGCGGTGAGAGAGTTGAGGGCCCAAAGACTCAAGCTCATCGCGGGGAGATGCCATGATCCAAAATGCCTTGGTTTCCACAGCGTGAAGCCGAGCAAGGTGGGAGGAGGAGCAACAGCCAGAGGGGAGAGCAGTTTACTCATTAGGCTGTGACGAAAGCTTTGGAGTGATACAGGGCTCAGGTGGGCCGAGGAAGGCTTTTGCACGAGGGAGGATTCCCAGTCGCAACTGGGCTTTGGAGACCAGGTTTGAATGTGCTTTCCCAGGAAAGGTCATGGCAGATAGTGAGACCCAAAAGCTTGAAAGAAAAGGACTTCTTCCAGAGGATTGTTGAGAAAGTGGCATGGGGGGGGGGTGTTTCAAACGTCCATTTCAGAAGAGATGTGAGACGTGTGAGTTTGTCTGGATGAAAGACATGTCCATGTTTTGGACAAGTTTGTGATTTTTACCAGATCTGCAGCCTTTTCACGTGCGGTATCAGCAGGTGCAGCGTTCTGAGGTAGGGAGGGGATGGAGGGGAAACATAGCCATAACGATTTGATAGATGCCACCAGGATTTTGAGGAGGGAGCAGAGGTTTTGACAGTTCAGACTTGAGCTTAGAAAGATGTTGTTTTCTGGCTCTCCTGAGGGTATAGATACACACTTGTTCCGAGACTTATGGAAGGAACTGAGATTACCCTCAGTTGGTTTTGCTTTCCATGAGGCAAAAGGCAAGTGTTTCAGGGCAACTGCCTCATCACAAGCTTCAGTGAACAAGGGCGGGCAGAAAGGGTAGGACGACTGAAGCCTGAGGGAGGGGATCATTCTGTGCATGAGGGAGAGCAGTTTCTTGAAAGAATTCCCAGGATGAGTTGATGTTGGAGGAAAAGTAGCGATAGGAGACCAGTCTATAGTTTGATGGCTGCTTGGAGACCTGCAGTCGGCTGAGTGAATGCCAAGACTCGACAGCGGTGAGGTTGGGTTCTCTGTATAGCCAGAGAGATGTCCACTATTGACAAGGACATGGTCAAGAAGAACTGATTGGAGCGGAAGGAGAGCAGCAGATATGTGAGGGAAATTTGTCAAACAGATCCAGAAGAGATGGAGTAACCGTTGTTGAGATCCGTTCGGGAAGTTGACCGCTTGCGTCAGTCCCATGAGTGGCAGAGCTTTTGCTGAAGTGCATGACAGGTGAGAGAGGTAGCCCACACCGAGCCAACTGGCATGATGACAATTGAAGTCGCCACATATAGGAAGAGAGACGTTTGGATGAGAACAGTGAAGTTGGTCCATGTTTTTTCGTATCGGTGGGGTATACATGGGTCATCAACTGTTAGGTGGAAGGTAACATGTACACATATAAAACATGAGGGTGGGAGTGGAGGGGAGCCGTAGCCAGAGGGATTCCTGGGGGTGGGGAAGTGCAGGGCAGTGCATGGAAGATTGAGGAAACGAGTCTTGATGAAGAGAGCATAACTCCTCCCACAAGGACGATGCGTCAGGTCGTGTTCATAACCGGGGAGGAGGGAGTAACAGGAAGAGATACTTGGGAGTAGACACGTCTTGGGGGAGGCAAAGTTTCTGTTCGGCAATTATATCTTGGGTTGTCGTGGCAACCTGTATGGAAGAATCTGAAAGGTTTGAGGCGAGGCCCCGGATTTTTGAGGTCCACATGTTAATGAAGAAGCAGGGAGGAGTTTTTGGGTGGCAGGGCAGGGGAGAGGGAGTGTAGGATGAGGGAGGTACGGAGGTTTGTTGAAAGCAGTGTGGGGATTATAGAGAAAGGGAGGAAGGGGGAGCGTAGCTGTGCGTTAGCTGCCGCGCGGGAGGCAGGGGAGGGCTTGGGAGAGGGCTGGATGAAAGGGAAAGGGAAAAAAAAGAAAAAAAAAAAAAAAAGGGCTGGGTTGTGATGGTTGTGGTACAGTGTGGAGTAATAAGAGAGGGAGCAGAGGGGCAGCTGAAGATTGGAGGAGGTGGAGGATGAATGGAAGAGAGAGGCAGGGGAAGGAGGCAGCTTTGTGGATGTGAGAGGGGCAACTTTGGGAAGTTGGAGTGAAGGGGAAGATTGGAGGGAGAAGGGTGAGAGGGGAGAGATGAGGGAGAGGGTGAGGAGGGAGCTTTTGAGAAAGTGAGAGGTGAAGCTTGGACGGGGGAAATGTTGAATGGTTTGCTTTGAGAGGGAGGGGAGACGAATGGAGCAGGTACAGCAAGGTGCAGGAGGGCCGATGAAGAGGTGGGGAGGGAAGGATGAGACTTGGTCCGTGGTGTGGTGAAGAAGGAGCGGCAGGGGGATTTACAAGATTTGAGAGGTTGGAAGAGGGGGAAGGTGGTGCTGAGGGGAAGGAAGGAAGATGTTTGTTGGTTGAGGAGGAGTGCACTGATGAGAGAGTGAAATATCTGTTCCCATGCATTTGGAGGCGGTGGCGGGATGGAGGGATGTGGACTTGCATTTGGTGTGAGAGTGAGATTTCTGTATTTTTTGAATAAGACTATGTACAGATTAGCGAAAGGAAGGTTGAAGAAAATTTGTGTACGGTGTTTGGTTAATTTGGATCGGCAAACGCGAAGGAAGCTGGTAGTTTTGACGAAAGTTAACAGGAGAAGAAGAGGGGTAGAAGAACACTTGGTTTATGGGGGTGTAACGTGAGAGGTTAAAAATAATAAATAAATAATTAACAAATTTATTAAAAGATTAGGTAAAGGAAGGTTGAGAAAAACATCGTGAGGTATATGGTGAATGTGGTCCAGAAAAGTAGAACAGATGGTAGATCAGCAGAGGAGGAAGAATAGTCGGTACAGGAAGTCACGTGGTTACTGTGGGGTATAATGTGAGGGAATATAATCTCTCAAAGCATCCACATTGCGTTTATATTCCTTAAGGATAAATTGGACTGGAACCTTAACATCAGTTAAAACCGTTCTCACGCTATTGAGGTGCGGCAAACCATTGCACCGCCATTTTGAGGAACCCAAGATGGGAGAAATCCGGCACCGCCTGATCAGCCGCAGACGTTCCGAATCGGCTCAGTATCGTCTCTTGATCAGGATCATGCTCTGAACCGATTGGTAGACATGAACGCAACTTTAATTTGTTCTTTTTTGATGAGGAGATTGGCCAAGCTGGCTCTGCCATGGCTGTTAATCAGGTTTGGATTTGACCCTGGTAAATTGCGATCGTAACTTGGAAAAAAATCCATCCCCCCCCCACGATCATACTCTTCTCATTTTATACTCCCATTCTTAACAATTCCTGTTTAACATTTAAGATGAATTTATCTCCAAGTACACACACATCAACTATTTGGGGTCTGTCTCGCGGCACATTAACCATCGCCATTATAAAGCTTGCAGTGTTAGTGTGAGAAATTTCTGAGGTTAACCAAAGACCTCATTAGCTCAGTTGGCTGTCTTTCGTGTAAGAGATTGAGGTCCTTGGTTTGTGTCCTGGGTGAGTCAGAGTTTTTTTCTCACAACTAGCCTCAATGCAGAATTTTATTCATGTTTTATTATATATATGTATATGTATATATATATTTTCTAATGGCAGGATTGCTCTTTTTATGAGTCTTCTATCCTATATAATTTTACACACACCTTTGGTGCGTCTACAACGATGCTTAATTCTCATTTGCCTCCCACTTTATCCTCTGAAGCTTCAACCCTGCCTATACCTCCTACCTTGAGTTTCATTTGTGCCCGTGATGTAGGCTTCCAATTCTACACCCTGATATTCTCTCTACTCTTCTCATTTATACTTCAATTCTTCACCAACTCAAT
Source organism: Eptatretus atami (assembly GCA_035128595.1). Lineage (NCBI taxonomy): Eukaryota > Metazoa > Chordata > Myxini > Myxiniformes > Myxinidae > Eptatretus > Eptatretus atami. Next base: position 102,138,239 of record CM068963.1, read on the forward strand.
CTAACTCAAGAGCTTCCGTGGCCACTGTGTTCTCCCTTAGGAATGAACCTCACAATCCATGATCCTGCACATATCCTCTGCTTCACTGAAAATAATCGATCTGGCTTCTGTAAGGTCCACTTTTTCATGGTTTTTACTTTTTACAAAATCTAAGTTTGCTGTGCAAGAGTTTCAAAGTCTCTGGCTGTTGCCAACAATCCATTCCTCTCCTAATTTCTGATACCTTTAGCTTCCCCACTAAGTACCCTGATGACTGCCCTTTCCAATATCTACGTAACATTCAAGAACACCTCCAAAAAAAATACTCCATCCCCTGTGTCAAATCTCTCACAATCCTCTGCTATTTTTTCCTGTTCTAGCGTACTACTCTGTTGCGCGCCTACCTGAAATGACATTCAAGCAAACTCCTTTAAAATCAACTTATAAGTGCATCATCTCTCACTCAACTTCACGACAACTTCGCTCCCTGCTCGTGCAACTCTTCTCAAAACTACACCTACTCCCATTAATCACTGCCTGCCTCCGCACTATAGAGAACCTGAATGCCCACCTAGCTCCTTTCACTTATTCTCGTCCTCTGGTTTTGAACAATCCTCCTCCCCTCCCTTCCCCACGTTCTCTTCTTCTGATAATAACATCTACACTCTCCATACAAACATTGACTGCCGAATAAACCAAACAACCTGTACTTGCATCAATAAAATTACCCAACAAATAGGCAGCATAATAAATTTAATGATCTCAAAAGTATTCATTATATTGAGTTTAATTTACATATTATTAAAATCTTGTTAGAAAATATGGCATTGAGGATAGTTTCTCTGAAATATTCCCAAACGTAATGCAACACGAGTTAATTAGTTCATTTATGGAGTTCAATGCAGTGAATTCTAATCTTTAATGTGGCAAAACTCCATGAGAATTCAGATTATTTGTCAGAGTAATTACCTGCCTCGATAGTTAGCATATACAGGACAAGTAGAAGCATAAATTACTCTTTCCACCTGCATGTTCATGAGCATAGCACGTAAAGCATAAAAACCAAACTTGCCCACACCTTTCCTGACAGAGGGCATCTTGCCTAACCTTATTCTTCTGAATCCAGTTAACCGCAGGATGTCAATACCGATGTAAACACACCCACCCACCCAACGTAGCCTCCGCAACTCCAGGTCCCATCCCTTCGCCCTCCAATGGTCAGTATTGAGGAACTGAGCACTCCTGTAGACCCTGCAGTTCTGGATCATCCTCCAGCGACCATCAATGAGGACCTGGTCAATCTCCTTTGCCACATCACCAGTGTTGGTATACCAAGTCCAGCGATGAGCTTGTGAGTGCTGAAACCATGAACCGGCAACCCTAAGTCCATGACTTCTTGCAAAGTCAAGGAATTTAGTGCTATTCTGGAAAAAAGAAGAGATTGAACCTTCAAGAGGCGGCAAATACCGATGCCAAATGCTGACTCAGATGATAACAGAGACAGGTGATCATCTCTAAGGGACGTCATCCAGGCACCCCACCCGAAGGACTGCCCAGGTAACCCAAGGAAACCGCGCTGTGGACGACCCTCAGCACCTCTGCACACAATCTCCGCAATCTGACGCGGAATGTTACCCCGTGGTTTCCCTCCATCCATCAAAGATTGTGGTCCGAAGGCTTGCTCCAATCCTGTCATACCAGTGGAGCTGCCGCGAAGGAAGCTGCACAGGAGGTACTCCCACGGAGTGGGTTTTCAGATTCTTTCGTTTTGTGTTGCGAAATGAAGGTTTACGGTGGCCGGAGTGAAATCCTGCCACCGAACCTCCGAATAAAAAGTAACCCACTGCAGAAGACGTCCGCAGACACAGTTGGGCACTAGATAGGATGGCCGTTGGCTCACAAGGAGCTCCTCCCCATTGCATCTCGTCAGCATCTTGATTAAAACGTTTAATTCCATCACTTTAGTTTTCAATC
>CM068963.1:102156794-102174208 GCA_035128595.1 Eptatretus atami
GAATTAGTCTCACATTTGGAGCCAGAGTTATAGACATCCTGGTCAGGCTTGATAGTCAGTATTCACGGATGATGGTTGACATCGAACCTATGCAGAGGGGAGAAAATGCAGGTTTCAGCCTTGGTGCTTCCAGTCTTGCTCTGAAATGAACTTAGACTCTTGACCAGGCCGAGAAGAACTCACTCTTCAGACCAGATCTCTCAGAGCACCTGATCATGCGTCAGCGTGTCCAACTACCGTTTGATGGAGGCTCAAAAGATTAGTTACAGTATAGCTGTAGCTCACCTCGCTGCTATGGACATTTTCTCATTTTCTATCCTGCTACCGATTTTTCCGGCAGTGAGCTTCAGATGGAGGAGGCCAAGGGACACATGCCTTGTGTTCCAGCAAGTTGATTTTCATTCAAGAATGACGATGGCCAGACACTGCTGGGATGGCCAGTACGGAGCCTCTCGAGTACCGGCGAAATGATGCAGCAACGAGCGCTACCGGGCATGACCATACATAACCGACCTGATAACTTTGCCCCTTTTAGATCCTTAAGACCCTTACCTGTGACCCCTCTGATTCTCTCTGGTAGTTATCCAAAAACCTTCACCCTTAAACCCCATAAGCTTTAGACCCTTAAAACCCGACTGATGTTTCTACCTTTTGAACTCAAGACACTTTAGAATCAGCCTGACGGACTTCACTTGGACTATCATTCGTCCATCCCTTGCATAGGGAAAGATGGGTTTTGTCGGTGTGGGTGTGTGTGTTGTGTGTGGTGGTCTGTGTGTTGTGTAGTGTGTGTAGTGGCCGATAACTATTTTTTTATTTGAGCTTGTCATAAAATTTTCAAGAAATATTTATGTGAGAAGGTTCAAAGTCAGCTCAGTTAAAATCGTCAGTTTATCCAAATTGACCTGAAATTTGAAAGAATTTAGTAGTTGGGTCACTGAATATTCAACCAACTGAAGCTGATACTGTTGGCCAAAATATGCACCTTGCACCCACTTTTCTCATAATAAGCACCAATTTATTCCAGAAAATTGTTAAATTATAAAAAAAAATCTTTTTTTCACAATAGCATTTGGTTGCATGAGCAAACAAAATAAAGTGACAGGAATACCTAAAACTTCGCTCTTATCCACACAGAATCCTTAACAAGCCCAGACCATATATATCACCTTTTAAAGTTTTAAATAATTAGATTCTCACGCATCTTCTCCTTACTTGGAATTGAATCTCAACTGTGTGCTGTGCAGTCGCCGCAAAAACATAATCCACTATCAGCAGGTTTGAATCGAGAAAAGGAAGTTCATCTGCTGTTTGTGTCTGGGACTCAAGAGACATGGAGAAAGAAGAAAACTCAGAGAATGTCATGAGATTCAGACACAATTGTAGCAAGCATGACAATCTCAAGCTACAAGACCTTGATTTCCTGTGTCCACCGTACGCCAACTTTCAGGAATTTAAAGTCCCTGACATGCAAACTTCTGAGTTATTATATATTAACTCCTTCCTTGAAGAAATCACCCGTTTTTTTAATTCAAAAATGATAATTCAAAGCAATTTTCGACATTATTTGCTTTTCACAACTTTCTATGCCGCCCCCTAAAAAGTGACTTCAGCCCGAATTGCGCGTTACGTCACAACCGAACAGAGTGGATGACTAATCTAGAGTCTGAACCAGCGATTTCCATTTTACCCTTGTTGAAACCCTTGAAATATTTCAGTCTCAGGACCCCCGGCTAAAAAAAAAAATTTATTTTATATACCCTTTATTAATATCTACTCTTTATTTTTATCGTAGTCACATATTAATATTGTACGATTACGCACCGCCCGCGTGCTAACGACGCTTTAGCCCAATGCGCCGTCCCCACCGGTCGGAAATACAGTCGTGACTTTCTGAAGAACAACGCCAAAAACCAGCACGGACGTGGTATTTTAAATCAACCAACACGACCACCAATTATAATCAACCCGCGCAAAAAATAAGGTCAATCGCCAATAAATATAATTAAACCTAATACCCGCGACAGTAAAAACTACCGAGGGACGTACCTCGGCGAAGGCCTGCTTGACACAACGCTTAAGCGTCCGTCCTTCGGAAGCGGCGTATATCGCCAGACCTCCCGTACCCGATTCTATTTATCGGTTAATTTAAAAACCCACTACTAATCCGAGAGCGAATTAGTCGCAAGGGAAAAATCCGACGAAGTAACATTCACACACTACATTTATTATCCACACAGTATACAGTCATCATGTATGAATCAATCTAAAAGCAAGAGCAAAAAGCCTACGACCGTCTATGACAATTAGTACAGTCACTTAAACATTTTACAAGCACGGCGCACAACGGCATCGAAAGCAATAACACCAGGAAAAAACCACCCCCATACATGGATCAGACTGGCCTGGGCCTTTATTAACGTGGAGCTGGGAACGCAGAGGCTCCACGAGGCACGCAGTTACCTCCTCGGCTGGGCAACCCATGACGCTCCTCCCACAGCAGCTAGACTTAAACCGCGGTCGCCCAGCTTTTGGTGACGGGCCCCGGCCGCAACACGCCTAGAAAACGAACGGCCTTTGCTCTTTAGAGTTGATGCTCTGTTAAAGAAACCGTCCGTTCCTCAGCGATGCTCGGACCGTCCTGAAGCCATCACACTCGGACTCCTGCGGCAGCTCTCTCCGGCTCATACACGTCCACTCTGCGCGCACGCAGGTTTGCCGCGCTCCTCGTTCGCGCTCCTCCGTTCCTCACTTCTCCAGCTACGCAGGCTTCAGATCTTCTACGCAGGCTCCCGACCTCTCCAGCTCGCCTCCAAAGACCCGATCTCCAAGAACCAAAAAATCAAGCTCGATGACAAACTAGCACTCTGCACCGGCCTTATAGGGCTGTTGATGAACGAGATCTATCTCCGCTCCAGCTCGCTTACTTGACCTTCTCGGAAAGGCAGACTTGTAAAATCACCGCCCTCTGATCGACTCCCGAGAGCAGCTACGGTTTGAAATCATCACCCTCGACCCCACAGGCCCCCCCCTTTTCTTCCGTGATCCGTTTCCCGAGCGAAGGCTTTACAGACGACGCTTGGAATCACCGTCGCTTCGCTCACACCGAAACCCCCGCGTCGGTTAGTGCAGCACGTTCGCTGGGACTCGCCGCAAACTGTGCAAAGATGCTCGTTTCGGAGAGAAGGAGCAAAGATGTTTCTTTGTTGGAGATTTACGTTTGGCGAGTGGGAGAAATGCGTTATGTGAAGGCAGTCGGGTTATGGTTGTTAGTGAAGCGAATTGATGAGAAATGCTAGTTCGTTCACAAAATAACGATAGAAACGACATCTCAAAATCACAGAGCCGTTTGACACGAAAAAATCCCATTAAAACACGTGGGAAAATTCTACTGAAACACAAAACTTATCATACTAACTGAAACTAAACCTTAAATGGTGTTCTAGCGGATTTCCACAGCACGTAAACAATAAAATATATTTTTTCATACACTGTTTAAAGAAAATACACCCCGCATTAGTTCAAATTTATAGGCAATGAAAAAAAAACATAAACTGCTCAGTTTATGAGACATCAAACCGAAGATTTTTAAACTCACAAAAAAAGAATTTGTTGTTTTTTTGTTGAAAATCATTTATATAAAGATGTTTGAAACAACAGAGTCTGTTACAAATATAAAAAACCACCTCAATTAACTTGCATCAACAACTATAAACAAATAAAGCTACAGCAATAAAGCTAAACAAAGAAAAACTAACATTGAGAGAGAGAATACTTCGCGCTAGAGAGCAAGAGAGATAAATGAGGACACCAGATGCATGACACGAACTTCAGTCAAAATCATCAATAAACACGAATCCGCCCGTAAGACGATCAACAGTGAGGACAAATGTTCACACTGCCCATAATAACATCGTTAAAAATTCCTATTTGAAAATTGATAAATAATATAAGAGGTTAGCCTCATTATAATAACAGAAGTTCCAACACTATGCCGTACGTGTATGAAAATTACGAATATAAATCAAACAAACTACTCAAAAAAAACATTAGCTATATTCCTTTCGCGAACCCGACACTTTGCGGACTCACGGTGGAGAAACACTGTCTAGAACGAGTCCTAAATCCGTCCCATCCACTAGTCCGATAAATTCCATCGTCCGTCGACAGCCTGATAAATCCGTCGTCCGTCTACACGCTAGGCCTAACCCATCGCCAGAGTGACCGACAATGAAAATAAAATCTGAATGCTGAAGCAATATATTTATAATTCTCTTTTTTCAAATGATCAAATGAGTCGACTAACTATATGACGACAGATAGAATAAAATAAAAAAAAAATGCAAACAGAAACATCAAGATTTATTGCGAACTACTCAGAGACAATTGTGTACACAAGTAGATTTTCTAACACACAAGTTTTCACTATACCGGACAGCAGATTCTTCAGTTTTAATGCACGGAAGATACGACCGAAGAAAAAAAATGACAAGCGAACCAGCCAGTTTAAAATTAATTCGCACGAAAAAAAAGCAACATGACTCCTCCTTTCACTCAAACCATACACTAAATACTTCTATAATACGAAAGCAGCTAATTATGCAAGATTAGAATTACATTTAGAATTAATGAATAGGATTTATCTACCCATTGTTATTTCCGATTCTTCCTTCGTGTCCTCGCCGTCATGCATGAAATCGAGGGATTTCATCGCCATATTTCTCTCTTGTCCTGCTTCGGTTGAACTCTAGGCCTACTATTATCACTCGAACTTCACTCCGACTATGTTATCCGACAATTTCTCCATGATTCAGACCAAATCCTTCATTTCTCTCACACTCACTGTCGTTACGACAAAGTGAAAATCCCATGCATCCATTATTCAAAAACAAATGTATCGAATTTTTTAAAGCAACATGAACTGAAGCGATGAGATCACAATCAAATGTGGAATACACAGCAACCAAAAATCACCTAGACACCAACCCGAGTATTAACGTGCAGCCTTTGTCATCCTGATACGTTGCTCATGTTGGTTACGCCCTTTCAGGAGATTTTATGGGCTTCCGAAGAGGTTTGTTTTTTATTTTAATTATACAGATGGTATTTGTTGAAAAAACAATTGTCAGATCTGAAATCCACGATGAAAAAACTTCTCTAGAATATATAAATGCAAATTTCGAACTTTGATTTCGGGGACTTAAGGCCATAGCATTGTACCAACCTCTGGACGTAGCCGCAGAGAAATTATCCAAGATTTCAGCTGAGATTCTCAATGTGGAAGAACCTCGATAACTGCCAAACCGATTCAAGCTGACCTTCAGCCACAGGTATGACAGTTCAATTCGCACCACTGTCGCAACTCCAGAAAGGCTGTTCATTGTAAAGACCCAGAAGACTGCCACTACTGCAGAGAGAACATAAAAAGCCCGAACTGAGTTTACAAAAACACACCTGAACAAGCCAACATCCTTTGACCATGTCCTTGACAATGAGACCAATTAATTGGGAAAGCACATCATCTCTATTTTACCAGAAACAAAATGAGCCTTCAAGAAAGACCAACAACTATCCCATACAAATCAAACATGAAAAGACATTCGTGATGGTGGAGTGCTGTTCTAAGCACTCATAGCTCTGATCCTAATTTGGTGCAATAACGCACAAAAAGAATCAAATTAACCAAGGCATTTTATTCTAAATATTCAACCAGATCAGAAAGCTGAAAAAAAAAAGTCAATTGTCGAAAAGTCATTACTTGCAGCAACATGACTCCAAACAACACTATAAAAAAACAACCACAGAGGTTCAAGAAGAAAAAAATCACAGGAATGCTCTGAAAGGGCCACATTGAGTTCAGATCAAAAAATCCCACTTTTAAGAATCTGAAAAACAGCAAAGTTGGAGATAGCACCCTTCTATTGCAACTAGGAAGCAGTTTGCCTAAGAAGAGTGACAAAATTGCAGTTAAAATGTATAGGATGCTCAATACATGCATATGAGTGTCTAACTGGCTAGTATGGTTTAAACCTAATAAGCTTGGATAACAGATTATTAAGTGTAGAGGTTGTACAACTAATTTTTGACTAAGCCATTTTTTTTTCTTATTAAATGAGTTATAGTTACACTGAATTAAATAAAGGATTCTATAAATAACAGTAATAAAAATTGTTACATGAAAATACTTTGTCAATATTCCAACTTATTTTACAAGAAAATGAGAGACATTTGAAAAAACGACAAGAAAGTGCCAATATTATTTACAATAAACAGTCGAAGCTGTTTTTAATTTCTTTAATATTGTTAGAAATCAAAAGTCAAGGATGTATACAAATCATAAATACAATGAGTAAAAAAACTCCAATGAAGCCAAAATTAATCGAATGGTTAACCTGCCTTCTCCAAAGAAGGTCAAGATCAAGGAAAGAAATTCCGCAATTTCTGGCGATTAACCGTAGATGTAGTATTGACCACATCCCTGTTTCACACTCAAAATAATAGAATTTATAATGAATTAACCACACATATTTTCACCCTCAAAAATAACATGAATTGTGATCAATTTATTTTCATCTCGATTCTAAATACGTTGTAATAACTCTTCCTCCCCATGTCCCTCAGTTTCAGCAACAGTCTTATTTCTCATTTCAAAAGTTGAAGGGAGAGAGATACCAAAACCAATTTTTATTTTTTTCTTATTTGAATTAGAGAAGATTTTTTTACAAAGAAATAGAGAAATAGCATTCCATCCAAAAAGGTAACATAACATATATATTGGATTAACCCTAAAGGACTGTTGGTTTAATATGAAACCTTTTCGCAACTTAAACAAGCGAAACGCTAATTATCTTGAGCAAAATCCCTGTCGCTTTCACATCGCTTTCACCAATCATTTGCACACTCCTCCTCCTCCCCCCTCCCTCCATGATGTCTCCTCTGTGCCATCCATGTGTTGAGAGCGATTTCAGAAAATGCCGACTTGATGATGTCCACAGCATTCCTCCACACCTGACATCCAGCGAAGATCATCGAAAATCGACCTGTCAGAGGCGACAGCGAGTAGAAAGGTGGGAGAGAGGAAAAAAAAGAAAGTGAGGTAGGTTGGAGTAGCAAAGAATAATGATATTGATGCATCAGACCAACAACATGACCAAAGCGTGTTTGGCTGAATTGTGAATGATACCGCTTCCCACCCCAAAGCCTGCATGCGGAGCTATGACCGCCTGGGGCCCAATAGGGAAGGATTCGACACAGCACGTCGCCTATTGGTCGTCACCCCCTTACCGAGGCTTATCAAAGTGGATCGCGAAGCTCCTCCCCTTTTCATCATGCCTGCTCACCTTCAGTCTTCGTCCGTTGCCCGCCCCCTCCTTCGCCTCTCTGCTTCCCACCCTTCTTCACTGGCTCTCTGTCGCCTGTCGCATGCAGTACACTCGATGGTGTGCAGACAGACCTTACTTTTGTACGTCGAGCCACCGTTCCACAAGCCCGGCAGAGATTAATCAGGAGATAATGCGCCAGACCTCTCTGTGGCTGGATCTCTCTCTCTCACTCTCTCTCTTCTCTTTCTCTCTCCTCTCTCTCTCTCTCTCTTCGCTCTCCTCTCTCTCTACATCTCTATCATCCTATCCAATCTCTATCTCGTAACCCCTTCTGATAATAACACGAAATAAGCATTAATTACAAATTGCAAATCACATATCCTCAGAGACACAACCACCCAACAACTCCCACCCCCCACATATAACAACATATTTCCCCTCCTACCTCCCCAAGTGAACTTGGTTGCCTTGAGTCGGAAAGCGAACCGACGGCCAAAAGAGCGTTATCTCACTCCTCATCTTCTTTCTCTTTCTAATCTTCCGATGTGAATGTGTTGTGTTAGATATACATAATTGATGCACCTGTCGTACAAATTAAGATTGTTGAAGTTACTAAAAGAAAGTCTGCTCTGTAGTCTGCTTTCTGTTAAATTTCTTGCCTTTCCGACCCCCAAATTCCTTGCTTCCTTGCTGCAATTCGATAAACCATTCACTGGCTATACCTTCCCTCACTGATACAATCAAATGCTTGACAAACAGAAAGTTACACCCAAATGTTGCACAACTCCATGATCTGTTTCCTAGCCTACGTCCTTGGCAGTTGCGCTCGGCTGCATCTGATCCCGTAAGTGATCCCGTTTGAACAAGGGTTCCCCGTTAATTAGATTCCGTCGCCATAGTACTTATCATAGACGGAGACCTAATCACTGGTGATTATTGACGTTCACCCAGCGACCCCCGCGACAGAAGATACCGTTCGACACAATCTGCGGAAACCTAAATAAGCTCCCCCCCACCCCTCTATCTTCTCCTCCCGACACCCGGACCGCAACAATATATCACACACCAAATCTAAATATTTAATGCAAACCTGTATTCTCGGATAACCATTCAAATTTATGTTCCAGGTAGCTGAAAGGCATTACTTCGGATGAGCTTCCCCTGAACTTTCAACCTATACTGAGTGCAAGTGATGCCAGTATACAATTCAATTTACAGATCATATATAAAGACTTACACAATGAAGTCTTGAAAGATGTTCAAAAAACGCCTTTTTAGAAGGTTAGCTTCAAACTATTAACAAAACATTACATGACAGACACTACAGTTTTTTACTCATTGGTATGCATTTCATCCAAATTTTTCAGTCTGTTTGTTTAACAAATATGTCTAAGATTTAATTGTAGACAGGAGTTATGAAATTCGCTATTCCTAAAGTCAATTCCTTATAAACCTTGCTCTGCCACTCTTTGGTGACAAGAAGTTATGTTTCATCCATGTCTTGTCGTCTGTCTGTCTGTCTGTTATGTCTTTGAGCCATGATATCTCAGAGTTACTGATGATTCGACAAACTTGTGCTGAACAGTTTTCAGGAAAAAATGTACAACAAATGATTATACAGTAAAGATGGACATGATCTGGATCCGGAATACGAAATATTTACACACCCCGCCACATGCGGTAAAATATATTAATTTTACTAATGATCTTCAACCACTGAAGAGAATGTGGCCAAAAAAAAAAACACAATAACAGCACAAGAATTTCAAAAAATTATGAAGAGTTATTGGTATGAGATGAGTTGAGCTGTAACACAGAACAGCTGATAGATTTTTCCTTGATGAGAGGAATTCCTCCTCCCAGGATGCCAAACGATAAGGATTGTCCTTCTCTTCCTTTCAAAAGTGAAACTCAAGCAGAAGCAGCACATACCATTTTAAAAGTCGTATGACTCGCTCGGGTTTTACCACTTGACCATCGATCGAGCATTATGTCCTCAAAACATACACCAGACACCATCTGCTACGAGTAAAATTGAGAAAGGTTTTTAACACCATGAATTCGCCTTAATATTGAGGACCTTGCATTTTCGTTTCCATGGAACCTGTTCTCATTGCAGGATTTCATTTTTCAGTAATTTACTTTGTTGTCTTAAGCACCATCTCGCACAATATTGATGATGAAGGTCTAACTGATGGATTTCAGCTATTATCCCACCAAATTCTAAAAAAATTTTCTTTTGGGAAAAAAAAAAAAATGAACAAAAAAAAAAAAGGTAAAAAGGTTGGTGAAAGCTGGGCAAAGTGGAAAGAACAACTGTTGATTTGTAGTCATAAACCCAGTGGACCAGATCAGATGACAGAGAGAAACGTTCAAGTAAAGATAACCAATGACCCTGTCTAAGTGAGCAAGTGCTATATTACTTTGAATGTAACGACACCATGGAGTATGTATTGTTGAGGGGTACCACCACCATGTGTTGTTAATTTCATTGTTTTTAAAACCCTTACGAGGGTGTTGTGGAGGCAGACATTGGGTCAGTGCTTCCTGCCTTCTGGGTTGGAGAGTTAGTTGAAACCTCCCGCTAATTACAGATATGTAGTAGTTTTGGTTATTTATGGTATCTGTTATCAAAGGAAGTTAAGGTTGTTCAGAGTGATTTTAAGTGCTGAGCTAATGATGTTAACTCAACCATATTATTAAACGTTAAAGCCATATTTATGGATGTATCTCCTCAAACTGCCGAGGATTGTCGCCACTTTCGGCATGCGTGGTTGATCTGTGTCTAATGTACCATACGAGTGAATCGCGCACGGAGAGTCTGGAATTGGCATTTTCTAAATTTACATTTGTGCATGGCGACAGTGTGAGCGTCACCGCTGGGGTAATGACGTCATGACAATCATCGGTCTTTCTCTGACTCATTACGTCTGTCATCGCCAGACCGTCACCGCTGAGAGGCGTAATACATCCTAGAAAACAGCGGCTGCCACTGTAAACCCTCTTCTTGTACATGCTGACATACCTACAGAAGTGAACATTAGCCAAAAATGTCAACAAGAAACATGAATAAAGAAAAATATCTATAAATAATTGACAACTGAGATAAATTACACCCACAAGAACCTCATCACATTATAGAAAACATTACCGCGAGAAGCATGAGGTATAGAGGAGATAAAATATGAAATAAGTTGTTAAACTTCCAACATATAGAGAAAAATCAGGAGAGATAGCTAATGCCCGACCTCGCCACAGCAGCACTTAGCCGCTCCAAACCAACCACTACACACAGCCGATTAACTACACACACTCCACACAAACAGACAGGAATGGAGTTGAGAATGAGACACCCAACATACTCTCAGACTGCCTAGTCTAGATCAGAACACTGACCAGATATAAACTGATCCGTAAAAATAGACAGGCAAGATGAATTCAATACAAGATGTATACCATCCTTGTTAGACGTTAACGCTGGGCGTCCCCTGCCAGCATTATGGTAAACACCTTAAGATTTCCCAAGTCCTTGTGAAAGACAAGGTGAGCATCATCACACCATAACAAATTCAAATCCCTGCCCGAACCGCTATAGACAAAAGGGTATAGAGGGAACAGCAGATAGGGCATCACTGACATATAGTTGCCGTCAGCCATGATGCTACCCAAACTTGTGCTGCATATTGAATGAAGAGACTGACGAGAGACGATCCCCAGAACATTTGTTGTCCATTATGAGATTTCATTTTTTCGCAAGGTAATTTTACCACAGTGGTTTTAATTGATTAATTGTAATAACAGAAATAGAACATATTCAGTTCATAATAATAAAATATTCATAAAGATTTGCTGACATTTTGGGAGAAATTATAAGGATGGTTAATAATCATCAAAGGGTTAGAGTGAAAAGATGGAGGTGTTGGAAATAAAGAGAACACTGTGAACCATAAAAAAAACGAGCATGGACTGGACATATAGAGAAAAGAAGAATAAACGAAAGAAGTGGAAAAAAGAGAACAAATGGAAAAATGAAAATGAATAGAGAGCCAATGAGAAAAGCAATAGATTAAAACGGACATTACAGAACGTCTCCAGACTATGGATCGTATTAAATAATTATGTTCAGAACATCAATAATCGATCGATCGAACAACACATGATTTTTAATTAGATTTAATAACAACCTATATGTTATATCGCAAAAACAAGTACCGAACATACAGAAAGATACTCATCCATGAGTTAGTAATCAATGAAAGACTAAATCAGAAGCAAATAAAATCAATAACTCCATAAGAAGTCCAAAAGGATTAAATAAACGTAAGGTGTAACACTGGGAAGATGATGACCCATAACCGCACCCTTAAATGCATACCACTTACCTCAACCTGAAAGAACAACAAACATTGAAATATGAAGCATCACTGGAATTGTGGCTACATTTTGTTGAAGATAGCAAAGTGTCAAAGACACGCATACACACACAATATTATCAGAAGAAGACTATTATAATATGAGAACATACATGTGCGATAGAACTGCCACACTTGTAATAAGCTAAACAACAACAAGCACCAGGGAAAGCAGCAATGAGATGGAATTATCTCCAGAACAATACAAATACACAAACATCGTCTTGTTGCCAATTGGACTGCAGACAACCAAACTGGACTTTTAACTGCCTTCTCCAAGAAACATTTCTTATTGATCATTCCTTTAGTATTATTTTCCATGATCAAAGTTAAAAGGAAGAAAGCTTATGTAGAAACAGTTTTGATGAGAAATGAGAATAATTTCGAGGTGAGAACAATCTGAAAAGCAAGTCAGGAGTTTACCAAATCTCCTTTATAAAATTGCAACAGAGATGGACGAACTGCAAATTAGTCAAGAAACAATGTTGAAAAATAAATCATGTTTATTTTTTTTTTTGTCAGGCCTAAAAACTGAACACCCGTCGTTGAACTGAATAACTGACATGGAGTTTGGATGTGAAGGTGAATGAAAACAAGGTTTAGAGAAACATGAAAGATGCTCTGGAAAGAACCTTTATTCAGATATAGTTATGAGAAGAAATTAAATAATTTACAACAAATAATTTTTAAGACAGGATTGAATGAGATCTTGATGAAGTTTTCCATGGAATTGCAGGTGGGTTTGGTAGCTGTTGGGTGAAGATGTGAGAAAAAACGAATCGGATCTGATTGACCAGTCCTTGATCGATAGTGAAGGAGACGATGGCCATAGATCAGACTGGGAGATGATTCAGCAGAATATTAAGTCAATCCAGATATGGCAGAGCTAATGGAGGGATTTTTCTACATACAATGTTCGATAATGTTTTTATTTACAGATAATGAAGTCACAACACGATGTACATAATGAAGTACCATAGTACAGTTGATGACAGTCAACGCATGAATGGACAAAAATGACCGTCACCACATGATGCAACAATAAGCCTGCATGAATTCCAGTATGAAGTCACACATGATGTTACAACATGAAGTCGGCTATATTCAGTGTGAAATCACACATTATGTACAGTAATACATTATCACATGACCTGTACATTAAATGAATCATCATGAGGACAGAAATGAGTCACATCATGATGTACAACAATAAGTTCCTGCATAATTCAGGATGACATGTCACACATGATGTACAGAAATTGAAGTCACACATTGATGTTCAGTAAGAAGTCAAGCATGAACACCAACGATTAATATCTGCAGTTCCTTCATGATTTTGCATTGATTGTCATTAACCAGAGAGACTCACCTTGATGATTCACTTAACATCCTGCACTCTCTGCATTAAATTCTCTGCACTTGGAATTATTTATTCTTTCATACGATATTTGACAAGGAAGTGACAGATGACAAACATTGGACACAAAAAGGATTCCAGGTATAAATAGTCCATCAGTGTATTTACCGTACTAGTTCGGAGACTTTTCAATGAAAAAGCCTGGAATCAGCCATCTGCATGAGCCTGGTATCACCTATTGCATCACATGAGGCTTGAAAGATGGAAGTGATGAGGAATCACTGCCAAAACATGGCTCTTCCTCTCAGCAGCCAGAAAGATGACTCTTCCTCGCAACACACATCAAAATGAAGCAAAAACCACTCAAGAGCTTTCTTATAACTCCATCATCTATCCTGCCTTCCAACACAACCCTGAAGGAATATTATCTTCTCTCCATCTCACTGTCTTTTCTCCCTTTGCCTATTACAGCATTCAGTTCATGAGTGTTTATTTCCCCCAAAAACTTTTTTTCCCCTCCAACTTCACTTAATATTTTCTCCATCACCCAACTCCCACTGACTCGAATGAACGTTTATTTCTGTCACCATACAAATTCTGCATTTGTCCAGCATTATCTGTTTGCTCAACAGAGCCACAAATCCCCACTTACTTCTGAATAAATAATAACAAACCCTCATCCAATGACGTAGAAGTGACCTATGATGGAGTCTCCATGGAAGCAGCTCAAGCATCATCCTGATTGAAATGGATGTAAGAATTTATTTTTTCAAAACAAATTAATATATTCGACGAAGGCAATCCAGGAATTGTCATCAATGACTAATCTGGTATGCAAAACATGACACCATATCCAAGCCTATCCACAATGTTAAGATTGTTTCATACTGCTATGCGTGCCTAGGATCCTACGCAAAGCCATAATCAGAATTTGTTTTCTACACGTCTGAGCACAGACTAAGACCTAGGACCACGATGACGAGTGAATGAAATACAGCTACAATTTAGATCAAAAGTTCCTACATCTTTGTTTATTTGAAGTCAGCAGTAATTCGTAACATAACGTACCATACGGGCTCCTGGACACCATTTGACGATACTTACTTCGGGAGAGGAAAGTCTCCTTCAGAGGTCTTTAGCAAAACACCTAACGCGAATAAGAGATTAGCAACCACATTTGACATGATCCCAGATTTATTGAGCATAAAACAATTTTCAGATGTGCACAGAATGCAACAAAGCATCTGAGACCGACAATAGTAATCACAGCGAAAAAGACATAGAAATAGTTGAATTCTAATCCGAATCAAGGAGTTAAATACTGTAATGTAATCTGCCCCATCGGGCCCAAACTAGACGATGACCAAATAAATACACACAAGCCTACAGGCAACCACCATAACATACACATATATACACCAGCAAATAGAAGAAAATATAATATAAATAACACATACAAAGTAAAGCCCTGAGTATCTTATAACCTTAGAATCTACTTGTATAGATATAAAGTCGAGCAAATATGCATCCAACCAACTCTCAAAAAAACAACCCATGCAACACAATCTGCTGTGTTAGATGCAAGCAACGTTGACACAGACTAGAGCCTACCTTTGCACGGTCCCTGTGCTGAGACCCTTGAAAACACACAATCTTGATGGTAAATCGCTATGCTGCTGTTTGCGGCTATCGCTAGCGCCAGAGAAGCATACCAGTAAACGAAGACGTCCTTCGCTTTTTGTTCAATCAAATGTCCGACCCGAAACAACTTAAAATTTCAGTGTCAATTCCACGTGTACTTTCTTCCCCTATCTTTTGCTTCTTCATTGTTTATCTCGGATTTTTTCCCTCGTTCCTTTGAGCCACTGTTCCTCCTGCGACCATTCACCTGTTGCTTGGCATTCCAATTTTGAACCACCTCATTGCCATCTCATATTAGCTCTTTCGCTGTCGACTCAATTCTAACACCCACAATGACAAGCCCAATCTTCAACACAAGCATATTCTGCATTCTTCCGCATTCCACCCAAATGAACTTCTGACATCTACCTAAAAGGTATCTCGCCCAAACAGAGTTTTACAAGGTTTTTGATTTATCATTAACGTCTTTTTTTACTGTGCTCACTACGTAGCCCTCTGTTCTTCCTGCCACACTCGTCTCTGTTCATCCTGTATCAACTCGTCTCTGTGCGTGTCAGACATGATCAAGTCTAACTACTGTTCTCTACCGTTTGCTCAATTCGATTCCTCCTCTTCCTTGCATTCGACCAGGATCATTCATTCTACCTCTGCTCTTAATCTATCTGGTCTATTCTGCTTCCATTGTACCTTTCTTTCTTCCTGTTCTGCACCATTCCTGCTCTCTCGTCAGTTACCTAGATCTTTTCTCCTGTTCTCTACTCGTCCTGTTCTTACTCTCCTTAAATCCCTCTGTACTTCCACCTGTTCTTGTCGTTCCTGTTCTTCCTGTCTCTCTCGTGTTCTCCATTGCTTCTTCTACTGTCAATGGTCCTCTGTTTTCCTCGTCTAGTCGTGTCGTATCTACCTGCTCTTCGTTCCATCTCCTTTCTCCATCTATTGCTTTCGCTTTTTAGTCGCTCACCTATCTTCCGCTCTACCTCTGTCACTCACCCGTACCCACACCAGTCCGTCATCTTTCTTCCGTTCTCAGTATTCTCTCATCCTATCCATGTTTTTTATCGTCTCTTCGTATTCTCTAGCATCGCATTTTCTCGTACCTCCTAGCCTTCCTGACTATACTACCGACTCTTCCCTTCACGTTTCTTAGCTTCGATCTTATTTCCTTCCTGTCTCAAGCCGTCTCTGTTATTTTTTCTTCCTGTTCTAATCTCGTCTCTGTTCTTCCTGTTCTGTCGTCTCTGTTCTTCTGTTAGTCGTTCGTTCTTCTGTCTAGTCGTCATCTTATCTACTCCACGTCCCTAGCCTCAACCCTCGCCTCCTGTTCGTAGTCGCTCTCTTTACCATCCTCATCTCTAGTGACCGCTCTTCCCTATCCACTTCCGTCGCATTCTCTCTTCTCTCTTCTAGTCGTCTCTCTTCCCTCATGTTCTCGTCGTCTCAGTTCTTACGTATACTAATCGTCTCTACTTTACCTGCTTCAATGTAAAACAGCCGGCCGTCCCTTCGTCTTCTGTTCACATCGTCATCTTCTTCCTGTTCTCACGGGTCTCATCTATCTCCTATCAAACCTTACCCTTCGTCTGTTCCGCTAGTGCATCTAATATTACTATCCTGTCCCCGTCGTCTCAGATTCCTTCCTATCTAATTAGTCTTTCTGTTCTACACTTATACCTACATCGTTCTACGGTTCTTCCAATGATTCCTACGGGTGCTCGTTGTTCCTCTTCTCCGATGACGATATCTACTCTATTCCGATGCTTCATCATCAGACACATGTTCTTCCCTCTCTAAATCTATCTGTTTTCCTCTTCTCTTCGCTCCATCGTATTAAACCATGTGTTCCTGTCGTCGTCAGTCTTTCTACACTCGCAGTCGCCACATCACCTACCCTCAACCTACTCAAATCTCTCTTGCATCACGAGAAGCTTGTGCCCAAGCTATATACCTCCTGCAATCTCCTGTCATCCAAGCCTAAGTGTTCCTTATCTCTCTCCAATTAAACAAGATCTCCATAAAAACAATTTCTTTTTGTTAAGCTGATCTCTCAACCAATCTTTTCTTGGCGACCACAAGCGTCAGGAAACTCCTCTGCGAACCCCTCACGCTTCTGGTTCACAACCTCTCTCCATTTTCTCAAACATCCTTTCTGCGTTTCGCTAATCTCTTCCTCTTGTCGGCAATGTCTCATAATTACTACTCTGTGTTTATATCCCTCATCTCTTAAGATCCATTACATTTTATCGAAATTAGACGACCGTTCTTTCCTAACTCCCTCGCTCGCGATTCAGAAATCCCTTACAGTAAATTTACTAACCCACAAAGTATACTCACTCTTGAGAGAGCCCCTACTTTAATACTTATCCAGATAACCCGACCCTCCTAAGCATAGCACGCTGAATGCTCCCAAGAAGTAACACTATAGATTCCCTCCATTGCACAAATTTTGTGAATTCTCTCCGATCTTCCTCCTCTATTTGCCTCCACTCTGCCGACTTTCTTTTCTTTAGCTCTTCATTATGCTTTTTTATCTCCTCCTCTTCATCATTTTTCCTCATTTCCTCTTCCTTGCTTTTCCTCTGCTGTTCTTTTTCTATTTCCTTCTGCTTTTCTTCCTCTTTCGTCCATTCCTCTTCCTCATATTTTTGTTGCACAACTTTTTTCTGAACTGTTTGCTCTCCAAGC
>CM068963.1:102194883-102215013 GCA_035128595.1 Eptatretus atami
AGGATTTTGAGGAGGGAGAGAGGTTTGAAAGTTCAGACTTGAGCTAAGAGAGATGTTGTTTTCTGGCTCTTCTGAGGGAAGATACACACTTGTTCCGACCCTTATGGAAGGAATTGAGATTACCCTCAGTTGGGTTTGCTTTCCATGAGGCAAAGGCAAGTTGTTTCAGGACAACTGCCTCACCACAAACTTCAGTGAACAAGGCGGGAGGAAGGTAGGACGACTGAAGATGAGAGGGATAAATCTGTGCATGAGGAGAGCAAGTTTCTTTGAAAGAATTCCCAGGATGAGTTGATGTTGGAGAAAGTAGCGATAGGAGACAGCTCTATAAGTTTGGGTGCTGCTGGAGACCCTGCCAGTCGGCTTGAGTGAAATGCCAGACTCGTCGGCGGTGAGGTGGTTCTCTGATAATAATAGCCAGAGGGATGTCCACTTTGACAAGGATATGGTCAGAAGAACCGATTGGAACGGAGGAAGAGCAGCAGATATTGTCAGGGAAATTTGTCAAAATCAGACCCAGAAGAGATGGAGTACCATTTGTTGAGATCCGGGTCGGGAAGTTGACCGATTGAGTCAGTCCCAATGAGTCGCAGAAAGCTTTTGCTGATGATGTTTTTTTTTTTTATACCTTCAAAAATCTTTTCTGAAATGGCTGAACAGATGGAGCCGAAATGTTACACATATGACTGCCTATCCTCGGGGAACAAAAGGCTCATCCATGGGGAATTAGAAGAAAAAAAAATCGTAGGTCACATGGTTTGGTAGCCATATTCAATTTACCCCCAAAATATAAAAAGTCTTCTTCTCCAGAACAGCTGCACAATTTGAGGAAAATGTTGCCTTAGCCTAAGGTATGCATGTTCAAGGTTGTTCAGGAATAATTGATGTCACGTGGTTTGGCAGCCATATTGCATTGAAGAAAAATATTAAATAATGTTTTCTCTGGAAATGCTTCATCAATCAACGTGACACTTTACAATTGTGATCTTGTAGTGATAGGGAATACGTTTTTTTAAATTTCAACTTGATCGGACATATGGTCTGGCAGCCAGAATTATTTGATTTTCTGATGTGTTAAAAATTTTTTTTTTAAATCAGGCTCACTTGGCTGTGCCAGGATGGGTTTGAGGGTAGAGCAGTAGCATCTGAAATGGGAATCCTATCCTGCTTCCTCCTGATGACTTCATATTTGGGTTTTGCTTGTTTGGGTTTCTTCTGATGACTCCAATGCAGGACTGTACCTATTTGGTCTTCCATCTGATTTGAATTGAATTTATTTCAATCCCATTCTAAATTCAATTGAATAATAATAAACATCTTTGGGTCTGGGTCAGGTGTCCGATCAAAGCGGGGTTGCATCAAAGTGGAATGTCTTGGTACCCAGTCATCACTGCCAGCAGTTGTAAAGCGGCAGTTATAATTATGTCTCTTCTTAATTACGTCACACACCACCACACAAACGCCACAGAAATTACACCACAAAAAACTACACAAACACCACACACCACACCACACAAAACAAGTCCTGGTGAATGCTGGAATGTTTAGTATATCCAATGAATTGATTTGAGTTTCGTTGTCTCGAGTTAATTTAATTGTATCGTTATAATATTCCACATTCAGTTTCTCATGATTAAATAACAGCTTTGTAAAACCCTTACCTTGTGTATGCCTGCTGTTCGCTTAATGGTTTGGATGGTGGGCTGTGGATCCTAGGGTCCTGAGTTCAAATCCCGCTCAGCTGTTGAATTAATACCAGGTGGGGTTAACTCGGCCTGTCATCCTTCCGAGGTCGGCAAAATGAGTACCAGTATGCTCGTATACTGTGTCGGAGTGGCGACCCGTCTAGGATTGTGCCCAATAGCCAAGGAGACTGCTTGAGCAGCACCAACGCTCTGCACAGAGTATGGTCCCAGTCTCCTCCTCCTCCTCCTCCTCCTCCTCCTTCTCCTTACCTTGTGTAATAATGGGGGTTTCGCTCATATATTCTCTTATTGTGTTTGTACACAACACTTCCACTGTCTTCTCTTCTCTCGGTTCTATTTAAAGTTCCACAGATTCAGAAATTTATGTTTGGTTTAATGAATAGTTTTTGCTTCATTTAACACAAAATAGTTATTCTTTTCTTGAATAAATATTTTGAACGAAGATTTTAACGGTTTTTTGTGTCCTTTTATGCTTGATTTCCCCCCCCCCCCAAAAAAAAAAACGGTGGTGTGATACGTCATATCACGTGACCCGCTACGTAATCATGAGGATACTTTTGCTGGGGGAGTTGTGTTTACATGCGGCTTACATATGCTCTGAAACACTGAACTCTGTAAAAGTACTGATCATGCCAGCTCGATGTGTTGTTGCCGGTTGTAGCAATACAACCAAAGATGGTGAGAGTCCACATGTTTTCCCAAAAGATCCAACTGTTCAGAAGATTTGGAGAGTCAAGGTAAAATAGACCAGAGGAAGGTGGTGTGGTCCAACTGTTTCAAGTGTCATTTGGAGCATCCATGTTGAAGATAATTCTTCTTTCGACACTGACCTCTATTCCCAGTTTGGGATGAGTAAATTGAAGTGATTGAAAGCTGACGTGGTCCCCACGAAGATTCTGGATAGTTGTAATTGAATGGAAAAGAAGAAAATTCTAATCAAATGGAGAGGACAGAACAGGTGTGGAAAAGCACGAAAACCTGAGGGTAAGTAGCATTTTTGTTTTTTACCCAGCGTTTCTATTTAGCATCGGCCATGATCGTCACCACTTTAGTAATCGATCAGTAACTTTCTATGTTGCTTATCAGACATACGTATAATCATTAGCAGGTTAATAGTAAGTACGTAGCTTCTTATGTGCCAAGCAGATAGATAATCTGGAGAAAACTGTGAAAAAACCCAACAGGGGTGAAAACAAAACCTACATCCATCTACGGTGGCAAATAAGAATAAAGGAACGCCAGGCTCCAGAGCACTGGTCTTGGGGGTCGTGGGTCTTTTGCTGTCTGGTTCGTCTGGTCCTGGATCATCGTCGTCTCTGGTCTTCTCCTTGATCTTGGTCGTTGGTGTGTCGACTGGTTGGAGAGTGCGGTCCCTGGTGCTTGGTGCAGCGACGAAGGTGTGGGTTTGAGTCCCCCCCCCCGAACCAGCTCGTCTCGACCAGACCGCACGAGGTGGAAAGGTACCCAACCGGCCCATCTTTTTGGTGTGTGGTGTGTGTGGTGTGTGTCTGTGGGCCAGTCTATAAGTAGCAATTGTTTAAGTGCCTTGTACATTGTAAATTGCATTTCTGATAGTCGGTTTAACTCTGCTCTGTGTCTCCCTCCATATTATAAATAAACCCTCTTGTTAAATGTTCCAGCTCGTTGTCTGTCGCTTTCTTCCATTGGTCCAACATGGTGCGTATTGGAGATTAGTGAGGCCGGTGCCGTAAGTTGTCATTGGGTCCGACGGACTCTGGTAATTCCGCTCGGTTACACTGGACCGAGGTCGCTAGAGCGACCCGGTTCAACAGAGTCCGTTGAGGTGTGACTTCCCCGGTAATTTGACGACGTGGGTACTTAGGTATATTGAAAGTTGGCATTGACCATACCCCACGCCATCAGAGAATTGGCGATCACGGTCTTTATGTGACCGTGACCTTTCGGAGTTGTCCGAGAGTCACGACCTAAATTCCGGGTGTTCGGTGGGAGACGGCTCTACTGCTCCACCTAGCGTCGCTCCTCGCTACCGAACCCGGCACCACAGCACTACTTTCTCTGGTCGCATTGATCTGGTTGTTGTAGATACAATATGAATCACATGGTGGTTTTTTTAGAAATTTACAATATTTTCATTTGTACTATTCAAGAACCTTGATTTATGAAAGTTTTTTTCAAAAGCAGATTTACCCACAAGATTATAATAATAGTTGTCATTATATATGTAATTGTTTATAAAATAAAAATATATCCCTTAATATCTCATCTTGTTCACAACAAAATATTTATATTTTCAGTCGTGTGCTTCATATAATCCCCAAATTCCTTTTTACTACATAATGTAGAACAATTGTCTCTCCAAAAATTGTTTATATCTATTGAATTTAACTTGAATAAAATAAAAGTATGAGCATTGTTTCTTTTGAGCGACGAGGGAGTTGAAAGTATGGTTGACTAAGATAAATACAATTACAAGAAGAATGTCTCCCTCTTGTGTAGTAGCTGTCCATTACCGTTTGGTTTCTATCATTAACACACCATCAAAGATAACGAGG
The DNA here is from genome assembly GCA_035128595.1 of Eptatretus atami. NCBI lineage: Eukaryota > Metazoa > Chordata > Myxini > Myxiniformes > Myxinidae > Eptatretus > Eptatretus atami. Next base: position 102,199,124 of record CM068963.1, read on the forward strand.
TCTTTTTGATTTATCCAAATCTTGGGGAGAAGGTATATCATCCGTATTATCACATTTTTATATTAAAGGTAATTTTAAAATGGTCCTTAACTACTATTGAACGAAATGTCATTTACCTGATATATTAACATCCTTTATTTAATCAGGATTTACATCTTTAGGGTTGTTGAAAAAAATACAAATTTCTCCTTGCATATTACAGATGGTCTATATTTTCTTTCTAAAGCTTCATCCATGAGGTTTTTTTTTTTGATACTTTTCTTGTTTCATTGCTTTTTCTAGTTTTGAATACTAGTACGTGCCCGTATGTGCGTGGCCGTACGTGCAAAAAAACTAAACAAACAAAAAAAAAACTTTAAACCGCTTGCCAGAAACAACCACACAGGCCGTTCCTTCGCTCTCGCATGCCCGTACGTGCGTGCCGTACCGCTGCCATACGCGCGTGACCGTACATGCGTGATCGTACGTGCGTGACGTACGTTCAAACCAAAAAACAAACAAAAAAAACTTTCAAACAACCACACAGGCCGTTCCTTCGCTGTTGTAAACGACGACTGGATTGGGGCATTGTGTTAAGAAAATCGAGAAAGAAATCGAGAAAGTACATAAATTGAGAAAGAAAGAATACAGTAAGTCGATAAATCGAAAAAAATCAAGAAAGAATACAGTAAGTCGTCACTATCCGGAAGTCCGGAAGTTAAGTCCTCACTGTCCGGAAGTTCGCATATCGCAGTTACGACTATTCACAATTTAGTTTTAATGCCAATTATTCAATTAGCGTCAACGTATTTTGCCTTTTCGCACTGTCATCGCAAGGAAAAACAGGAAGAGAAGAGAAGAGAGAAAATAAAAATAAAAAACGTACGTGCAAAAAAAAAACTTTCAAACAACCACACAGGCCGTTCCTTCGCTCTCGTAAACGACGACTGCATTGGGGCATTGTGTTTATCTATAAATGCGCATAAGAAATCGAGAAATTATAGAATACACTTCATCACTATCCGGAAGTCCGTACATTGTAACCCGTAATGGGGAACACGGCTGAGGCTCTTCCCCATCGGCCACGCTACGCAGCAACGTGTCTTGTCATTGGTTGGTAAATAAATGGCCGCAGCAACGTGTCTTGTCATTGGTTGGTAAATAAATGGCCATAACTTGGGAAGCACTTGTCCGATTAATATCAAACCTGAAAAGGCACATACTCAGGTCCCCAGCAATATAGCTGGCAAGTTTCAATATATCGGACCAGTGGTTGTCGAGAAACCGGTCACACACACACACACACACACACACACACACACACACACTCACACACACACAGATTGCTGGAATTATAGATAGTATTGCCAGAAGGAGAGGATAAACTTTGTTAGAGCTACTTTAATTGATGTTCTTCCAGGTATACTAAAAGCCCTTCCACTGAAGGAATTGAAGAACTCATATTATTCACCAATAGTTGTTTTTATCCAATTGTTGTTATATTTTCTTTATTCAATTTTACATCCTTGACATATTTCTCAGTATCTTTTACAAATGAAGAGATTGATTGAAACTTGTCTTTTGTGTCTTGATACATTGTATTTATTAAGTGAAAAAGTTGGAGGATAAAATGGTTTAAGCACAGATTCGCCTATAAATTAAACAGAATTTTCATCAAGAAAATTTTATTTGAAGCAAAGTTTCGTTATTAAAATATGGTGAATACAACATACTGCGATGTTTGTAATCATGAATATAAATGTTATAAAAAACACCTTCAAACCAACAAACACATATTCAATCTTTTCAGACAAATATCTCCACTTGACCAAGAACAAAACATTGTGATGGATGTGATAATGATATTCTTTTAAAATTTTATAATAAACACCTTCAATTACGCAAACACAAGAACAAGAAGAAAGGGAAGGTGCCACTAAATTCTCCATTGAAAACACTGATGGGGCATTTGAAGGACATAAGATTGTTTCACTTTCAAGACCCTGGACCATCTTCAATCATTGAAGCGTTTGATATGGTTAAACAAAGTATTGAAACTATAATTAAAAACACATTAAGTGAAATGAAAACTTTTAAGTTCTATATGGGAGGAAAATTGAATATGGTAAGAGAAGGCAATGAAACTACTCCCTGTATGAGGACAAACCCTCACTTTATCTCATCATGTCAAGATTTTGTAAGATGTGATGTTTACGATGAACTCCAGAGACAAGAACAAGATGTTGATAACACTAGAGTGGGTAGTGGATTTGCTATCACAAATAATCTTTTTCGATATACACATCTTAAAATCATATCCTCTTCAAGCTTCTTCTTATATTGATTTACCAAAAGAGATAAAACTTAAGAAAGCGGTTTTTAATATTCAAAACAAAGATAATAAATGTTTTCTATGGTCTGTTCTTGCTCACCTACATCCTCCACAATGGAACCTGAAAGGGTTGTACATTATAAGAAATACGAGAATACATTAAGTGTTAATGATTTAAAGTTTCCAATGTCATTGAAAGATATTCCTAAATTTGAGAAAATGAATAATCTATCTGTTAATGTATATGGATTAACAGATACAAAGTTCAGATATTAAAAACTTCAAACAACTATAAAAATGAGGAAACACAGATTGACCTTCTCTACTTTACTTCCAAGGAAAAATCACATTATGCTTTCATCAAAAATTTATCAAGATTAACCAAATCACAACTATACAAGAGAAAATGTAAAACGTATCCTTGTAAGAGATGTCTCAACTCCTTTCACACAAAAGAATATTAAATCAACATTCAAAATATTGTAGTAATCAGAAATCAACTGTAATAATTTACCAAAAGAAGGTTAAACATATCATTCAAAGATTTTAACAAATCTATAAAACATCCGTTTGTGATATATGCTGATTTTGAAAGTATCCTGATAAGATGGATACTGTTTCTCCAAATCCAAATAAATCGTACACAAATAAATATCAAAAACCTACTCCTTGTGGTTCTTGTATATATCAAATCATCTGTTGGTGATGAATACAACAAGTTAGAACTTTATATAGGAGAAGATTCCTCAGAGGAGTTTGTAAGACGATTGGAAAAATACTGTATAAGACTAAGAGAAATAATGGGAAAACCTATATACCAATGTCATTAACAAAGGGAGAGAAAAAGGAATTTAGAAAGAACAGTATCTGTCATATTTGTGAGGAGAAATTGAGGGAGAGGTCAAAGTTCGGATCATTGTCATCTTACTGAAAATATAGAGTTCCAGCTCATTCCCGTTGTAATCTTAATTACAAGCCCCCAAACTTTATTCCTGTTTTCTTCACAACAACGCTCACTATGACGCACATCTATTTACAAATGAACTTACAAGACATCTGGAGATATTCCTGCCATCCTAACACAGATCAAAAAATACATCTCATTCACAAAAAACATTCATACATCCCCCAGAACCATATCAGATTTCTTGACACATACAAGTTTATGGCAAGTCCATTATCTAACTTGGCATCAAATATTAAAAACTTACCGAATCTTAAATCACATTTCTCAAATCAAGAAGAGATTGATCTCTTTTTACAAAAGGAAATATATCCATATGACTACATGGATTCATTTGAGAAGTTTAAAGAAACACAACTTCCTTCACAGGAAAGTTTCATGCAAGTTGAATAAAACTCATATTCTGATAGAGATTATACACAAGCTAAAAAGGTTTGGGAAAGTTTAATATAAAGAATCTTGAGGAATATCATGATTTGTATCTTAAAACTGATGTATTGTATTGGCTGATGTGTTTGAAACTTTTAGAACAGTCTGTCATAATAAAAATTCTTATGGATTAGACCCCGTTCACTATTACACAGCCCCGGTTTGGCTTGGAGTGCTATGTTTAAAATGACAAACCAGAATTTGAATTAATCATGATATAGATACGCTTTTAATGATAGAGAAGGCTAAAAGAGGAGGAATATCTCAAATATGTTCCAAGAGATATGCTAAAGCAAATAACAAATATCTTCCTGATTATAATAAGAATGAGGACAAGTCTTACCTGATGTATTATGATGCTAACAATTTGTATGGGTGGCTATGTCTCAATCTTTACCTATGGAAACTTAAATGGGTTAAAGAAAAACATTATGAAAAAGTTTTACAAGACATTGTTGTCTCCTCTAAAAAGAATTGGATGAAGCTGAGGTTAGATATTATTTTGAGGTTGATTTAAAATATCCAGTAGAACTTCATCACAAACATAAAGACCTGCCTTATGCCCCTGATCAAGAAAGTCCAAGAAATGAATGGTGAGTGATTATCAACAGTCATTTAATATAAAGGTAAATCTACAGAAAAACTACTTACTACATTAAATTATAAAGAAAGTTAGTTTGCATCAAAGGAACTTGAGACAAAACATATTTATCTGCTAGGTTGAGAGTGAGGAAAATTCATAGGATTTTGAAATTTAAACAAAGTTATTGGTTAAAGAAGTATTTTGATTTTAATACAAAAAGGAGAACAGAAACGAAAACAGATTTTGAGAAGGACTTTAATAAATTAATGAATAATGCCGTATTGGGAAAGACTCTGGAAAATGTTAGGAATCGAGAAAACATAAGACTTGCTACATGTTGGAAACAGGCTTCAAAGTTAATTAATCGACCAAGTTTTGAGCGAGCGAAGGTGTTTTCAGAGAACTTTTGTGCTATTCATTTGAAAAAAGAGTATTGAAATGGATAAACCTATATATATAGGAACATCAATTCTTGACTGGTCAAAGTCGTTAATGTATGACTAGTACTATAATAATTTAAAATCAAAGTATAAGGATAATGTGTCATTGTTATATATGGATACAGATAGTTTTATTTTTCGAAATTAAGACAAGTGATGTATGTGAGGATATTATTGATAATATTGATAAATATGATACAAGTAATTATAAGTCAGGTGATGTGTTGTTTTCATCAAAGAATAAAAAGGTTATTGCTAAGTTTAAAGATGAATTTGGTGGGAAGGTCATGAGTGAATTTATAGGATTGAGATCAAAGTCTTACACTTTCACGTATATTGATAATAATAATATTGAAAGGTGTGATAAGAAGCTAAAGGGAATAAAGAAAAATATAATCAAGGCAACAATAAACTTTAAACATTATTACAACTGTTTAACCTTAAAGAAGGAAGAGTACAGAAAAATGAATACAATAAGAAGTTATAAACATCAATTATATACAGAAGAGATAAATAAGAAAGCATTCGGAGCTTTTGATGATAAAAGATACATTTTAGAGAATGGAAGTTTATCATTTCATTTCCGCTCAACAAAGACATTTAAACCAAGAAAGAAGTTCCAAGTTATTCTTTGTGAATATACTCGATGGAAATGAATGTTGTAAGAAAATGAAGTTATTCCCTAAAGTAGAACATGGACAAATATTTGTTGGTTCGCTCTTTGAGTATAATGAAAATATAAAAGGACTGTGATTATATTGGGGGGAAAAAGTGCTTTAATCAGTAAGTCTCAATCTTTCATAGTCTCAATTTTACATTTGCTTGTATGGGAGGGAAGGGGATAGGTGGGGAGAAAATCAGTGTCCTATTTTGAGCTTTTCGAGCTTGAGTCAGAAAGTTTTTCCCTTTTCCCCATTCATTTGAATGAGTGTCCCAGATGCCCCATTTATCATCTACTGTCCATTCACAAAATCAATGGTTAGTCAATATTGCCTTATTTCAAAATTACTGCAGTAGTCGATAAGCTTGGATGCTCTTACCCATTTTTTCTGCTTTATCTCTGGCAAATCATCTTCCGATTCAATGAAGATGCCTTGCAGATAGGAGATGGTTGGCAAAATCCCCGATGTGGTAACCAAGGTCTCATTGGAAAATGACTCTGTAATGTCTCTCACAGGTTCCAACAACTCCACCGTTTTTACAGCAATCAAAAGTTCACGATTAGGAGGTTGGATTAGGCTGCTGCTGTTCTTCGTCTCGATTAGGAGGTTGGACATAGGCTGCTGCTGTTCCAGGATACGCTTGAGCATATCGTGCGTCGAACCCCATTAGGTGTCTACGTTCTTGATGAGTTTGTGTACTGGGAAGTTGAGGGTGTAATCATCTGCTGGAGAGAATTTAGCTTTTGCCGAACGGCAAACAAACTCAATAAGCTTTGAACAATGAGCAAGGGTTGTTTTAACCCCCCCCCCCCTCATATTCAAGCCAACTTTCACCATCAGATGCAATGTGTGGCAAGTGTCGCGCTGGTCGAAGACATTCAGCATATTGCGGACTCCCTCTTCTTGCACTGTGTATGTTAGTCGCATTCCTGTCACGATGAATCTGGCAATGGCTGTTGTTAGCTCCTAATGTGGAGCACAAGCAGCACCATCGGGTGATCACAGATTGGAAATGAGTCGAAATAAGACGAAGGGGAAAAATGATTACGATTTCCATTTGCAATGATATAAAATTAGACCAATTAGAATTGGTCTAATTTTGACCAATTAGAATCACCCGCTGCCCCGCTCCCTTTGGGAGCATTGGCAAGTCGTCTTCACTTACCACCTTGCAGGGGGAGAGGTTGGGGGAGTTTACCCTGGGTATTACCAACATGTATGTAAAATTTCATGGATCACATTAAAATGTTGGAAGCCTCCCACCCCTCCCTCACCAGGGGTGGGGGTTCCTTATGCCGATGACCAACACGTGCAAAATTTGGTGGGAATCAATCAGCCCAGCCCTGTTTTTGTTTTTATATAATTTTCGTACCTACAAAGTGTAAACAGAAAATCACTTTATTTGATGTCGTTGGATAAGTTGTTGAGGGGAGGTGAGTAGCTTACCAGAAGCGACTGTTGAGCAGGCTTGTGTGATCCTGAATCAGTTCTAGTGGATTGCTGTTTCCTATTTTCCGATAAATGATGACCAATCTCGGTCACGTTTGGCATGACTTCCCATTTCACGACCACGAGCTTCCCTTGGCTGGAATGACTTGAAATACTTTTGCATTACCAGAGGGACTCGACATGGAAGACAACTTCTTGCTGCAGAGCACGCATCGAACTTTCTTCGGATTTAAAATCTCACTAGGTGCTTTTTCGAGATTCTTTTCAAATCCAAAGAAGCTCCAGATCATGCTCGATGAAGTACCAGCTTTTCGAAGCAGATTTTTCTTTCCGAGGAGGCCCTCCATGTCCATTCCTCGTTTTGCTACTCAGAGAAAAAGTGAATGCCGTCGTCTGTCACTGTCTCTGCCACACACTGAAACGTGGAAATACTTGCGGGAAAGAAAATATGAAGTGAATGTTGCTTCAAATTAATCCAAAATTTCGGGAAAGTGTATAAAGCAACTTACTGCTCCTCGAATGTCCCCATTTTTATTTTTAATTTGCTTTAGATAAATATGCCGTGATATCTGTGCAGTTGAGGAATGTGATTATTTTGGAATTTCACATTACTCTGTAATCTAAAGTCTATCTCTCCACATATATTAATCGGCTAAAACTGTCCGACTCGCCTTCATCCGCTTCGTGAGTACGGCTGATAATTTTCTTCACAACTTGAACAAACTAGACATAGACAAACGGACTTTGTTTTATAAAGAACTAGACGACCCGGGAACCTGTTGGGTTCCCGTTGTGACAGCGGATGAGGAAAAAACAGACACAATTTTTTTATATTATTTAGTGGTCAAACTTTAACTTGAAGAAAATTTGAGCATTTACCTCAGGAGTCATCGTTCGGCCAACCGGTTTCTCGAGGTATATCAACACATTCTCCATGGTTTTTATCGTCATACGTCATACGGATGGATCGTCATACGAAAACTTGACTGAATTGGGAATTGATTTTTTAATAATTTTTTTCGTTGCGCCGATTTGAACGAAACTTGATACTGCACACCGCAGGAGAATGGTGAGTAAGGTGGCCTGAAAATTTTTGCCCATCGTGTACCGTTTAGCTGTATTTTGGAACATACATACATATATATATATATATATGTATAAGATGAGAGTTTTAGTATGATATAGATAGATGACAGGAGAAGCTTTTGATATAATTTTCTGAACCAACAGACGGATTCTCAATGGACGAAGTGAAATAAGTCATTGTTTGAATCGACTCTGGTGACTTGGAACCGTTCGAGCTGGGTAATCATTCATCTCGAGAATTTGGGGTTCGAATCCAAGTTCCGATGGAGGGAATCGATTCTTTCGCCCAGGCCAAGTCTCCAAGTTAGAAACTGCAATCATCGTCTGACTTCAACTTTTGTCACTTATTATTTACCAGCACATTACCCAGAGTGTGATCCTGAGTGTGAGAGAGGCCAGATCAAAATGAGCGTTGTTTGTGTGTGTTGTTTTGTGTATTTTGATCTTGAGATTTATGTCAGTGATTGTGGGATTGTATTTATAAAGGCTGTAATTGTGTTCGTAACAGTTTTAGTGGGTATTTGCATTCGTTTACAAGCAAACACCACCCATCGCTTCACTGAGGTGAATACTAGAAAGGGTGGGGGGAGAAAGAGGGGGGGGGGAGAAAGGGGGAGGGGGGGAGTGAGGAGGTTGGGGGAAGGGAAGGCAGACGTGCAGTGGAGCGTTAATTACGATTCATATTCATTGAAATGATATGATTCTGCATAGAATAACAGTGAAGATGGAAACAAAATAATGTCTGAAATCCATTTTCTACTGGTCATGCTATAAATAATGCTCAGAGACAATCACCACCCGGACACGTCCGGACACGAAGACTGTCCGGACATAATCACCGTCGGACAGTGATCTTTGCCGGTTATCTTAGGTGGAGGAAAAGGGGGGGGGGACAAATTCTCCATGTAAATATGTATCATGTAGCGCCGCCTCTAGGTGGGAGAGGGTATTGCAAGGCTCCAGAATTTACAGTACAGTATTCCTGTCCTCACGTTGTTCAGTGCAGTGAGGTGTTTTGAATTATAAGCAGTTGGGATGTTTTTGTTTCATACACGTAACCCGGGTGCTTTTTCTTTTTCTTACACAATGATGTCAGTTGCTTATACACTGCCCAAATAAAGGTGTGCAACAGAAGAACGTGTTGCATGCTTGGATTCTGCTGGTGTCAGGAACAGGGGCAGCAGAGTGTACTCACTGTTATAGGAAGTGACGAAATAGCCCACTTGAGGATAGTTATACTAGGTTGAAGGAACAGATAGATAATTTGCAGTAAGTAGCAGAATGTGAGAAATTTGTAGATAATAGTTGGTTACGGTTGTAGAATGAGGTTGCTGAGGATATTGGCAGCAGTGATGGTGCAGTGGGAGTAGGCATTGGTGAGGCAGCGAGTTCAAGTGGTGGGTTGAGACGGTGGTGAGGCAGCGAGTTTGGGCAGTGGTGAGGCAGCGGATTTGGGCAGTGGTGAGGCAGCGGATTCAGGCGGTGGTAAGGCAGCAAATTCAGGCGGTGGTGAGGCAGTGAGTTCTGGCGGTGGTGAGGCAGCGGGTTGGGTTCGGGCGGTGGTGAGCAGCGGATTCAGGTGGTGGTGAGCAACGGGTTCTAGCGGTGGTGAGGCAGCGGATTCAGGCAGTGGTGAGGCAGCGGATCAGGCAGTGGTGAGGCAGCGGATTCAGGCGGTGGTGAGGCAGCGGGTTTGGGCGGTGGTGAGGCAGCGGATTCAGGTGTTGGTGAGGCAGCGGGTTCGTGGTGGTGAGGCAGCGGATTCAGGCGGTGATAAGGCAGCGAGTTCAGGCAGCGGATTCAGGCGGTGGTGAGGCAGCGGTTCGGTGGTGGTGAGGCAGTGGATTCAGGCAGTGGCAAGGCAGCAAATTCAGGTGGTGGTGAGGCAGTGAGTTCTGGCGGTGGGAGGCAGCGAGTTCGGGAGGTGGTGAGGCAGGGATTCAGGCGGTGGTGAGGCAGCGGGTTTGGGCGGTGAGGAGGCAGCGGATTCAGGCGGTCGTGAGGCAGCGGGTTCGGCGGTGTGAGGCAGCGATTCAGGTGGTGGTGAGGCAGCGGGTTTGGGCGGTGCTGAGGCAGCGGATTCAGGCGGTGGTAAGGCAGCGAGTTCAGGCAGCAGATTCAGGTGGTGGTGAGGCAGCGGGTTTGGGCGGTGTGGGCAGGGCGGGTTCGCGGTGGTGAGGCAGCGGATTCAGCGGTGGTGAGGCAGCGGTTTGGGCGGTGTGTGAGGCAGCGGGTTCAGGCAGTGGTGAGGCAGTGGATTCAGGCGGTGGTAAGAGCAGCGAGTTCAGGCAGCGGATTCAGGCAGTGGTGAGGCAGCGGGTTGGGCGGTGGTGAGGCAGCGGGTTCGGGCGGTAGTGAGGAAGCGGGTGCGGGCGGTGGTGAAGCAGCGGGTTCAGGCGGTGATGAGGCAGTGGGTTCGGGCGTGGTGAGGCAGCGGGTTCATGTGGTGGTGAGGCAGCGGGTACAGGCATTGGTGAGGCACAGATTCGGGTGGTGGTGAAGGTGTAGTGATTGAAAGTAGTAGTGAGTTCCAGCAATGGAGATTGGTAGGAATGAGGTATGGGAGACAGTTTTTGTCGGTGATGAGACTTTTAAATATGTAGATTCTTCATTCTGCAGGAAAGATCGTAGACGAGAATTCTGTGCAATTTTGAAGGAGCAGGAATAGGGACGTTGAAGGAAGGGTAAACGACATTGCATCGGGTCATGGCCGGAAGAAGTTGGTTGTGGTACACGTACACCGAGGAGCAAATATGTAGGGAAAGTTTACTCAGAGGTTTTGAACAAGCTCAAATGAGCTAAGATCCTCGTCCTCTTAATGATGACGTCATAAAAACGAATTTGACGTCATTGTGATGTATCAGGTTTGCGATAAATTATCTGTGCTATTGCCCGGCTTGATTCCTGCAAACAAAATTCAAACAGCTTGCCTAGTTTCGGAGATAATGGTATAGGCGATTTCCATTAGCGGCGATATGTCAACTTTTTTTCTAGGAAGAATTTCCAAAATCGGAGATGGTTACTGCCTGCGCGCGTGGCTTTCTGCATATACATGGCAAGTTTCACGAATATCCGATGAAAACTCTGGGTTGTGAAACAAAAAATGTCAAAAAATAGGAATGACGTCATAAAAATTGATATGACGTCATAGTGATATCATATGCGCGGTAATTCATCTCTGCTAATGCCCTGTTCGATTCCCACAAACAGAATTCAAAAAGCTTGCCTAGTTTCGGAGATAATTTTTTAGACGATTTCCATTAGCAGAGATATTGACGTCATAACTTTTTTTCTAGGAGGAATTTTCAAAATCGGAGATGGTTCCTGTCTACGCAGGGATTTTTTACATATATGCCAAGTTTCAGGAAGTTTCGATGAAAACTGTAGGCTGTGATACAAAAAAGTCCACAAGAAGAAGATTAAGAACAACAACATGAGGAACACTGAGAGATCCTCCACGAGGACCTAAAAATAGGGACAGGATATTGGGTAAGTGGCTGAAAGCAAAGGGTTGTGAGGTCATGTTTTCTGGGATTCTCCCACGATGAAGAAATGATGTAGAAATTATGAGCTAAGCGATATGTGTCAACCAATGGCTGGAAGAATGGTGCAGGGGTGGAAGGTTTGCATTTAGAAGCAGTGGGAATCATTTCAGGGACAAAGGAAGTGTTTCCAGAATGATTGTCGTATGCTAAATAGAAAGGGGGCAGCAAGTTTGCAGTGGGAATTGAGGACGGTATTCAGGGTATTTTCGGTCAGCTTATATTAAAAATGTCATGATGGGAATCTGTAAAGGAAGGAACTGATGATGTAGTTGTAATGTGTAGACCAGGTTAAAAAATATAATTTCAGGAAGGGAAAAGTTAAATATATTCAATACCAATGCCAGGAGTTTAGATACGAAGATGGAAGAGCTTGAAGCCAAAGTAGATGGCGAGGAGTATGATATAATTGCAGTAAGTGAGACAGGGTTTAATGGAGGACAGGATTAGAAGGTTACATGGTGTATCGGTGATGGGAAGGAGAGTATAGGAGGAGTAGCAACTCGCGTAAAGGACGGCAGTGTATCAAGAGAAAGCGGTGACATTAAGGAGGGAATAAATGTAGAGGAGTCTGTATTGGTAGAGATTAGAGATTGTAAAAAACAGTAAGATACTGGCTGGTTGTTCTTATAGGTCTCTGGGTGTGAAGGAAGAGGAGGAAGGAGGAGTACATTAACAATTCAAAAAGGCATGTGGTAAAGGAAGAGTATTGGTTATGGGGGATTATAACTTGCCAGAGATAGATTGGGTCCAGGAACAGGGAAAGGTAGAGCAGGTGAAGATTCCTAGTTTTAGTCCAGGATTGCTTTTTAACCCAGTTTGTAGATAAGCCACAAGGGGAGTGCAGTGTCAGACCTCCTTTTAAGTAACGATCCCAATATGGTGTATGAGGTTGAGGTTGGGAGAGCATTTGAAGCAAGTGACCATGACATTGTGTGTGCAAAGATTTGTTTAAGGATTAGAGTTCAGGATAGTAGGGTAAGGCTATTAGATTTCAGGAAGGCAAACCTTGAGGGTATGAGGATAGAGTTGGGTGATGTAGATTGTGAGACTCCAACAACATGACAATCAGTATCAAAGAAATGGGAAACCTTTAAGGACCAAATGTGTAGAGTGCAGAGCAAGTACATTCCAATGATGTGTAAAACTAGAAGCAGAAAGAGACCAGGGTGGTTGAGTAGTGAGATAAGGAACGCTATTAAGGAGAAGCAGAAGGCATTTCTTAGGTTTAAAACAACAGGACTGGAGTTAGATTTATATCACTATCGGAGTAAATAGAGGCAAGTTAAGAAAATAACTCGGCAAGCAAAAGAGAGTATGAGAAGGACATGGCAAAGAATATTAAACAGAATAGCAAGGCTTTCTTTAAATACACCAGGGGGAAAGAACAGGTTAGGACCAGTGTGGGCCCATTGAAGAAAATCACCGGGAGAGTGGTTAGTGAGGAAAGTGAGATGGCAGGCTTATTAAACAGGTATTTTTCTTCAACTTTTACACAAAACAGTCAGGAGAATTTCCAATACCTGAGAGTATCTTTCAAGGAGGTGAGGAAGGGCTTTTACAGAGAAGATCCAGGTCAGAGTGAAGGAAATGAAGGAACAGCTCGGAAATCTAAGAGAAGATAAGGCTCCGGGTCAGATAATGTGCACCCGAGAGTATTGAGGGAGGTGGCTGAGCAGGTAAGCGAGATGTTATCGGATATTTTCAATAGTTCCCTGGAGTCAGGACAGGTACCGGAGGATTGGAGAGTCATAAATGTAATACCATTATTTAAGAAAGGATCCAGAGAACAATTGGGAAATTATAGACCAGTTAGTTTGACTTAAGTTGTGGGGAAGTGTTGGAGACATTAATTAATGTCCAGATGAGGAACCATTTAAACAAATACAAACTAATTATAGGTAGTCAGCATTCAGCATGGACCTTCCTTAGCTCTCAATCAAGGACATTTCTCTGACTATTCTTATATTTCTGTGAGTTCCATTTGCATTCAGGAACAGGGCAATTATGGTTAACCATTTGAAATTTCCTCTCTTTCATTTAAAAGCTGAAAATTATGTTTTAAACACGATTTGAAGCAAAGATTTAATGCTGGCAATGCCAGGTTAAAAGTGCCTGTCAAGCTGATCCAAGTCACCGTAAACACAGACACAGTGCATGCGCAAAAGCGGCCTCATTTAGCATTCATATGTCATTTCAAAAGTCACGTATCATCACATGCACATAGCTTTGTGCAGCAATGAAAAGGTACAGCATAACTTTTGCATTTATAGATAATCTTTCAACCTCAAAGTGGCTCTACATTGTTACGGTAAATGCTCTGTCTTGTTTCAACTGTGAAGAAACCTGTTGAGTTTTTGGATAATTTCTCACCACCTAATATCTTGAAGGAAAAGGCATCCTACCAGAAAGACATCCATAGCGGAAGGAACATAAGTCCCAAAGTCTTCTTGTAACTTTCATTACGGCCTCTGCCAAATTTGCAATTTATATAGCAAGGAAGGCAAAGGTCAATAATGTGGATCTGCAGGATTGTTTTGCGTGGCTGAAAGCCTCATTATATTTTCATATTGGCATAGAATGTAGTGCAACACAATATTAAGGGAATATAGTCACAGGTTTGTGGGTTTTTGGCCCATAAGTAATGCTCTCTGCTGCATTTACTTTCAAGTTTCTTTGCTTTTGGCTAAATAAAGATTAATTTTATTCATACGCTTATCTCTATCTCGATTGTCTATCTTGTTGGTGCTCTCATGACAAAGCTCCTCTCGTCCCCTGAAGTTCTGACTTTCTTGCTATTGCAGTGATGTTATGTTTTGAGCAAGAGTAACAGATGGTTTATGCCTGCCTGTGGTTCTTTGTGACGAGTGCAAACTTCGGTGTATCTTTCCATCAAAATCACGACTACAAGCTACTACTACAAATAATCTGATTATTGTTTCCAAAAATATAATTTATCTCCTGGCCACATCACTCAATATAGGACTCCTTTGTTGTGCTTGAAAATACTTAAGGGATTACGATGGAGGCCAAATAAACTCTTCTCTCAGCATAATTTTCAAATTTCAAAGTTTTCGCAGTGTGGATGAATTATAACAACCAAACCCACACGCTGAAGGGAAGACATTTTAATTTGATGAAGACTCTCGCACGCAATAACTTTCGCTTCAGAAAATATAGCATTGGCGATTTAAACTTTCTAAGACAAATGTAAGCAGAACAGGCAGTCGACTTGAAATCCTTTCAAACGGCAGCTTGTTTCCTGATGGATTTCATCGTGTGAACATCATTTGGTGGAGGGGGAAATGGGGATGGGAAGGAGAGAGAGTATTATTTTGATTTCATTCCAGTGAGAGTTCTATGCATAACCAACTGTGCAAGTTGTGAACCCTTATTATGCTCCCCGGACCTTCCTGAACCCAATATTCAATAACTGGAAATATTATTCTCCCTCTTGAATTTGGGACAAGCTGAGTATTTCTACCTGGAGAAGGCTTACAATGAGAAGCAGAGAAATCGTTGCATTTAAAAGTCATGTTGTTTATTCATTTTATTGAAAGTGCATTAATGTATGCTTTGGCTATTTGTACAAGTGGGATTTTGTATTTTGTTGCAAGGAAGTTTTAAAAAGATGCGCTATATTAAAAATGTTATTGCTATCTGAGTATTCTGAAAATTTCCAAGTTCTTGGGTTAAAAGTTACAGATGCACTCATGTGTAATATTAACATATATTAACTATTTATGAATCTCTATTACTATGTGACATTTAGAACTGTGAGGATGTGCTGTTAAAACACAAAGAGAAGCCAATTTTTGTGAACAATTTCAATTTGCTGAACTTGAGTGGTCATTAATTCGTCAATGAAATGCATTTTAACTTTGCACTATCTGAAGCTTGAAATTGTGTGCAGCAATTCTTTTGATCTTTCACCCAATTCGACTCTGCCCATTTGTGGTCACGCACTTTTGCTAGAATCAATTAAAGCCTAAGAAGAAGGTAAATAATGCAAACCTCCATTTTGCCCTTCATTTGAAACTGATGTTTTTGCCCAGGAGAACGATGCTCCTCAAATCTATCGACTTTGCTTTAGCACCACTAAAGACCAGTGACCCACATGTGGTGTTCAACCCATATGTATGCAACTTCATCCGATGTGCCCTTGTAAAAGAGATAACTATTCTTCACAACATTAAACATTTTTCTCCATTCAAAAACGATCATCATGAGCCATGTAATTGTACTGTTTTTTTTTCTTTCATTTTTACCTCCAGGTTTTTTTATTCTTTCTATGAGGATAGCAGTATTTTGGATCTGCCATTGCAGGTTATGGATTTTTGAAATTAAATATAATTCTCATCCATTCCTTTTACAATACTTTTTGTACCAATGATGGCATCTTTATGTGTTGGTTCAATTTTTGG
>CM068963.1:102215038-102254003 GCA_035128595.1 Eptatretus atami
CGGTGGTGAAGCAGCGGGTTCAGGCGGTGATGAGGCAGTGGGTTCGGGCGGTGGTGAGGCAGCGGGTTCATGTGGTGGTGAGGCAGCGGGTACAGGCATTGGTGAGGCAGCAGATTCGGGTGGTGGTGAAGGTGTAGTGATTGAAAGTAGTAGTGAGGTTCCAGCAATGGAGATTGGTAGGAATGAGGTATGGGAGACAGTTTTTGTCGGTGATGAGACTTTTAAATATGTAGATTCTTCATTCTGCAGGAAAGATCGTAGACGAGAATTCTGTGCAATTTTGAAGGAGCAGGAATTAGGGACGTTGAAGGAAGGGTAAACGACATTGCATCGGGTCATGGCCGGAAGAAGTTGGTTGTGGTACACGTACACCGAGGAGGCAATGAAAATGTAGGGAAAGTTTACTCAGAGGTTTTGAACAAGCTCAAATGAGCTAAGATCCTCGTCCTCTTAATGATGACGTCATAAAACGAATTTGACGTCATTGTGATGTATCAGGTTTGCGATAAATTATCTGTGCTATTGCCCGGCTTGATTCCTGCAAACAAAATTCAAACAGCTTGCCTAGTTTCGGAGATAATGGTATAGGCGATTTCCATTAGCGGCGATATGTCAACTTTTTTTCTAGGAAGAATTTCCAAAATCGGAGATGGTTACTGCCTGCGCGTGGGCTTTCTGCATATACATGGCAAGTTTCACGAATATCCGATGAAAACTCTGGGTTGTGAAACAAAAAATGTCAAAAAATAGGAATGACGTCATAAAAATTGATATGACGTCATAGTGATATCATATGCGCGGTAATTCATCTCTGCTAATGCCCTGTTCGATTCCCACAAACAGAATTCAAAAAGCTTGCCTAGTTTCGGAGATAATTTTTTAGACGATTTCCATTAGCAGAGATATTTGACGTCATAACTTTTTTTCTAGGAGGAATTTTCAAAATCGGAGATGGTTCCTGTCTACGCAGGGTGTTTTTTACATATATATTGCCAAGTTTCAGGAAGTTTCGATGAAAACTGTAGGCTGTGATACAAAAAAGTCCACAAGAAGAAGATTAAGAACAACAACATGAGGAACACTGAGAGATCCTCCACGAGGACCTAAAAATAGGGACAGGATATTGGGTAAGTGGCTGAAAGCAAAGGGTTGTGAGGTCATGTTTTCTGGGATTCTCCCACGATGAAGAAATGATGTAGAAATTATGAGCTAAGCGATATGTGTCAACCAATGGCTGGAAGAATGGTGCAGGGGTGGAAGGTTTTGCATTTAAGAAGCAGTGGGAATCATTTCAGGGACAAAGGAAGTGTTTCCAGAATGATTGTCGTATGCTAAATAGAAAGGGGGCAGCAAGGTTTGCAGTGGGAATTGAGGACGGTATTCAGGGTATTTTCGGTCAGCTTATATTAAGAAATGTCATGATGGGAATCTGTAAAGGAAGGAACTGATGATGTAGTTGTAATGTGTAAGACCAGGTTAAAAAATATAATTTCAGGAAGGGAAAAGTTAAATATATTCAATACCAATGCCAGGAGTTTAGATACGAAGATGGAAGAGCTTGAAGCCAAAGTAGATGGCGAGGAGTATGATATAATTGCAGTAAGTGAGACAGGGTTTAATGGAGGACAGGATTAGAAGGTTACATGGTGTATCGGTGATGGGAAGGAGAGTATAGGAGGAGTAGCAATCCGCGTAAAGGACGGCAGTGTATCAAGAGAAAGCGGTGACATTAAGGAGGGAATAAATGTAGAGGAGTCTGTATTGGTAGAGATTAGAGATTGTAAAAACAGTAAGATACTGGCTGGTTGTTCTTATAGGTCTCTGGGTGTGAAGGAAGAGGAGGAAGGAGGAGTACATTAACAATTCAAAAAGGCATGTGGTAAGGGAAGAGTATTGGTTATGGGGGATTATAACTTGCCAGAGATAGATTGGGTCCAGGAACAGGGAAAGGGTAGAGCAGGTGAAGATTTCCTAGTTTTAGTCCAGGATTGCTTTTTAACCCAGTTTGTAGATAAGCGCACAAGGGGAGTGCAGTGTCAGACCTCCTTTTAAGTAACGATCCCAATATGGTGTATGAGGTTGAGGTTGGGGAGCATTTGGAAGCAAGTGACCATGACATTGTGTGTGCAAAGATTTGTTTAAGGATTAGAGTTCAGGATAGTAGGGTAAGGCTATTAGATTTCAGGAAGGCAAACCTTGAGGGTATGAGGATAGAGTTGGGTGATGTAGATTGTGAGACTCCAACAACATGACAATCAGTATCAAAGAAATGGGAAACCTTTAAGGACCAAATGTGTAGAGTGCAGAGCAAGTACATTCCAATGATGTGTAAAACTAGAAGCAGAAAGAGACCAGGGTGGTTGAGTAGTGAGATAAGGAACGCTATTAAGGAGAAGCAGAAGGCATTTCTTAGGTTTAAAACAACAGGACTGGAGTTAGATTTATATCACTATCGGAGTAAATAGAGGCAAGTTAAGAAAATAACTCGGCAAGCCAAAAGAGAGTATGAGAAGGACATGGCAAAGAATATTAAACAGAATAGCAAGGCTTTCTTTAAATACACCAGGGGGAAAGAACAGGTTAGGACCAGTGTGGGCCCATTGAAGAATATCACCGGGAGAGTGGTTAGTGAGGAAAGTGAGATGGCAGGCTTATTAAACAGGTATTTTTCTTCAACTTTTACACAAGAACAGTCAGGAGAATTTCCAATACCTGAGAGTATCTTTCAAGGAGGTGAGGAAGGGCTTTTACAGAGAAGATCCAGGTCAGAGTGAAGGAAATGAAGGAACAGCTCGGAAATCTAAGAGAAGATAAGGCTCCGGGGTCAGATAATGTGCACCCGAGAGTATTGAGGGAGGTGGCTGAGCAGGTAAGCGAGATGTTATCGGATATTTTCAATAGTTCCCTGGAGTCAGGACAGGTACCGGAGGATTGGAGAGTCATAAATGTAATACCATTATTTAAGAAAGGATCCAGAGAACAATTGGGAAATTATAGACCAGTTAGTTTGACTTAAGTTGTGGGGAATGTGTTGGAGACATTAATTAATGTCCAGATGAGGAACCATTTAAACAAATACAAACTAATTATAGGTAGTCAGCATTCAGCATGGACCTTCCTTAGCTCTCAATCAAGGACATTTCTCTGACTATTCTTATATTTCTGTGAGTTCCATTTGCATTCAGGAACAGGGCAATTATGGTTAACCATTTTGAAATTTCCTCTCTTTCATTTAAAAGCTGAAAATTATGTTTTAAACACGATTTGAAGCAAAGATTTAATGCTGGCAATGCCAGGTTAAAAGTGCCTGTCAAGCTGATCCAAGTCACCGTAAACACAGACACAGTGCATGCGCAAAAGGCGGCCTCATTTAGCATTCATATGTCATTTCAAAAGTCACGTATCATCACATGCACATAGCTTTGTGCAGCAATGAAAAGGTACAGCATAACTTTTGCATTTATACGATAATCTTTCAACCTCAAAGTGGCTCTACATTGTTACGGTAAATGCTCTGTCTTGTTTCAACTGTGAAGAAACCTGTTGAGTTTTTGGATTAATTTCTCACCGAACCTAATATCTTGAAGGAAAAGGCATCCTACCAGAAAGACATCCATAGCGGAAGGAACATAAGTCCCAAAGTCTTCTTGTAACTTTCATTACGGCCTCTGCCAAATTTGCAATTTATATAGCAAGGAAGGCAAAGGTCAATAATGTGGATCTGCAGGATTGTTTTGCGTGGCTGAAAGCCTCATTATATTTTCATATTGGCATAGAATGTAGTGCAACACAATATTAAGGGAATATAGTCACAGGTTTGTGGGTTTTTGGCCCATAAGTAATGCTCTCTGCTGCATTTACTTTCAAGTTTCTTTGCTTTTGGCTAAATAAAGATTAATTTTATTCATACCGTTATCTCTATCTCGATTGTCTATCTTGTTGGTGCTCTCATGACAAAGCTCCTCTCGTCCCCTGAAGTTCTGACTTTCTTGCTATTGCAGTGGATGTTATGTTTTGAGCAAGAGTAAACAGATGGTTTATGCCTGCCTGTGGTTCTTTGTGACGAGTGCAAACTTCGGTAGTTATCTTTCCATCAAAATCACGACTACAAGCTACTACTACAAATAATCTGATTATTGTTCCAAAAATATAATTTATCTACCTGGCCACATCACTCAATATAGGACTCCTTTGTTGTGCTTGAAAATACTTAAGGGATTACGATAGGAGGCCAAATAAACTCTTCTCTCAGCATAATTTTCAAATTTCAAAGTTTTCGCAGTGTGGATGAATTATAACAACCAAACCCACACGCTGAAGGGAAGACATTTTAATTTGATGAAGACTCTCGCACGCAATAACTTTCGCTTCAGAAAATATAGCATTGGCGATTTAAACTTTCTAAGACAAATGTAAGCAGAACAGGCAGTCGACTTGAAGATCCTTTCAACCGGCAGCTTGTTTCCTGATGGATTTCATCGTGTGAACATCATTTGGTGGAGGGGGGAAATGGGGATGGGGAAGGAGAGAGTATTATTTTTGATTTCATTCCAGTGAGAGTTCTATGCATAACCAACTGTGCAAGTTGTGAACCCTTATTATGCTCCCGGACCTTCCTGAAACCCAATATTCAATAACTGGAAATATTATTCTCCCTCTTGACATTTGGGACAAGCTGAGTATTTCTACCTGGAGAAGGCTTACAATGAGACAGCAGAGAAATCGTTGCATTTAAAAGTCACTGTTGTTTATTCATTTTATTGAAAGTGCATTAATGTATGCTTTGGCTATTTGTACAAGTGGGATTTTGTATTTTGTTGCAAGGAAGTTTTAAAAAGGATGCGCTATATTAAAAATGTTATTGCCTATCTGAGTATTCTGAAAATTTTCCAAGTGTCTTGGGTTAAAAGTTACAGATGCACTCATGTGTAATATTAACATATATTAACTATTTATGAATCTCTATTACTATGTGACATTTAGAACTGTGAGGATGTGCTGTTAAAACACAGAAGAGAAGCCAATTTTTGTGAACAATTTCAATTTGCTGAACTTGAGTGGTCATTAATTCGTCAATGGAAATGCATTTTAACTTTGCACTATCTGAAGCTTGAAATTGTGTGCAGCAATTCTTTTGATCTTTCACCCAATTCGACTCTGCCCATTTGTGGTCACGCACTTTTGCTAGAATCAATTAAAGGCCTAAGAAGAAGGTAAATAATGCAAACCTCCATTTTGCCCTTCATTTGAAACTGATTGTTTTGCCCAGGAGAACGATGCTCCTCAAATCTATCGACTTGCTTTAGCACCACTAAAGACCAGTGACCCACATGTGGTGTTCAACCCATATGTATGCAACTTCATCCGATGTGCCCCTTGTAAAAGGAGATAACTATTCTTCACAACATTAAACATTTTTCTCCATTCAAAAACGATCATCATGAGCCATGTAATATGTACTGTTTTTTTTTTCTTTCATTTTTACCTCCAGGTTTTTTTTATTCTTTCTATGAGGATAGCAGTATTTTGGATCTGCCATTGCAGGTTATGGATTTTTGAAATTAAATATAATTCTCATCCATTCCTTTTACAATACTTTTTGTACCAATGATGGCATCTTTATGTGTTGGTTCAATTTGGAATTTAGTATTTGATCTGAGTTTTATGAATGAGCAGAAAATGAGCCAAACGTGGCAGTGAGATGATTTAAATAATGTGGCTGTAAGGTGTTTTTAATAATGTGGCCATGAGGTGTTATTAATAATGTGGCCATGAGGTATTTTTAGTAATGTGGCAGTGAGGTGTTTTTAATAATATGGCATGCTTTTAATAACGTGGCAGTGAGATGTTTTTAATAATATGGCGTGCTTTTAATAATGTGGAAGTGAGGTGATTTTTAATAACGTGGCCGTGAGGTATTTTTAATAATGTGGCTGTGAGATGTTTTTAATAATATGGCGTGCTTTTAATAACATGGCAGTGAGGTGCTTGTAATAACGTGGTGGAAAGGTGTTTTTAACAACGTGGTGGTAAGGTGTTTTTAAATGAAGTGGCAGTGAGGTGTTTTTAATAATGTGGTGGTGAGGTGTTTTAATAATGTGGTGGTGAGGTGTTTTCAATGACCTGGTCATGAGGTGTTTTTAATAATATGGCGTGCTTTTTATAACATAGCAGTGAGGTGTTTTAAATAATATGGCGTGTTTTCAATAATATGGTGTGCTTTTAAGAACGTGGCCATGAGGTGTTTTTAATAACGTGGCCATGAGGTGTTTTTAATAACGTGGCCGTGAGGTGTTTTTCATTTCGTAGCCATGAGGTGTTTTTAATAATGTGGCCAAGAGGTATTTTTTAATAATATGGTGTGTTATTAATAATATGGCGTGCTTTTAATAATATGGCGTGCTGTTAATAATATGGCGTGCTTTTAATAACGTTTCAGTGAGGTGTTTTTAATAATATGACGTGCTTTCAATAATGTTGCAGTGTGGTGTTTTTAAGAACGTGGCAGTGAGGTTTTTTAAATAATATGGCATGCTTTTAATAGCTTGGCCATGAGGCGTTTTTAATAACGTGGCCGTGAGGTGTTTTTAATAACGTGGCCATGAGGTGTTTTTAATAATATGGTGTGCTTTTAATAACGTGGCCATGAGGAATTTTATATACGTGGCCATGAGGTGTTTTTAATAATATCGGTGTGCTTTTAATAACGTGGCCATGAGGAATTTTTATATAACGTGGCCATGAGGTATTTTTAATAATATGGTGTGCTTTTAAATAACGTGGCATGAGGAATTTTTAATAACGTGGCCATGAGGTGTTTTTATAACGTGCCATGAAGGTGTTTTTAATAATGTGCCATGAGGTGTTTTTAATAACGTGGCATGAGGTGTTTTTAATAAACGTAGCCATGAGGTGTTTTTAATAACGTGGCCATGAGGTGTTTTAATACGTGGCCATGAGGTATTTTTAATAACGTGCCATGAGGTGTTTTTAATAACGTGCCAGTGAGGTGTTTTTAATAACGTGCGCATGAGGTTTTTTAATAACGTGGCATGAGGTGTTTTTAATAACGTGGCATGAGGTTTTAATAACGTGGCCATGAGGTATTTTTAATAATATGGTGTGCTTTTAATAACGTGGCATGAGGAATTTTTAATAACGTGGCCATGAGGTGTTTTAATAACGTGGCCGCATGAGGTGTTTTTAATAATGTGGCCATGAGGTGTTTTTAATAACGTGGCCATGAGGTGTTTTTAATAACGTAGCCATGAGGTGTTTTTAATAACGTGGCCATGAGGTGTTTTTAATAACGTGGCCATGAGGTATTTTTAATAATATGGAATGCTTTTAATAACGTGGCAGTGAGGTGTTTTTAAAACGTGGCAGTGAGGTGTTTTTAATAACGTGGCCGTGAGGTGTTTTTCATTACGTGGGCATGAGGTGTTTTTAATAACATGGCAGTGACGTGTTTTTAATAACGTGGCCATGAGGTATTTTTAATAATATGACGTGCTTTTAATAACGTGTCAGTGAGGTGTTTTTAATAACGTTGCCATGAGGTGTTTTTAATAACGTGGCCATGAGGTGTTTTTAATAACGTGGCAGTGAGGTGTTTTTAATAACGTGGCCATGAGGTGTTTTAAGTAACGTTGCAGTGAGGTGTTTTTAATACTATGGCGTGCTTTTAATAACATTGCAGTGCTCGGCGTTTTTAATAACATGGTGGTTACGTGGTGGTGAGGGATTTTTATGACCGTGGTGGAGAGGTATTTTTAATGACATTGGAGTGAGGTGTTTTTAATAATGTGGTGCTGAATTTTTTTTTATGTGGTGGTTACATAGCGGTGAAGGATTTTTACAACCGTGGTGGGGAGGTGTTTTTAATGACGCGGTGGTGAGGTGCTTTAATCATGTGGGGGTGATGTGTTTTTATTGATGTGGAGGTGAGATGTTTATGTTATCACATGGGTGAGGTGAATTCAGGTCTGCCAAGAAAGGACTTTACACTATGGAGGATGTGCAGGCTTACTTCGAGGCTTGCCTAGATATGTGGTTTGCCCTAGATAGATTATTTCTGATAGTTAGACCCAAGATTTTGAGTGACTGAACTTCTTCAAGTGGATTGTTAATAAAGTACATAGGAGGGTTTTCCAGATGGACTTTTTGAAGAGAGAATGAGAATCTGAGATTTTCAGGATTGAAAGACATATTCCAAGTCTTTGACCAGCTTGTGATCTTGTCAAGGTCTGAAGAGAGGGAAGAGGCTGCTGCCTGTCTTTCTGAAGATGAGGGATTTTACAGCAGAGGGTAGAGAATTGCCCTTTAGAATTATCCTTTAGAACCTTGTAGAATTAAACATGATGTGTTACAAAGGTTCTTCTTCTTCATTTTTGATGGATGGACGGGTGGACGGACAGATGGAAGGAAGGTCATAGCCAAATATTGAAGTGTGTTCACTGCTTTAAAATGTGCTGAGAATGGTGTTTTTGTTGAAATTTAATGTTCACAAAAATTAAGTGGCAATAAATGGCCTTTCAGGGAAAAGAAATTTGGTGTTTTATTTGCATTAAAAATTGTATTTCTATATTCAAAATGGGGACTTAATTATGGATCACCCTGTATATATGTATATGTATATGCATACAATGTACATGTATATCATTACTGGTAACAAATGAAAGCCGGGGGCGGCGGGGGGACACTGAAATGTCAAAAAGTTTTGCATTTCAGCATATATTAATTAACATTTATTTCACCATTTCACAGTTGAGCTTGCAGTTCCTGTTTGGCCTTTTTAGTGCTTAATAAAAAGGCTATACTAGTGAATTTTACTTAATTTATTCTCAATAGCTCAGTGGATTTTGTTCATTAAAAAATCATGATTAAATTTATAAATTTCACTTTTCATTATAGATTGAGTTCATGTTCATTTATCAAAAAAGGGTTATCTACCAAAAGTGACACTTTTTATAAACAAAATTTGAAAGATAATTCAACAAAATAAAGCACATTCATTATCACGGCGCTGTACCGTATTCACTTCTTCACATGGGTATAGGCAAAAGCATTTCAGGGACTTCACAAGAGACTTGACATTAGAAGCCTGTGGAGTTCAGATATTCTTTAAGGAATTGGCAAAGCTATTGAGTGTGTCAACCAAGTTCGGCTCTCAGGTTTCTCTTTGAGGTACAATAGTGCAAACTAGAAAATATAAATTGACATGAATGTGTCGATGGTTATTCCTCTGCCCACGTGGAATGTGAACCCACTGTTAGAGTTGATTTCAATCAAAGGTCACAGGAAAAATGATAGGTTATAGGAGAGGGAGAGAGCATGAAAGAGAAAACAGAGAAAAGTAAAAGAGAGGGACAACATCAGATGCGTCCAACTCTTGTTTTGGTTTGCAAAATGATTTTCAATTCAAGGAAGCATGGGCCTTTGATCTTTTGAACCCAAACTCTAATCAGTTGATCAGTCCATACCTGTGCCAAGTTTAGTCAAAATCCATTCGGTGGTTCACAAATTATCATGGTGACAAAAAGTGATAACGGACGGACGAAAAGACAACCTGAAAACATGATGCCTCTGGCCTTCGGTTATGGAGACATAAATTTTTGAAAGGGATGCACCACCAAGCAGAGATCTGGATTACTAACACGTATCAATAACATATCATAGATGCATCATTGTAAAACACGGATGTGTAGCATTCACAGAAATAGTGTAATGTACAACAGTGGGGGTGCAATATTGGGCAAGATCACAACAGAAGAATTTTGAGATGGGTATTGCATTTAACACGACATGGTCGTCTGATCTGCCATTTGCCAATATTTGGTGATCAGATGAGTCATAAGGTGACCTGATGAGTCAACTCATAGCAGTAATGTGAATGCCAAGACTGGAATTGAGTAAAATTGAAGAAAGCAGTGTCGACCGATGATTATAATTTCCATTTCAGACAGCATTAAGGATTGGTGTCTTGTTGAAGATTCATGCAATCAGTCAGCCTTAAATACATCTTTCCCAGTTCAGGCTGCAGGAGCTGGACAAATGTTTTGGGAAATGTTTTCGTTTTGGGCACAACTAAGCTCATCTCACCCCCTTGGCAAGCTGGATGATATCTCGGGAGTTTCTAAAGAGGGTGGCGGAGTGTATCAACACATTCAGAGTGCTCTCATGGCCAAATAATTATGAGAAATTTCAGTATGACAGCATTTAGGCCAGAAAGGATCTAACTTCTATGAAGTGCTTTCTTTATTTTTGCTGGGGGTGGTGACAGTAATAGCAACGGGATATAATAAGCGTACAAAAATTGCAATAAAACAACTTAGGATATTCTGTACTTTACCCACCAGCAATTAATGTTCTGTACTGATGTTTAAATTATTCCTCCATTACATTTAATTCCAACAAAAAAATCTGAGGATTCATTCAAATGTGTTCAATTTCACATCTCCAAGCTGACCTCCAAAGCCAGTCGCCGACTAGGCATTCCTACATCGTGCGAAGTCCTGCCTTAGCACATCTGAGCTTCTAACCATTGACAAAGCTTCATCCGCAGTCTGATGGAGTACTGCTACCCCCCCCCCCTGGGCTGGTGCTCCTGCCTTACACCTAGCTCTACTTCACGCTGTGAAAACCAAGGCTTTTAGGATCATTGCACCTCCAACGTTGAAGCTAGTCTTTGGTTCTTTCACTCTCTCAGTGAAGGCAGGTGGTAGTCTTTCTGTCTTGTACTGTCTCTCTCTGGCTTGCCCCCCCCCCTCTCACTCTGTCTGTGATATTCACCCCTATATTTCCTCAAGGCACTCAAGGTTCGTCAAGAACCCCTTCTAGTGAAACTGCCAAAATAACGAATCATTGATCTCCTTCACTCTTTCATTCCTCTTTTTTTTCCTGCCTCTGGAACAAACTCACACACTCTCTTCGATTCCACTCCTCCCTCCAGGTCTTCAAAACAGCTGTTCACCACCATCTCATCTCTTCCCCATCCAAATTTTGATCTTTACTACCCCGTTAATCCACCCCAAACCGATCGCCTTCAAATTCCCTCTTTTCCTTCCTGAAAGTCCCTGTAGTCCATCTTGTTTACCCCATGTACCCACCCCAGCCCTCTCCCTTTCACAGATACCATTGCCTTTGTTCCCCACTATTTTTGTGCTTCCTTCTCCCACCCCTCCTGTCTCCTGCCTTGTTATATGTCTCTGTGTATTAGCTCTTACATGAGCCTCGACTTGGTATAGCAAAAAAAATAAAAGATTTCGGGGAAAAAGTATTAATATGAACGGTCCATCCCATAACAGTTGATAACTGAAATCCTTCTTGTATGCAAAAAATATCAGAATTGCATTTTGGGATGTGATGTGAAAATAACTACGTCTACTCCAACTACTACTACTTCAACTACCACTACGACTAATTATTCCCACCTTAATGTGGGAATGACAGGAGCGTTTTGGGGCCAAGTCTCTCATGAACCGGTTGGCCATGCCTGGTTTTTTATTTTATTTTTTTTATATATTTTGCAATGAGGGTAGCAGACCATTTGCAGATGATTGAAAAGCAAATGATGTAAAGGCAGTATTTGATGCAAAATCGCACAATTAAATGAACAAACGAAGGAACAAACGCACGCAATTAGATTGTCATAAAACTGGTCATAATGAGGTCACATAGTTTCATGAACCGGTTGGCCACGCCTGGTTTTTTATTTTATTTTAGTTTTTTTTAATTTCTATTTTGCAATGAGGGTAGCAGACCACTTGCAGACGATTGAAAAGCAAATGATGTAAAGGCAGTATTTGATGCAAAATCCCACAATGAAATGAACAAATGCCGCACCTTAGATTAAATAAAACTGGTCATAATGAGGTCACATAGTTTCATGAACCGGTTGGCCACGCCTGGTTTTTTTTATTTTATTTTAGTTTTTTTTATTTTATTTTGCAGTGAGGGTAGCAGACCACTTGCAGACGATTGAAAAGCAAATATGTAAAGGCAGTATTTGATACAAAATGCACAATGAAATGAACAAACGCACGCACTTAGATTACATAAAACTGGTCATAATGAGGTCACACAGAGGACCATGTTTGTGAGAAAATGCAGATGCAGATGCAGTTGGCTACCTAACACTTTCTTGATGAAAAAAATTAATTTCCTCAAATTCTCTTGGATTCAAGAATTACAACTGTCTGGTACCGTGCCTTGGTGATATTTTGCTTGCATTACGCCATGAGAAAAGGTGTTGGCTACCAGACCAACACGGCTTTTACGACAGAGTTGCTTTCCCTCTCGGCTAAATCATTGTATGGAGCAGGCAAGCGGCAGAGCATGACAGGTTTTCCAGGGCGTTCTGGTGTACATTGATTTGCCCAAGAGAGTCATGATTTCTCTAAGGAATTACTCAGTTGAGTATGAGACGGCAGTAAAAAAAACAAATTTTCTGTTTAGGGGATTTTCCACACAATTACATGTCGTTGTGACAAGGTTTGCCAGCATTTCCTCATTTACTTTTTAATTTTATAACAGCGGTTCCATGTTGATGTTCAACTTCCTGTGAAAAAAAATGAATAGAACAACCTGGATAATTTCAAAGTAGAGAGGAGTCGAAAGTTTAATATTTTACACCACCAGCTGTATTTACGATTAAGTAAATTATGGCCAAAAATTATAAATAAATAAATAAATAAGAAAGCACCTAAATAGTGCAAATGAGGTGCTGCCATTTGTGTTTGATCAAAGATTGTAAAGGAGGATAAAATCAACAGTAAATTAGATGGTGCAATCAAATTTCAAACATTTCATATCATCTGTCTAATCATGAAAACAAAAAATAAAAATCATTCCTTTTCTTTTAAATACCAAAAAGCAATCATTGTGGAAAATGATTGACAGTTTATATGCACAACAGTAATTATCCTTGTGTTTAATTACCGGTAATTACAAGGATCTATCACAAAAATTAAATACAATTAACCATACCAGAGTTAGCTTAAATTAATGACGTCATAGCCTTAGAGGAAATGCGGCATGCTATTTCAAGTCTATTTCATTGAGTGATTACAGCTAAGAATATAAATTACAAATATGTCGACAGCCTTGTGTAAAATGCAAGATGCTATTAGCTCGAGGTTTGCTGTATGTGAGGGTAGAATCAGCAGTTCCTCCTTCCACTTCATCAACATAAAGTTTTCTGGACCAGCTCTGTTGTGTCTTCAATCTGTCTGTATATCTATCTATCTATCTATCTATGCTATATTCTATATATCGACACTATGTATATATAAAGGTACAAAGGGTCTATGTTTGTCACGGGTATTCTTAGCTATTGCTGCGAGTAGGGAATTATCCTTGACAAGATGGCGTCGTTTATGGTTCAGTCCATGTTTTTAGCAACTTGAATGAAGAACAAAAATAACTCGCCGGAAATAGTTTTTAATGACCTTTTTCATGCCCCATTCATCTCGGATCCCAAGATGCGATTCGGGAATTGAAACTGTCTATTTATTATGTATTTATTATGTATATATTGAAATGTACTTTCTAGACTTTACAGATTTATACCCCTTCAAACTTTGGACCCGTTTTAGACATTTCTTTAGACCCCTTACACCCTTTAGACCTTCATACCCCTTTGACCTTCTCGACCCTTTTCACACCTTCACACCTTTAGACCTTTAATGTGCAAACTCAACCCACCCTCAGGGTGGGGACGAGGGTTGGAGGGGAGAGGGGTGGGGTTTAAGGGAGGAGTGAAACCTCTGTCGACCCATGTGAATATGTCTATTAATTACGTGATGTTTGAACTGATTTGGACAATGGGGACATCTATTAATTGCATACTATTCTATTTAAAAGTACTTTTTAGACCTATAGACTCTTTTTTGACTCCATCAACCCTTTATACCCTTTGCACTCCTTCAGACCCTTTAGACGTTTCGACCCGTTAGACCATTTTGAGACCCTTTAGACTGAGCTTGCATGCACAAACTCCACCCACCCTTAGGGTGGGGATGGGGGGAGGGCATGGATGACAGGGTTGAAGCCTCTATGGACCCATTTGAGTATGTCTATTAATTACGTACTGTTTGAAAGTGATGTCTTCCTGACATCTTTGTTCTTTCTTCCTTTCATACTACTTTCTAATTTTTTCACATTTCTCTTTATTCAATCGAATTCTTTCTTTTTCTTCTCTTTAATCTCATTTACTCCCTATTTCTCTCTTTCGTTTTCTTTCTCTCGAAGGAGAAGTGAATTCTTGCAGAAATTTTTCTGTAAGGCTCCCGTGGCTGCTCCTGGATGGGTTTGAGGGTAGGGGAGTAGCGGCTGAAACCAAAATTCTATCCAGGTTCCTCCTGATGACTCCATCTTTGCTCTTTACTTCTTCGGGTTCTTTGTTGGTCTTACATTTCATTATATATGTACTATTGGAATGTAGACCTTAAGACACTACAGACCCTTAAGATACCTCACACCCTTTACACCCCTTAGACTGTTTAAAGACCCCTTAGACCTTTTACACATCTTATACCCTTTAAATGCCCTTTAGATTGAGCTTAATTGCACAAACTTCACCCATCCTCAGCATGGGGATGGGGACAGGGTGGGGGTTAAGCCTCAATGGACCCATGTGAGCATGTGTATCAATTATGTACTGTTTAAACGTGGTTGAACCATGACTATGTCAATTGATTACATATTGTTGCAGTTTTGAGAAACCGCTATTATAAATGTGCACCCACGACACGTAGGTCCTTCAGCGTAGTTATTTCCATGATAAATGTTGAGAATAGTCCCTTTCCCTTGAGATGGGTCAGTGGGATCCAAACTGCGTTGGAACGGGAAGATAAGGATTCAGCCCATATTTTTATTTTGGAAGGTTTGTGGCAAGGCATTGGCAGCCATTTGATGTGGGAGTGTTCTGATCCCTTCCTTACATTCCCTTTATCATTTCTCTCTCTCTCTCTCTCTCTCTCTCTCTCTCTCTCTCTCTCTCTCTTCTCTCCCTCTCTGCTTTCTCACACCACCCTTAAGTGCACATTTAAAACAAACTGTAGTTTGTCTTATGTACATGTGGGAAGAGATCAAGACATTAAGTACAGTTGCATAACCTCAAACTCCCCCACTTTATAGGAGATCCCTCATTGCGCAACCCTCTATGCTTAAACCCCATTGTAAGCCTCCGTGATGGTGATCACGTGCCCAGGCGATGTTTGGTCAGCATTTACCTGAGAGGAATTGGCTCCGTTCGTTTCTCCCCATCATCGTTCTTGCATGCCTTTGGTGCTGCGCTCCTCACACCAGCCGAATGCTCGCTCGCCTTAAGCGATGGCAAGTGAGATCCA
This sequence comes from Eptatretus atami, assembly GCA_035128595.1. Lineage (NCBI taxonomy): Eukaryota > Metazoa > Chordata > Myxini > Myxiniformes > Myxinidae > Eptatretus > Eptatretus atami. Next base: position 102,230,389 of record CM068963.1, read on the forward strand.
ACTCTTACGACAGCCGGAAGTCCTGACTGAGAGGACTCGCCGCAGAAACTTGAATGGCCGGGGCTAGGGAGGGGGAATGCCAATCTGCACGCAGGCCTCACCGAATGACGCACACATTCTCGAAGCTTCCAGGCCAGCCTTATAAAAGAGCGAACCCCGAAGCATTTACTCTCTTTCAATGGTCGTTTGCGCTCCCTCTTTCAACGGGCGCTGGACACTGTTCCCTGAGGTACGACGTCGACGGGTGCCAGACACTTTGTTCCCTGAGGCACGACGTCGTTTGTTCTGTTCTTTTTCGACGGGCGCTGGACATCCTTTCTTTCTTCGGGGTCGGACACGCTCACTCTATTCTCTCATTGGACCACAACGTCACTCGCTCTGCGGAGGTCATGCTGCTGGTTCTTGGCACTTTTGCCCCTTTGGTTTTTAACTCGTGAACTGTCATCACGAGCAAGGAGCCGACGCTACGATGGGGCGGACGGAGCCAAGCTAATTGATAGGACTGAAACCAAGCGACACTACAGACTCTCTGGTCGGATCTCACACTTAGGCTTTCCCCTCACGCATCTTTTCTGCTGCACCATTCTCAGATTCCCTTTTCAAATACATGCGTAGCACACACACATCCACGTCACTCTTCTCCACACACCCGAAATACCTCACAGTCTTTCTTCCCACTTCTCTCCCTCAGCATTGAACAGCATTTGTGAATGCTTGGGCCCATGTACTGTGTTAGTGGTAGGTAAGGAGCTTGTTATGTTTGCTCTGTGTCTCTTTTCTCTTTCTCCGATCTCATTGCTATACAAATTGCTTAACCCTCATTTCTCCCCGTGCCATTAAAATCGTTACATTCCCTTCTCCCCCCTACTCCCCACCCCAATTTTTTCCTGCTCCCCACTTGTGTCAATAAACCTGTCCTTGTTGTACACCGCACCTTCCCAATTCCAGATGCAGACGATACATGATGTCATCGCCAGGTGTCGAAGGAAGGGAGTACTCGGTTTTCACTACATTTTCTTGTTTGTTTGTTTTCTTGTTACTTGGCAAAAAAAATTGTATTTTTTTTTTTGCCAAGTACATTTGTCTGTCTGTCTGTTTGTTTGGCTGTTTGTCACACGATTTTTGGCCACAGTTTTCAAGCAATCATTTTGAATTTTTTTTTGTGTGTAGGTGAACAGCCAAGGATGGCAACGGTAAATTTTGGTGAAGATCCGAATCTAGATCCAGATCTGAGAATTTTTTAAAATGATTCTTCACCAATGAGAGATAGGGCCAAAACGATATATTGTTGTGGGCCGGGGGTCGGTGGCGAGGTCGACCGCCTGACGGAGCAGTCGGGCCATCTCCCACCAAACACCGGAATTAAAAGGTCGTCACCCCGGATAACTCCGGAGTCGACTGATCCCTTGACGGACCGTGGTCGCCAATATTTCGACGGCGTGAGCTAAGGTTCACTTGTCTATTCCAATTTACCTAAATACTCACGCCATCTAGCTACCGGGGAAACCACACCCTCGGCCGACTCTGTCCGAACGAAGTCGCATGTACGACTCGGATCCGGCTCAGAGCGAGTTACCAGAGCCGCACCGGTCCCAATGACAACTTACGGCACAGAGGCCTCACTATTTCTCATACCCCACCGTGCTGGGTCAATGTACATTGAACAATCGGGTTTATTTATAATGGGGCAGGGAGCACAAAAAGAGCAGAGTTAAACCGACTATCAGAAGGAATGCAAGTAATGAATGTACAAGGCACTTAAACAATTGCTACTTATAGACTGGGCCACAGACACACACGCACACACCCAAAAGAAATGGTGGCCACGGCCTTTATTTGGCCCTTCAGCTCGGGAGGGAAGGCGAGCTGAGGAAAGTCTGCACTTGCACCTGTCTGCCTTGTGCGGTCTGGTCGAGCTGACTCGGCGGGACTCAACCCACCGCCTAACACAGCACCAAGCACCAGAGACGAGGGATGAGAGCGACGGATGCCAGCCAGCACGAAGGCAGACGAGGCGAAAGGCGATCAAGGCCGAAAAAGCTTCCAGGCGGATCAGACGACGAGGAGCAGACCCAGACAGCATCATCGCCCCAACCATTATTCTTTCTCTCTGTGAGGTGGAGGGATTTCTTCCCTGGCCACTCGCCTCCTGATTGACGGTTGCGTCGCGCGATTCGCTTGCCGTCCTCATTGGACAGGCCCACGGTAGGCGGGGCAACTCCCACCCTTCTGGGTGGAGTTCCGATCTGAGGCGATTGTAGCTCCGCCTACCTCCTCACACAAAGACCACGTGGTAATGGCTTGGTGGAGCGAGGCGACGTGCGCGCTGTTGTTGTTGTAAAAAAACCCTGACTAAAAAAGAAATCCGCAGCGCACATATGAAATTAACCCATTAGACAGAAGGACGGGACCCTAACTATAAACACATCTTACAGAGATAACTGATCGACAGGGACTCTGGCTGTTGTGTGCGATGGCTTCCAGATTCGTACCCTACCCCCCCCACCCCACCCCACTTTCTATAGACTCGTCCCGAGTCATACATTTCTGTGTGCCAGGTGTAGGTAAAATTTTTCGTAAATTGCAGGTGTAGGTTTTTCCCCTAGTACGTTTTCCTACGGATCCCTGAGTGCGACATTTTTATACGTGTCCAAAAAATAAATAACCTAGTGCGCTGCGTAACTAAACTATCAGACTCACTCAGACAACGTATATAAATTGCCGCGCTAGACAGACACACAGGTGGGTTAAAAACTTATTTATAATTTCTAATATTTACACTAGCCATGGCCCAGGACCTATTATCTGTGGAAGGAAGGCACAACAAAGCCAACAGTTTGTGGCTTGATGGAGTCTCTGCACAGGAGAATGGATGGAGATGGACTGGATGCAAAACACAAATGAACGCACGGGCTGCTCAAATGCAGTCCTCGTGTATGGCTGCCAGCAGGGCATTCCTTGCAAACACACTGAAGAGATGGTCCTGGCGCACATGGTTGAGATGGTGACACAGGGCAATGCAAACAAGGGCAAGCAGGCATGGGTCAAGGCAAAGGCAGGAAACAAGGCATGGCAAACATGGACCAGCAGATGTAGCCAACAGGCCGGCATATGAAGCTGGCCGGCCTCTGTCTGGTCCGTGAGGTTCTGTGGAGGAGTGCGGTGGTGCCGGCCACTCGAAACGGGTCGACTACCGTACTGTCTCCCCCCAACCTATCGCCTTTGCCTGTCTCTGTCCATACCCACTCCCTTAATTTGCAACAAAAAAATTTAGACTTCCCCTTTTTAATTTTTTTTTATTTTATGATTTTTTATTTTTATTTTTATTTTTTATAATTGCTTGTCCTGAACCCCCTTACTGTCTTTGTCCGGCTAACCTATCCTACCTGCCTACTCCCAACCCCTAAGATCCCTCTTGAGGGGAATAAAGAAGAGACAGGTGGACCTGTCTCGAGGCCCAATGGTACTGAGATATCTTCACCCCATGTTGCAGCATCTCTTTCTTGCTAGAAGGGGTGTCTTCCAGGATGACAATGCCCACATCCACAGTGCGCGTGTGGTCGCCCAATGGTGTGATGAGCATGACACTGATGTTATCCTGATGTCATAGCTTTCTCAGTCACCAGATCCTAACCAAATCAATAATTTATGGGATATACTGGAATGATGCCTGAGACAGCGTTTTTCACCTCCATCACCCAAGTGTGTTGATTGACTTTCTTGTTGAAGAATGGTACGGCATCCGTCCTGCATAATTCCAGATGCTGGTGGACCCTATGCCATGGCACATACAGGCTGTACTAGCCGCACATGGTGGTCTTACACCCTATTAATTGACGTCACATTGGTGTTTCCATTTTTTGGTCCACTACCTGCATGTGTGTGTGTGTGTGTTTGTATATACATATATATATATATATATATATATATATATATATATATATATATACACACACACACACACACACACACACACATACACACGAAGGTGGATACTTCAAGACCTGGGATGGCTTCGTTCCACCTTCTGAAACCCGCATATGGAAATAACAACCAATAAAACACACACACACACACACACACACACACACGGGACAAACACAGCACAAGGTTAGTGAGGCATATTAGAGAATGTAATCTGAACCATGGGTAATGATTTTTTTTCTTTTATTCTCAGAGCAAGCTTTCACCACATAGACACGTGGGACATGAGCAAGGAGGAGGGAGTTGAGTGGACAGAGGAGGTGAAAAAAAAATATTTTTTTGTCCCAGGTTGTTTGCACAGTGCATTCATTCTTGTGTGTTCCTGAGAGTTTGCTTCTGTATCCATATTTTCCACCCCATGCATCCTCCTCCACCCCTCATCCCTCCCTTCATCCCTTATTTGTCCACGTCTCCCTCTATTTTGTCCTTCAGTCCTGATATTTGTGTGTCCCCCTCCTTCAACTGTTCCTTGTGTTCTGTTGCATCATGATCCATTCTGTTTTCTCGCTCTTCCACGAGCCTTGACTTTGCAGAGAAAAAAGCTACAAATCAAACAGGAACCAGCAATAGTTAATTAAATATTGTGATTGTTGTGCATATAAAATGCTGAGTAGTTGTAAATATATGGCTTCCTGAATGACACCAGGAAACAATGAGTGAAGTCTACCTTTTTTAACTTGGAAATAAAATGTGTTTTATTTGATTCAAGTGACATTGTGGTGACAATGCCTTTTTATGCACGTGTCATAATTAACTTTGAAAACCAATGAGGGTCCCACAAATTCAAGGCATGGCTACCAATGTGGAAATTGCTGAGAAAAATACCAAAATGCACTCATACCTGAGAAGTTGAGTGGGTGAGGCCTTGTTGTCTTTTCCCCAGTGTGGGTTTGACTACCATAACTTCTCAGTTGGACAATCAATGACAAGTTGCCAATGTATTCCTTCACTCGAAACTGCTTCCAGGCAGAAATGCATTTTATATATATATATATATATATATTCTTTACTTAACATAATTCAATTATTAATGATTCCTCATAAACAAATACCTTGAAAGAAAAATGAAGGCCATGATAATGCAGCTATATGGAAAGAATAAAACGTTGCATTTGAAGAATCAACAATAGAAATTAAAAACAAAGCAACAAGCAAAAATAACAAACTAATTCCTCCATCCCCCTTCCTTGCTCTCATCTCTTCCGACCCTTCACAAATCATTGCTGCTTGAGAAAAATCTCTGGGCCCAACTTCCCGAGGGTGAGATGTGATATCACTGACTGAGCATCAACAGCATGAATAGAGCGGCGGCAGAAATAACAAAACCCAGAGAGACTTTCATCATCCCCATGCGATACCCGTCCCAATAACTATCTCCTGTTAATCCTTGAGCCTGAAGTGTCAGCCAACATTCTAGCAAATGAAAATCCAGTCAGTAATCTGTTGCTCGGATGTCTATGTGCAAGGACTGTTGCTGATATTAATTAAACTGTACAAAATAAATAATTTCATTTTTAAAGCATCATTCTTCATCACATTTAATCGTTTGAAGGAATCAACTTCCAGCAGAGATGCGTACTTCAGCATAGGAATAGTTCATCTCATACAGCTTGTTCCACAAAAGGTACAAGTATTGCAGAATAAATGCTGGAATGAGATCGTTGTGGGTAAAATCCATTTCAAGATACAATCATAACAAACCATCTGAATCTACGACCTTCTAGAGATTGTGCACTCACTCATTTCTTCTCACATGTAACAGTGTTTCAGCTCTTTGTGAACAAGCTTTGTGAAGACAAATAACACCCGACAGTTTTCAACGAGATGAGGAAATTCAAACCAAAGGTACGGTCACAAAGCTCGACACAAAATTGTAGCTTTCCTTGTCTTCTCAAATTTTCATCAAGGGATTGTACCCTGAACAAAATACTAAATAAAGTGGGGGGAGGGGAGAAAAGGAGGGGGGGAAGAGAGAGGGGGAGAGAGAGAGATGGGAGCGAGGAGGGGTGGGGGAAGGAAAGACTGTGAGGTGAGAGGAGGGGAAGGCAGACATGCAGTGAAGCCTCAAGTACGATTCATTTTGTCTCATCAAAATGATTCTGCATAGAATAACAGTGAAGATGGAAACAAAATAACATCTGAAATCCATTGTCTACCGGTCATAGGATAAATACGGCCCAGAGACAAATACCGCCGACTGCATCCGCAGCAAAGGCGTCCGGAGACAAACGCCTGCCCCGACACATCCAGAGCCAAGCTGTCCGGAGACAAACACCGCTCAGACACATCTGGAGACAAGCACAGTCCAGACATAACCACCGTCTGGATATGTCCAGAGACAGAGAGAGTGGAGGGGAGAGTGAGAGAGAGGTAGGTGTGGGAGGAGGATGCTGTACTGTATTGGGAGGAGGAAGAGCAAGGATGGGACAGAGAGAGTGTGGTGGGGATCGGGGAGTTTGCAGAGAGAATATGTTGTGCTTTTCATGGTGGGTTTCATGGTTTAGGTGTTATGAAGGACGCACACACGCACACGCACACACAAACACGCACACACAAACACACTCTAGTGCTTGGCCGATATCGGCAATTTTTGGAGAATCGGCAGGTTGGAGTCATTGTGATTACTGACTACAGTAAGTAGTGTCCACATCCACAAAACCAAAAACCTTGAGGAGCTTTCACCGAAAAACAACGTTGCATTTATACGGACATTTCAGGGATATGTTCACAAACATTAATCTTTATAAACAGCTGCGTGTGACAGGTGGAAAACAAAATTTGGCTCAGTAATTTAAAAAACACATTAACACGGCAAACGAACTACTCGCTCAGGTTGACTGAGCACGAACACTCGCCCCAGTGACGGAGCACGAACCACTTGCCCAGGTTGACGGAGCATGAACCACTCGCCAGGTTGAGCGAGCACGAACCACTCGCCCAGGTTGACGGAGCACGAGCCACTCGCCCAGGTGACGGAGCACGACCACTCGCCCAGGTTGACGGAGCACGGACCACTCGCCCAGGTTGACGGAGCAGGGACCACTCGCCCAGGTTGACGGAGCACGGACCACTCGCCCAGGTTGACGGAGCACGGACCACTCGCCCAGGTGACGGAGCACAGGACCACTCGCCCAGGTTGACGGAGCACGGACCACTCGCCCAGATTGATGGGGAACGGACCACTCGCCCAGGTTGACAGGCACGGATCAGTCGCCCAGGTGACGGAGCACGGACCACTCGCCCAGGTTGACGGGCACGGACCACTCCCCAGGTTGACGGGCACGGACCACTCGCCCAGCTGTTGACGGGGCACGGACCACTCGCCCAGGTTGACGGGGCATGGACTACTCGCCCAGGTTGACGGGGCACAGACCACTCACTCTGAATGATGTAGTGTGGCAAAAGCGCCCACAGTGAGTGAAGGATTCACTCAGAATGGCGTGGCGTCGTACCGCTATCAACTATAGGGTGCTCGGCAAGTGGCTCAAGCACTCAAGCAAACACTCCAAATATATGGTTGATTCGGAACGGCTGGCCAAGCTGTGGCTGCATACCATATGGGATCCCTTTAACTTTAAAGCTGGTCTTCACCATGCACACAGCAGTGAAAGAAACAAAATGAATTCGTTCAAATAATGACTTTATTCACAAAGGAGTTGCTGTTTAAGGTAGAACAACGCTCGAGACATCGCAAAGTTTAATCACCCGTGAAATAAACAGTGCAGATAATTTGCGACGTTGCCTGCTCGTCTGTACACGAGTCACGTGGTACGGCGTTCACAGACTGCACAAACATTATAACTTTATTTTGAAATGTCCGTTTTTTTCACCAGATTTGCTTTGACTTCCTGGAGAGCACCTCGAGAAACCTCCGAAAATATAGGCAAAGATCTGGCAGACGCTATGGATAAGCAGTTCCTCTGGGGGACAGGGTGCGAGGTCCAGCAGTGAATGCATTAAATCATATAGCTCAATGAAGCTGGTTAATTTTGGCACATTCTTCAATCTATTGTTCACTCAATATAATTCTCCAAACAATAGTAAAAGATAAGTTTAATGCTTTGGAAATTTCACATTTTCTTGTGCATCTATGGAGAAGGAGGGAACATAGCCTTGCTCGTTTAAAGTAAATAGGTATATTGGCTTAGTTATTAGACTCGTTATTTCATTAAATTATCAGATTTCACTCCAGATTTCGACACTTATTTAGTTTCACCAAAACTGTTAGGGCTGCTTATGTCTGGACGGCCGATATCTGATCCTCTAAACCGAAATAATATTTTGATGGTATACTTTAATTAATTCGTGAGTGTAGATCATGGAAAAAAATAAGGCCATTAATTGTTTTCAACAGGGATGTTTTAATTCACTCAAACACCCAATTTTCACTCATGCACTTCCTTGGAATTCCCTTCGTGTGCACGCAAAGTTTCAGGCTGCTAGGTTTTATGGTTTTGGAGTTATGGAGACACACACACACACACACACTGCCATTTATTGGAATAGATTGTATGATTAAGTTGGTCTGGAAAGATGGCTTGGAGGTATGCACACTTGCCTCTAAGTTGACTAGCCTGGGTTTGAATCCCGACCCAGCTATAGACTGTCATCCTCGTGTTTCACAGGCAGGTCGATTCATCGACGTGTGTCGACCCTTGGATGTATGTTAAACTGTGTCCCGTCTGCCGGTATTAGTTGGTGAACCTTGAAGTCCTTTGTGAAGAGTAGATGAGCTATCCCCGAACACCATGGCCAAATTCCAAATTACTGATCGAACTACTGCTGGGAAGAGAATAGCAAACCACCCCTTTCCAAGAAACTGCTTCGGCAGCAAGGATGCTCTGTGGCAGAGTATGGTACATCAAAATCAGAATGATTAAGTTCTTGTTTGTTTTTGAGAAAGGATCAGACTTCTTGGTTATCAAAGAGTTCTCACTCCAAAACATGAAAAATTCAAAACATAGTATCTGTTTTTGTCTTGGCAATTTGGGTGTTTAGAGGCTATTATCAGAAGTGGGAAACAGAGGATTCTCTGAAACCCCCACCCCTAAATCTGCCCTTTCTGAGAAATTGGTTTATAAGAAGCTAAGGTCTCTTGAAATCTCAAATGGTTTTGTTTCACCATTTCAGGTCGAGTTCGAATCATATCGATGATGAAAACATTTATCACAATAGCACGGACTAAATGAGGCACAATTGATGATTATAAATTTAAATGCTTCAAAGCCTCCATTGAACTAAACAAACAAAATGCCACGTTTTCATCTCTCCGATTGTACAACTAAAAAAATAATAATAATAAAAAATAAGTTTTATCACAGAAATATATTGAAGCCCCAAACAAAACAACAGCAATACCTTTCTCGATACCCATTTCAATTTCAGGATTCAACGATGTCTCAGCAACAGTTATTCAGAAAGGCACAGATGTGTTGGGTTGAATGATGGGCTCTGCAAAGCATAAAGGGATTTTGTGCTCAGGACCACCAGCTGACATTTTAGTTTTCCTGCCAGTGTGTGTGTGATGGCATGAAACAATTTAACCATAACGCAGGCAGAAAATAAAATTTTAAAAACCTATTGATGCAATACAGCAGAATGTCATTTAACAGAGTATGAACAAATGAGCCACGAGGGATACTTTCACCTTCCTTCTGAAAGGTAAGTAACCTACCTGTAAAGCTTTTTCTAAGGTGCTACCTGACATGCCACACAAGACTCCTCACCACTCCCTCCAGTCCTAGAAAGCCAGACCTAGAACATTCAGAAAAATATCTTCCCTCGTTTGCTTGTCGAGAAGATATTGGTGAAACACATCCTTGTACAATCATATTGTTTCATTATAGGTCCTGTGTTCACCAACAACCAATTGGGTTTCAGAGGAGCATTTTAGATTTGCAATTGTTGATGATTGTCTTGAACAAGATGAGTTTGCCTAACTCATAACAGTGAAGGGTTCTGCTGCAATTGTTTCAGGACTGTAACTTAAAGGAAAAGGAACATTTTCCAAAATAGAGAAATGCGCGATAAGATACTTTTTTAAATTTTCACTTCCTTATACATTATGTGAAAATTTACCATTAATCAAGAAATGCAGCAGTGATTTTCCCCAGTAATTTCCATGTAGGAAGCCATATTTCATTATTATTATTATTATTATTATTATTATTTTGCCAAAACGAAGTTTTTGTAAGATATGTTAGTCAGCTTGTATGTTTTTTTTTTTTTATTATTATTTTTTTTTTTAGTTTTTTTGTTGTCTGTAATCACATAAAAATTCTGCAGAGCATAGTTTACATTGGAAATTTTTGTAACTTCGCATATCAGAGGCCTATAGAGGTCCCTTTCAGCGCATAAATTTTGAAGGTCAAGGTCAAAGGTCAAGGTCACTTTGTCGCAAATCAGGGGAGTCGACGAACCCTTATTTTTTGAGTAATTTTGATCGGATCGTCTTCAAACTTCATGGGAATATAGTTCATGGTCTGGCGCTCAGCTGATTAATTTTTGGTGGCGATTGGCCTTGACATTCATGGTTAGCATCTAAGGTCAAACATATTTGACCCCAAGGTCAAATTTTCAAGTTTAGGAACCATATCGTGTAGTACCTCAAATTGAACACCTCGATGAGTGCTTTCTAAGATATGTCAAGCTTGAGACATTATGACGTGATTTGGTGACGTTATGAGGCAAACGCATATTTTTCATGGTTACTCTGTAGAACGATTCTCATCGGAATCTCTCGTAGGCAGATATTCCTCAAGGAGTCGCTCCTGGTGGATAGCAGCTCTGTTCACCTCAGTGTGACCTGAAATAAGTCACACGTGGTCACCGTTTTGGCAAGATACGGGTCACCCTGCGGGTGACATTGGTTTATTATTATTATTATTATTATTATGCTTCTTCTTCTTCTTCTTCTTCTTTTTATTTCTTTTTCTTCTTTTTCTTCTTCTTTTTCTTCTTCTTTTTCTTCTTCTTTTTCTTTTTCTTCTTCTTTTTTTTCTTCTTCTTTTTCTTTCTTTTTCTTTTTCTTCTTTTTCTTCTCCTTTTATTCTTCTTTTTCTTCTTCTTTTTCTTCTTCTTTTTCTTCTTCTTCTTCTTCTTCTTCTTCTTCTTCTTCTTCTTCTTCTTTTACTTCTTCTTTTTCTTCTTCTTCTTCTTTTTCTTCTTCTTCTTCCACAGGAGGAAGCCATTTGGCCCATCATGCCTGCGCCACACCAATACCAGATTTAATCAATCCATTGATACCCCTTCCCTTCGTGTGCAGCCTTTTTGGCTGCTACACTGGTACTCATTTTGCCGACCTCAGAAGGATGACAGGCTGAGTCAACCCCTGGTGTTAATTCAGCAGCCAGGACTTGAACTCAGGACCTCAGGATCCCAAGCTACTACCCAAACCACTAAGCCAACACCAAGTCTTCCTCTTCCTCTTCCACCTCTTCTTCTTCTTCTTCCATATGCAGCACAAGGCTGCGAGTAGCATCATTGATTGGGGGTGCCGCTGATGCAGTGCCCTCTGGAGGTTTGGGCCGAAATTTGGAATTCAGCCACAGTGCCGGCAATATCTTTATATCCATTTCAATTTCACGATTCAACGATGTCTCAGCAACATTGATTAGAAATTTGGAATCTACGCAGCACCATTTCCACAGGAAAGTCAATCAACTCACACCTGTTTGATGTCGGTGAAAATTTTGGATCGACTGTGAAACTCCGATTTGCTTCACTTGTTTCACAAACAATCACTAAGATATAGGCAAGACTTGATGGTCTTCACAGAAATTACTGGGGAATTCACCAAGATGTTTTCTTCACGTCATAAGTTGAAATATAAACATTCAATCGTGATCACATCTAATAAGTGACAGTTTCAAAGTTTAACTTGTTTCATTTGAGGGCAAGTCCAATATTTTTTAACTTCAAGGACAATCATAATTCAGAGGACATGGTTTTAGCTGCTTATAATGTTTCACGAATTATGATTTTATAATAAATTTTTGGTCGTCTGCTGCACTTGCTGTCGAATACACTTCCAGTCTGAAATGCCTCCCCCCCCCCCCCCCCCCCCCCGCCCTCCCCAAGGAGGAAGATTTGATTTTGACGGTGCTGGTTTTCCAAAATGCTCCTCAAAGTCTTCTTTCACCTGTTTCATCGTCTTCTTTCCATTTCTCCTGTTGTGGTACCACATCACTGCTTCCAGCCTCTCTTCCACTGTAAATGGACTGGTGTCTGCCATCTTGTTTTCATGTATTTACTTGTATTATCTGAAAAAAAAACGATAAATAAATGGCATAAACAAATCTTGTATGAGCAGCTAAAAGCATATCCAAGAACTTGTGACTCGTGCTGTAGAACTACTTGTGGTTGCTGTAGCTTCATAATAATATGAGTTCCCTTGAAAGAAACATCCACGTAGGATGAAAACCTGTGAAATGTTAATTGACATATGGGTATTGGTCTGCGCTCTATGGGTTTATATACCAGGCATCAAGCAAGGAAGCAGCACATCCCATTTTTAAAAGTCTTCGGTATGAGTCGGCCAGGGTTGGAAAGGATGACCTGCCAGACTTGGAGCAGATTCTCTAACCATGACAACACCGAGTCTCTTTATTAATGTCGATAAATGAAAGTGACAGTGTCCAGTAAAAACAGGCATGATTGGTGAAAAGGGCCTCCTGAGTTCAAGTTTCCTTTCCCAGGTCAGGGATGGGAGCATGCGCTGGAGTAGCGCGTTGCTGCGTCCACTTTCCGCCGGTACTCCAGGGGCCTCCGTCTGGCTACCCCCCAGGCAGATGAGTGGCCCATCCCCATCTCCTTGAGATGCCAATCAACCTGCTGCAACCACGAGATATGTGGTCGGCCTGTTAGCATCCTCCACTCACGAGGCTCCCTCACTGAGAGAGTCTGGTGAACAGGATCAGCGTCAGGAAAACGAGCCACATGTCCATACAGTTGCAGCTGTAGCTGATGCTCACGGACTATACAGGTAACAAATCTCATCTGAGTCTTTCTCAGCAACCGCTTGTTGGACACAAAGTCTGAACAGCGATGACCAAGGATTCTCCGAAGAGAGCTGGTACAGGAGGAGTTAAGTCTCCATCTCAGATCCTTGGTCAGAGTCCATGTATCACATCCATAAAACAAGACTGGAAGCACCAAGGACTTTCATCATCCTGCAGAGGTACTGACAGTGCCTGACTACATGACTCTGCAGGCCCAACCCAGACATCTATTGACCTCGGCTCACACCATGCAGATACATGAATATTACTGCTAAAGGCCCAGTCACACCTTGACGTTTTAGCCAGCAATGGCAACGTATCAAAATGTATGTAAAACGCCTGGCTTACGCTGAACTTTTGATGTTTTTTTTTTAAAGATTCGGACGTATTCATAACCAGTTGGTCGTATGCATAACATATTATTAACGGACACAGAACGTTTCGTTGTCTTATAGATAACTTATACCAACGAATGCTTAGCCTGTTGTCGGCGTTCACAACCTATGCCCAACGAAAGTCTAACTTATGCATAGGCTGCACGTATCGCCGACGATCACGTGGCGTCGCCTATTAAAAGGCTGCCGCACAATGATTTAAATCATAACCGCCGGAGAAATGGAAGTGTCAACATCGCAGTCACACCTTGGCGATCTTGCCAGCGTAGCCGACCTCTGAAAAATGCGTCTAAAACGCTGGCGCACGTCGAATACGGTATGGGTAAGTTTGGTATACGTGAATAGAACGCTAAAGTACGCTATCATACGTCGTAGTAAGTGGAGTACGTCTTGTACTTTTAAACGTTTATAAAATTTTACGAATACTTGCCGTATGCCTCACACATTCCGCATGCAATGTAATGTTGAACGCACGATATGCGACGTTGGCACACGTCGAGAAAAGTTACTTGTAAGTTACTCATAAGTCGAAACACGTCAATGTAATGGTGTTAGGTCAGTGTTCCAGACCCCTGGCTTTTTTTTTTCTTCGGTATGACGGTGATGTTGACACTTCGATTTCTAGTGGTTATAATATAATATAATTAATAGGCTGCCGCTCAACGATTTAAATCATAACCGCACTAGAAATCGAAGTGTCAACATCACCGTCATACCAAAGAAAAAAAACCCCAAAAAAAAGCCAGAGGAGTCTGGACACTGACGCTAACCATTACATTGACGTGTTTCGACTTATGAGTACCTTACAAGTAACTGTGTCGACGTGTGTCAACGATCGCGTAACGTGCCTACAACACGTTACTCATAGGTTAGAAATAAGTTTCGGGTGCTAAACATTACCTCGACGTGTTTCGACTTATGATTAACTTACAATTAACGGTGTCGACGTGTGTCAACGATCGCATAACGTGCCTACAACTTATGGCCAGGTAGCAGAACTTGTGAGTCATACGCTGGCATAAGTCGTAAAATTTCAAGCATGCAAAATTTAAGAACAACCCAAAGTACAACGACGAAAGCCAGCGTACTACGACGTATGGCAGTGTTTTTCAGCGTGCTCTCAATGTTTCCAAAACTTACCCATAAGTATTCGACGTGTGCCAGCGTTTTAGACAAATTTTTCAAAAATAGAAATAAGCTGGCTAAAACATCAAGTGTGACTGGGCCTTAAGATAATGAATCTCTCCGTGACCTCAACATCCTCACCACAAACAGGTATAAACAAGATAGCAGCATCCAATATATCATTGAAAGCCTGGATCTTAGTTTTGATTCAGGAAACCCCTAATCCCAGTGGCACTGAATCCTCAATCAGTGCGTTAATGGCCCCCATAAGGATATTCAGTGTCATCACAAAGATGACTGCATCATCTGCGAAATAATGGTCAGAGATCTTGCCATTCCCAAACAATGCACTGCAGCTTTATCTCTGTGACAACCCCCCCCCTCCCCCAGAATCCATTCCATACAAGTGCTGAAAAGTATGGGGGCCAGAACACACCCCTGACAAACTCCAGGAACAACTGTAAATAAGTTGGAGATGGAACCACCCCACCTCACAGCATTCTCAGTACATTTAATCCCCCAGAAGGCATCCCAATTCACTGAATTAAACACTTTGTAGAGATCAACATAGTCTATCAGCAGCCTCTGCTGAAATTCTCACCTGCATTTGGTGAGGTCCTGGAGAGCAAGAGTACGGTCGATCATTGACCTCTTTAGTGGAAAGCCCAACTGCTCTGGACACTGGTGCTCAAGCAGATGCTGGCGAACCATATTAAGAATTATCCAAGCAAAGATCTTGCCCGGCACTGAGAGCAGCGCCACCTCTCGGTAGCTGTTGCATTCTGGTGATCACCTTTCCCTTTCCAAAGAGGGACAACAAGGCCCTTCTTTCAGTCAGTTGGGATGATGTTTGTGCTCCAGAGCACAGAACTGCATGGAACGACACGATTACAGCATTTCCACCAGCCTTGAGAAGTTTGTCATGGATGCCACAAATCCCAGGAGCTTTACCGCCTTTCAAGTGGTTCACCTCAGCCTGTGTTTCCACAAACAAAGGTGGTTCACAGTTGATTGGAGAGTCAGAAATAGGGATAGTTACACCCCTGACGTCCAAGTCAATAGCCGGTGGCTCAGCTTGTTACAGCCGCTCAAATCCACCAGCCCAGCGGGCCTTCACTTCGGGCTCCTCTGTCAAGGGCCCACCACGCTCCGTTGTAATTGCAGTACACAGAGGAACAGGCTTGGAGGAACGCAATGTGCAAATTCCCCTGTAAGCAGGACCAGAATCACTTGACCACAGGTGATGCTATCTACCATCACAGATTCCTCGCACATCGGCCTCCTTGTCTACCCTCAGCACACATACAGTTTTATGCCTCAACTCCTGAACAGCTCAGCTCTGCCATAAAGCCTGGCTCTGCGACTGGTCAATGGAATCCAGTGTCCCTTGAGAGACAAAATTCTTCATCGCCCTATGGTGAGTTCCATGACATCCACCAGCAATATCAAGGATGGTGGTCTTGAAGGCACTCCACAACTCTTCAGGATTCCCCAAATCACGCAGACCACCCAAATCCACACTCAGCCTGTTTGCAAACTCCTCAGCTACCCTCTCATCCTGGAGCTTGCCAAAATCCAGCCAAGGTTGGGATGGTACAATTCTCCTGGATTTGAGCTGCAACTTCAGAGTTTTGAGCTCAGATGATAACACAAACAGGTGATCATCCTCTTTTAGGGATAGGACATTCTCGACACCCACCCAAAGGGACCGCCTCAAGTTAACCCAAGGAAACGGCCGTCTGGTGGACGAAACCTCAGCACCACCCCGACACACTACCGCAATCTGACCCAGGAAAGTTACTCCATGGTTTCCCTCCTATCATCAAAGAGTGGGAGTCCCGCAGGCTTTGCCCCAATCCGTTCATTCGGTGAGCTGCCCTGCGAAGGACAGCTGCACAGGAGGTACTCCCACGGAATGGGTTTTCAATTTTCTTTGCGTTTTTCTTGTGTTTTGCGGAGTGAAGGGTTTTACGGTGGCTGGAGTGCAAATTGTGCCACCAACCTCCTGAAAAAAGTCACCCAACTGCAGGAAGACGTCTGCAGACACAGTTGGGCACTATATATGGATGGCCGTTGGCTCACGAGGAGCTCCTCCGCCATTTGACAGGTTTTGTTTTTAATTCTGCTGGTTGTCCATATCCATACACCCTCCTCACCTGGAAACTTGGTGGGGGAGATGGTTTAGTCGCCGACAACCCGACCATGGAATAGGTTCGTTAGTGCATGTTTACATGATACATATAGCAAGTCACAAATCTAATCCGGTCTGACCTGACAATATATATGGATTGCCCATTTGACAGGTGATGCTCTACCCCCTCGCAGTGAGGTGTGTGTGTGTGTGTGTGTGTGTGTGTGTGTGTGTGTGTGTGTGTCTGGCCTCCAGAGCTCCAAAACCATGAAACCTAGCAGTTTGAAACTTTACATGCATACTCAGAAAACTCCAAGGAAGTGCATGAGTGAAAATTGGGTAATTGGGTTAATTAAAACATCTCTTTTGAAGATAATTAACGGCCTTATTTAATTATATCCTTTATCAGGCGATCCTCGGCCACCCTCTGGGGTCTGAAGCCGCCATGTTTTTTGGCCTGCTCAACCACACTTTGACTTGGAACAGGTTGTGACGATTTCTTTATGAGAAAGTTTTTTTTTTCACTTTCCTTACTCATATTCTTGAATGCCTGTTCATCATAGCGACGAGTAGCTGTGTGCATCACTTTTCTAAGTGCTATCGTTTTTGAAATCAGGAGTTTGGAGCGATTTCATGCATTGTATGATGCAATGTTCCACAATCTACGCTCACGGACTAATTGGAGTATATCATCGAAATATTATTTCGGCTTTGAGGATCGGATATCGTCCGGACTAACCTGGAGTGAAATCTGATAATTTAATGACAAACGAGTCGAATAACTAATCTGATGTACCTATTTACTTTAAACGAGCAAGGCTATGTTCCCTCCTTCTCCATGCATACACAAGAGAATGTGACATTTCTAAAGCTTTGTCCTTGTTTATCTTTTTCTATTGTTTGGAGAATTATATTGAGTGAACAAAAGATTTAGCAATGTGCCAAAATTTACCACCTTCATTGAGCTCGTTTCATTAATTGCAAAAAAAAATTAACCAGCCGGATCAATGTAAAAGCAGCCACGTCTGGTTTCTCCGTGAGGAATCCGTGGAGTTAGGAAAGTAAAATGAATTAAAAGAAATAATAAACGATTAACATCACGGATTATGGTGAGTGAAGCCATTTTGTAAAATTTTCGCTCAATTTTTTTTTCTCTCTCAGGAATGCATTTCCCCTTAAATAAATCTTTAAAATCAATGGGATTTTGAAATTCAGTTGAAATGATGTTTTCCAGGAATGTATCTTATGACGTAAAATACGTGTGTGTGTGTGTGTGTGTGTGTGTTGTGTGTGTGTAACATAACATTATCTTTGACTCCCCCTTCCCACCCTCCCACTCCCTCCTCGATCCCCACCCCTCCTCACTCTCCCTCCTCGACCCCACCCCTCCTCACTCTCCCTCCTCGATCTCCCACCTTCCTCACTCTCCCTCCTCGTTCTCCACCTCTCCTCACTCTCCCTCCTCGATCCCCACCCTCCTCACTCTCTCTCCTCGATCCCCCCCCCTGCCCACTTCCCTCCACGATCCCCTACCCCTCCTCGACCCTCCACCCCTCCTCACTCTCCCTCCACGATCCCTACCTCCTCACTCCCTCCTCGATCCCCACACCTCTTCACTCTCCTCCACGACCCCACCTCTCCTCACTTCCCTCCTCGACCCCCCACACCTCTTCACTCTCCCTACACGACTCCCCACCCCTCCTCACTCTCCCTCCTCGATCCCCCACCCCTCCTCACCTCCCCTCCTCGATCCCCACCCCGCCTCACTCTCCTCCACGATCCCCTACACCCTCCTCGATCCCCACCCCTTCCTCACTCTCCCTCCTCGATCTCCCAATTCCCATCAATCTCCCTCCACGATCCCCTACCCCTCTCTCTCCCTCTCGATCCCCCACCCCTCCTCACTCTCCCTCCTCGATCCCCCACCCCCCCTCACTCTCCCTCCACGATCCCTACCCCTCCTCGATCCCATCCCTCCCACTCCCCCTCCACGATCCCTACCCCTCCTCACTCTCCCTTCTCGATCTCCCACCCCTCCTCCCTCTCCCTCTTCGATCCCCACTCCTCCTCACTCTCTCCCTCGATCCCCACCCCTCCTCACTTCTCCCTTGAGCCCCACTCCTCCTCCATCCCCCACCCCACCTCACTTCCCTTCTCGATCCCCCACCCCTCGTCACTCTCTTCCCTCCTCGCTCCCTCACCCTTTTCACTGTCCTTCCTCCTCGCTCCCTCACCCTCTACACTCCCCCTTCCTCCTGCTCCCCCCTCCTCCACTCTCCTCCACCCCTCCTTCCTGCTCCCTTCTCTCTCTTCCCCTCTACCTCCTCACATCCCTCATCTCCTCTTTTCCTCTCCCCCCCCTCAATATTACCGTCAGCGAAGCGACGGATGGTATTTGCTTGTATAAAAACAAGTGGTGCCAGGCACAACAAATCCCGCCCATTTAAGGGATAAAGTTATTTTGGGGATCAAATTTAAATTTGATACATCCTTAACCCCGATCTTCACAATATGCATTTTTCACGATAGGATTGTTAGGATTTTAAGTCACAAATAGAATAAGGTTCACTATAAGCTTAGTTTGATGTAAATCGGATCATTTTTGACGAAGTTATGACGCGAAAAACGATTTTGACCTTTTTTGTGACCTGACCTTGACCTTGACCTAATTGGACCCAAAAGTTAATGGGGTCGTCTGAGGTTCATTACCCACCTGTGGATACAATTTGACAGTGTTTAGCCAGCCGTTTTCCCGTAAAGTTGTATTTTCGTAACCATGTTTTAGTTTTAATGGAAAATTTGTAATTTTGACTGATGACCATGACCCCCAAAACTTTGGACCCTACCGATCTTCACAAATATGCATTTTTCACTAGAGGATTGGGTAGGATTATAGTTGACAAATAGAATAAGGTTCACTATAAGCTTAGTTTGAAGTAAATCAGATCATTTTTGACGAAGTTATGAGTGAAAAACGATTTTGATCTTTCGTGACCTTGACCTTGACCTTTGATCCAATGGACCCAAAGTTATGGTGTCGTCCAAGGTTCATTGCCCACCTGTGGATTAAATTTGATAGTGTTTGCTAAAGCAGTTTTGCCGTAAAGTTCCTAACAGACAGACAGACAGACAGACAAACAAACCGGACGATTACAATATCCTGCTCCCTCCCAATAAAGCAGCTAATACCATCTGAACCCCGATGGGTAGTGAGAGAACGATAATTTAAACAAACAGAAAAGGTCTAAAGGGTAAAGAAGAAAAAAGAATGAATAAATCACCACGATAAACTTATTATGCACAACAATATATCGACAGGGACACCACCCAAGGTGCAGAAAACCCACCGAATATCATCGTTGATGCTCTTATCTCACTCTCTCTAACTCAGGGGAGGGATCAACGGAGAAGGGGGTGGGGGCAGGGAAGGGAGAAAAACTCTGTGAGGCGGGGTCAAAAGAGAGGGTAGGGGAGACAGGTGAAACACAAAGGACAACAAAGCGTTAACAACATCACAACACACACACACACACACACACAACACACACACACACACAACATCACACTAGCATGACACTACAACCAAACGACTGACCACCAATGGATGCGCACGAGAGAGAGAAAAAGAGACAATGTGCATGTGGTTGTCTCTTGAGAGAATCAAATGGTTTGCAAGTTAAATCTAGGAAACTCAAAAATAGGTAAAGATTGGATAAACTTGTGGATAACATGAGGGATGAACCGAGAGGTGTGAACATTGCCATTTTGAAAGCCTGAATATGATAAAAAGCGGGCTGCAATACTGGGAAAGGGATTCTAGAATCAAGCAAATAAGAAAGAGGGAGGAAATGAGTACAGATGAGCAGTTAGCGCCAGGGAGGCCGACAATGTGTGGGTTGGTCAATATATTCATGGGAACAGCTGGAGTTAAGTCATGGTGGAAGGAGATGGCAACTGATAAGACAGCATGGCGGTTATAATATGTGTACAATAGGAAACGAGTAAGCCCCGAGTCTTCACTTTCAGTTTGGAGATGCTATTGATGTTAAATGTCTTGGCACCCACTGCTTCGACAAGATTCAGGGCTCTGCAGGTTTCTCAGTTTAACTGTTTCATTGTACAATGCACATCAGGCCATCGTGTAATGAACTGTTCTCACCCTAAATGTGAAAAAGTTACCCAGCCAATAAATAAGGCTTTGCCAAAAATCAGACGAACAACTGGAAAGTTCCTAATTAACCATCATCACTACAGCAGGCTAATTGGCACAGCATTAGCCAGCTATGCTACTCATTAACTTAACTAGCTGGTGATGAATGGCAATGCCTTGTAATTATGAGTTCTCGACATCAGATTCTGCTGTAAGTCATGTAAATGTGAGTCTTCCATGGAATATTTACTTTTCAGGATTTAATTAAATTTCTTCTAAGTTTATTTATTTTATTTTATTTTTCTTCAGAAGAATGCACAGTGACAGGACAATGGACCACAGCCTGAGAGTAAGAATATAAGAGAGTTCGGATGGTGGTAAGGTGAGGGGTCTTTTAATCAGGGAGTAGTTATTGTGTGCAATGGTCTCCCGAGAAAGGTAGTGCCAGCAGAAACTGGAGAGAGGTATCAACTGGAATGTTTATGTTTTTTGTTTTTTTAAATCATTTATATGGTTTTCATGCAGATAATTCACGTATTTTATTATGACTTGTAATACTCGCTCACACTAGAAGTGGGACTGTACTCTACACATTCCCAGAGAAATAATGGGGCTCCTCCTTCCACCCTGAACCCCACCCCCCTGCTATATGACAATTTTTGTGCTGTCTAAAACCTTCCCGGGAACACCCCAAACACAACCACCAGTTTTCAACTCATTCCGTTCAGCAGTTTTGTATGGAATGCAGAGAGGTCAAACAAACAAACAAGTCCCCAAAGAAACACTTCTCAAATTATGGAGAATGTAGCACTTCTTATGTAGCAACGGCCCAGACACTCCATTGGCTCAATATACAACATATAGACCCTGATATACAACATAAATCCTCAAAAATATCTACCAAGATAAAACTTATGAACCTATGAATTACCTACCAGTCATCTGTGGAGAATTTTGCCGCCCAATAACACTCATTCAACTTTGGGATGTCATCGCTGATCTCGAGAAATGAGTGCCCGCTTGCCATTCTTCTTCTTTTTCTGACAGCCTAACTAAAAATTGGTTTAAACTATGAACTTGATTTAAACACAAATCTCCTGCATTTTCTAGTGGGAAGGTGTAAACTGATCGAAATTTTAATAGCTTGAACAGATTTCTGAAAAGTATGTAAATTGCGTTCCTTTGTAAAGGAATAGGAAGGGAACGCAGGGGTGGGTGGAACTACCCTGTCAATCAGCCTGATGGGGTATGGCTGCAAGACACATTTGTCCAAGGGCCCATCAGACCTATATGGGTGTGGTTAAAGGTGGACTATTGTCAGGGTTGTGTGTCTATAATGTACATACTATGAAAACATGTACTGCTAAGAATAAGTATTCTGTTTACAAAGTACATAATAATACACATGCATCATCTATCGGGGATGCCTCATCGTGATGGTTGTATCCCTCCAATGGAAGTCGGGAATCAAATCTTCCACACTCTTCCCTGCTGCCTGGATTCATCAGGGAAGCGCGGTCACGATCACAGCTTCAATTCATCCCCATGAACTGGCCCATTCCCTCCACCCACCCAATGTAAATAATGGTAGCCCACATAAGACGGCCTGCGGCATTGGTTCGCTCAGCCAAATAATTATCCGCCACATAGTCGCAGGCATCATTCCCGTCTGCCACGCTTGATTCACTGGCATAGTAAAGCGACTTTAAGTGTGAGATCAGGCTTGAGTTGAGGTTGCAGTTGGCTTTCCTGGTCTCTTGGACAATGCCGCTCTCATGGAGTTAGACAGAGGTGACGTCCATAACTATATACATATATATACATATATATACATATATAATATATTATATATATATATATATATATATATATATATATATTAAAAGAAGAAGGCGCTTCCAACCAAAAGTAAAAAAACTAGATCCACTCCGCTAATTTGAGCAAAAGAGTGAGAGCAGACCCGGTCTCGGGCACGTTTCGCCGGCTTCGTAGCGGGCTTCATCAGGCACAATAGACCCCGTGACTTGGCATGTGTCCGGTTTTTATTTTGATACGACCGTTTATTACCGGTCACGTGCTGGTGCTCGAGGTCAAATGGTGGAGTGCTTTTTACCCCGCCCCCCGGAGGGAGGGAGCGGGATATTGTAATCGTCCGGTTTGTTTGTCTGTTTGTTTGTCTGTCTGTTAGCAACTTTACGGCAAAACGGCTTTAGCAAACACTATCAAATTTAATCCACAGGTGGGGAATGAACCTTGGACGACCCCATTAACTTTTGGGTCCAATTGGATCAAAGGTCAAGGTCAAGGTCACGAAAAGATCAAAATCGTTTTTAGCTCATAACTTCGTCAAAAATGATCTGATTTACTTCAAACTAAGCTTATAGTGAACCGTATTCTATTTGTCACTTATAATCCTACCCATTCCTATAGTGAAGAATGCATATTTGTGAATATCGGTAGGGTCCGAAGTTTTGGGGGTCATGGTCATCGGTCAAAATTACAAATTTTCCATTATAAATCCAAAAAGGTTAGGAATATGCGTGTTTACTATGGAAGACATATTATATCAAGTCCTTTATTGGCTTTCATTTGACACCATGACCTTTGACCTTACGTGGCCTTGAAAGGTCAAAATCATTTTACGGTCATAACTTCGTCAAAAATGGTTTTATTGACTTCAAACTAAGACTAAAATATTCCTTATTCTATTCCTTATAATCAACATTCAGGTTAAGGATGTATCAAATTTAAATTTGATGCCTTAAATGGGCAGGATTTGTTGTGCCTGCTTTGTCTGTTTGTTTGTCTGTCTGTTAGCAACTTTACAGCAA
>CM068963.1:102254161-102264500 GCA_035128595.1 Eptatretus atami
CAAACTAAGCTTATAGTGAACCTTATTCTATTTTTCACTTATAATCCTACCCATTCCTATTGTGAAAAATGCATATTTGTGAAGCTCGATAGGGTCCGAAGACTTTATGCCTTAAATGGGCGGGATTTGTTGTGCCTGGCACCACTTGTTTATATATATTTTATATTATTTTGCAAAAGCAAAAACAAACGTCAAATCACATCATTGAAGTGGTGCTCGACTCTTTTTTTTGTTTTTACTTGCACATTATCTGGTGTTGTATGTGTGTGGGTGAGCACGTGTGTGCGCTTGTTGTTTTTGTGTTTCCGGGGCACACGGCTGGTTGTAACATGTAACATGCTCCGGAGCACACGGAGCACATGTTACATGGCTGGTTTCATGTCCGGGTTGGGCATGATGGGGTGTTGGTTATGCGAGTGTTGGGGTTCTCGTTGGATGTTGTGCACATGCGGATGTGGTGTTTGGGGTTGAGTGGTGCTTGTTGCTCACCTTATCCAGCCGTTTGCATCATCCAGTTTTCGCCATTTGCATCAGAGGTGTGTATTGTGTGGGTATGTCCATCATCTCCCCAGTTAGACCACCCTCCCGGCTCTTCACGTGCCACACTTCCAAAATCAACCTGTGTCATTTGTTAGTAACAAGACAAGACAGGAAAGCAGACCAGACAGGAAATACCTGAGGTGTACGTTGTGAGTGCGTGGCACAGCTGGTACGGATGCAGGGCCGGAGCCCAGTTACATCCCCTCTCAGACACAGAGAGCGCACCATCCCGGTGCTTGAGCGCACACAGAAAGGAGGAGAGGCGTGGCTGGCTGGTTGGGGGTATGGTGTAGCAGGACAGCCTGACAAGCACGGCACAGCTTCTTGTGATATTTGGTCCAGAAAACTCCTCAATTCCCTCCTGCTGCGCTGGCCTTTGAAGTCTCTGGCCCTCACCTCTATCTTTGACTTGCTTCGCCCCTTCCCTCTGGCTCGCTATTGGGCTGGAGCCCAGTCTTAGGGCAGAGCGACTCCTCACGAACCTTCAGTCCACAACTCTGAGGTAATGAGCCGCAGCTGACGGCACCTATCCAAATTCCCCCACCAAAACTGCCACTTCCAGGCATATTAAACACTTTAAAGCACATAAAGCAGAGATTCCAAAGGGTAAAACATCAAATAAAAGGTCAGAATGGATGGTGGTTTTCAAGCATACACATGTGGATAGGTGGACTTCATCTGTCTCGACATAATAGTGATGCATATCTAATGTCATATTTAATTACTTAATGATTATTGTAAACATTCTCTAAGTAAATATCTACACCATATTAAACATCTTTAACCCTCTATACATACACACACACCACCAAACAACACAACACACACACACACACACACACAACACAACACACACACCTGTGCCTGCCCCCACTGTACTCCTCTCCAATGCTCCTGCCTCTCCCCATCCCCCACTCTCCAACCCCCATCCCCATCCTCACGAATATTAAGCAAATAAACTGATGGATTTAATTAATGTAGTGTTGATAGAGCACAGGCATGATGGGCCAATTGGTGTCTTCCTGTGTCAATTTTATAGGTTTATTTACTTTGCCATCATTCAAATCTTGAAATCATAAAAATAATGTTGGACTTTGCTTTGTCCAACACCCTACCTCCCCCCCCCCAAAAAGAAATTGCTTCTGTATCCATCTTGTCCATCTCAATCTGTTTAGCCATCGGCCCAGCTGTTTGCATTTCCCTCTTCTCTTTCTGCTGTTCCTTTTGTGCTGTTGCATCCTGATCCATTCTGTATTATAGCTCTTCCCCGAGCCTTGACTTTGTATTTTAAATAAAGAGCATTAGGTTTCATAGGAAGTGTGAAGAGTTCCAACGAGTAATTAAAAATTGCTGCCAGAGAGCAGGCTCCTTAATTGAGGTATTTCAAACATCCTTTGCTCTCCAAATTAACTGTGGAGAGTGCCATCACGGAGTGGAAGACAACAGGCAACATAAACCTGGAATATCGATCTCACAGACTTTTGAAAATCACCTTAAGATGTTAAAAAAGAAAAAGAAAGGAATAACCTGCAATGGATTCTTAGAAGGAAGAGACAATTTTCATCCTGTCAAACCCCCATAATATGATGATAGATTTCTGGGAGTCAGAATGTCAGATGAGTACCACTGAGTTTGTCAAGCCATAGGTAATATATGCTGAAGAGCTGTATACAAGCGTTTGATCATCATTGTCAAAACATGGCATCACACGATTGAGTAAGCTGGAGTCTGGAAATGTGGAAACAGGTTTTGGGGAGCAATGCGTCCAAATACACATTTGGAGGACTGATGACGGGATCTGTACAGTGTACGGGTCTGCCAACAATGAGCAGAAAATCTTGAAATAAAAAAAATATATAAAAGGAAACATTAAACAATGAATGGCAGATAATCATTCCCACATCCAACCTATCAAAAACTGGTAGGATTTTGAGTGAAGGTCGAGACTACTGTTCTTCATTGCATGGCCTGCGAGCCACTGGTGGCCCCTGCTGGCCTAAAGTGCGGCCCCTGACGTGTGGCCGATAATACACAAATGAGAAACACCCCATCATATTCCGCCATAAATGCTATCAAATTGACACAATGGTTTCAAATGAGTGTGATAACGCAAAGCATAAAAGTAACATAACTACATCATGATATGGTTGCAGTATACAAACAATGATGCTTGCAGCCCAGTTAACCACAATGAAGAAGAGTATGTGGAGGCCGGGCTGAATAACAGCCATTACGGAGTCCACTCTCACACTGATATGGGTACACGTGGCAGTGTGGCGGCTCACACTGATGCCTTATCGGCAAAAGTGGCCCCCTCTAAAAAATAGTGAATATCACTGGTCTCGACCAATGGTTCTCAACCTGGGGGAGATTGTTTTTGGGGGTCGTGGGAAGGTTGTCAAAACAAATAAACAAACAAATATATAATAAAGAAATTCATAAATCTTTTTTGAAAATGTGAAAATGATTTTCAATTAAATCTCCATACCAATGTTATAATGTACTCATTAAACGGATTTGAGCAGCAAGTGAAATGTGTGTGAGAAAGAGAGCAGACAGGACGGAGACAGAGACAGAGACGAAGCACAGTACAGTGGCGGGTGTGAAAGTCAATGTTAGCGCTAGCTAACTACTGCAAGGTGGCTGAATATGGATCGGTGGCTTGTCAAAAACGTCTGCCAGCTCAAGATGCGGACCAAGACGACACATGTGAAGGTGGGCCAACTGTTACAAGTTCAACTGAAAAATGTAAGGCGCCGGTGGCAGATTTGGCTCCAACAAGTCGGAAATATTAGACTGATTTCTGTCAGTTACGGATTCACATGCTAGCAAAATGAAGTGGAATATCCACAGTTGTGTTCTGTGTTCAGAAGTGCTTGCTCACGAAAGCTTGAAAACCAGTGAAATGAAGAGCATTTACAAACCAAACACCCATCCTACATTGACAAACCATTAGATTTTTTTTCGTCGTAAGAGGGAGAACTACAGAGCCAAAGACGACTGTACCGTGAGCACTCTACAATCCTGTCAAGCCCTGTGTGCTTCATATGAAGTGCATACCTGGTTGTCAATCAAAAAGCTCCATACTATTGCAGAGAGCCTGATCCGCCTAGCAGCGATTGCAATGACAGAGCAATGCATGGTAAAAAAATAGCTGGCACACTTGAGACTATTCCACTGTCTAATGACACAATGGCGAGGCGCATTGGTGAAATGGGCCAACGACATTAAAGAGCAGCTCATTGAACCGAGTGAAAAAGTGGAAGATTTTCCTCCAATTGATGAAACAACGGATGTTTCCAGTGATGCACAGTTACTTGTTTTTGCAGTCTCCAGCTTAAAACCAAGAATACAGCTGCTTTGTCAAAGAACAGGCCCAGCATCCACTAAATGAGTAAGTGAATATATCTGGCAATACAAGCCTGTGCCTTTTCAGATGTAATGTTAAAAGAATCTTGTGTGTTATTGTGTTCAATTATTGTGTCAGTATTATCTGAATTATTGTGCTCAATTATTGTGAGTCAGTATTATCTGAATTATTGTGTTAAATTATTTTGACTCAGTATTATCTGAATTATTGTGTTCAATCTGAAAAAAATTGAAACTGAAACCCATTGAGAATCGTTGTTATAAAGGGGAAAATGCAAATTAGTGGGGCAACTTAGCATAACAATTGTGGCATTTTGTGAGGAAAGCACCAAATTTGCGACACTAGTAGCCTATCATATATGAACAGATTTGGATATTGGGCCATCTCAAAAATTTTTGATGGCAGTGGAAAATGGCTGCCACAGCCATCAGCGCTGAATTTGAGATGGCCCAATATCCAAATCTGTTTCATAATATGATAGGCTACTAGTGTGCCAAATTTGGTGCTTTCCTCACAAAAGCACAATTGTTATGCTATATTTAGCTAAGTTGCCCCACTAAATGAGATGAATGATAATAGGCTACAAGCCTACAACAGGCATAACGTGTATAAGAACTGTGAATGAACTGAGAATAATAAGCCTGTAGGGATACTGAAAGGTATTTGCACTGTGCTTAAAGCTGTTTTGCAGGCCCAGCTATATGAGAATGAATGATAATAGCCTATTGCCATCAGCTTGTAAAGCAGTCCTGTTGCCTCCTTCACATTGAGTTGTGCTGTCGGATCTGAATAAAATTAAAACTGTACTTAAAGCCAAATTAATTTCGTTTTGTTTTGTTGTTTTGTTTTTTGTATATTTTTGGTCAGTAATGCAAGGTTTGTGTACGTCTGGTCGCTGTCATGTGTGATAGTACCTCTGTCTGCAGCAGAGGATCGCTCAATCTTCCAGTCCGTGTCCGGTGCATAAATAGGCTACATACCGCTCTTTGCAATTAAAGAAGCCTTTTTTATGAATGTAGCTGGCTGATTTTACTGTTATAACATCAGAGTGTAAATAATTAATTTGTGATGCCAGTTTAGTTTAGTTTAGTTCTGTTTAGTTTTAACAGCTGGCAGTACTGCGTTGACCAATGTGCTCCAGGCACTGTGGATTTTTTATGCGGTCTGTGCTCACTGCAGTGGTTTCAAGTGTGAGTCGGGAGGGGGGTCGCAAACCCAACTTAAATTTTTTGGGGGTCGCGGCTCCAAAAGGTGAGAACCACTGGTCTAGACAATGATTAGGCCAGCAAGAAGTTGAAACAACATACTCAAAAGCTGCAATTCCAGGCTTGTGTATTCTCAAAACATTGTGTTCCCCACAATTTTTTTATGATGAGAGTATATCTATAATGCATATCTCCACCAACAAAAGGCAGTATGTGTGCGTGCGTGCGTGCTTGTGCGTGTGTCTCTCCATAACCTCAAAACCATAAACCTAGCAGCCTGAAACTTTGCATGAATACTAAGAAAAGTCCAAGAAGTGCAAGAGTGAAAATTGGTTGTTTGGGTTAAATTAAAACACCCCTTTTGAAGATATTAACGGCCTTATTTAATTATATTGTTGTGGATTTGGAAAGCTATCGCACTCACATTCAGGTCCTTTAGCCCAGTTATCGGTAAGTAATGTTGCTAGTTAGGGTCCCGACCCTGGTCTAATGGGTAATTAAATGTTCCTGCTGTGAAGTTGTTTTAATCGTTAGATTTCTTTTAGATTATTTTTAACACCACCACTACATCATCGACTCCACCGCCGACCGCACGGCCTCGCCCTCTGCCTTCGCTTCACTCCAAGTGATGTCACCACGCCACCGTGGCCGATCGGCGGGGAGCCGGCATCTTCTGCACTCGCCTCCGACCCAGCACCAGTCTCCATTAACCACGCGGTCTGAGGAGAGGCTGTAGGCGGAGCCCGAACGCCCCCACCCCCCGCGGAGACTCCTCCCAAGGGAGGGAGTGCCCCGCCCCACGCGCGCCTGTCCAATCGGGCACGGATGTGGAGTCACATGGGGCCTCCAGTCCAATGGGAGGCGAGTGGGGAGGAGCGAAGGTTCGTTGAGCGGGAGGGGGGAGATAAGTGTGTTTCTGAGAGGGGAAGGATGTTCCTGAGTCGGCTGGGTTTTTCCTACGGATGAGGATTTCAAAAGAGCGTACACAAAAAAGCGCTGTCTGAGGAGATTTTCGTCGTCGTTCGTTCCCTGCTTGTTTCTCCCGTTTTTCTTCTCTGCCGGCTCAATCACTTGGCTTCTGGGGTGACCTCGTCCCGGCCCAGAGCTTCGCGTCGTCGCCTTCCGCCTGGCCTGGGATGGCGACACCAGTCTCACAACCAGGGGACGTCCAGCTGCGCGCTCGTGGCAAAGTCAGCTACCCTGACCCTCAGCCCGACTGTCCTTCGGCTGGAGGTCCATATTAAAGCCCAGGGGGTCCATTTCTGTCTGGGTGTGTGTGTGTGTGTGTGTGTGTGTGTGTGTGTGTGTCTGTGTGTGGGCCCCGTCTAATAAGTAGTGAACAGTATAAGTGCCTGTGCTGTATATATTTGCCTTGCTATTATTCGGTGTAGATCTGCTCTTATGTGCTCCCTAACAATTCCCTCGTTATTCGTAAAATAAACCCCAATTGTTTGAAAGTACTTCAGCTCGTCGTGTCGTTTCTTCATTGGCTGAGCGCGTCGTGCGTGTGAGGGATTAGTGGACATTGCCAGGGTCCCAAGATAATCGGGCCGGCGGAATTCGGCGATATTACCGCTCGCTACGCCACACGGGAACGGGGACTCTTAAGCGGCTCGCTTCCGAACGAGTTCCGCCGAGGGTGAACACGCCCCGGTAGCTGGATCACGTGGGTACTTAGGTAAGTTAAGTTGGCAATTAACCCTACCCACGTGATCTCCCTTGGCGTATTTCGGTCCTAAAACTACCACGACCCGGGCTTACCCGGGCCGGCGCTCTGTAAATTCCGGCCGATCGAGCCAAGACGGCCCCACTGCTTCATCGAGGGTCGTGCTCGTGGCGACGCGCCGGCGGGAAACCTCAACACTGGCTGTCAGGATGGGACGGCAAACTCGCCGCTTCCACCTCCGTAAATTTGCAGAACACCAGTGCATCAACACTGGTGTCCGGGAGCGGGATTCGGCCTCATCCGCCTCCACACGAAATTCACGGACACGGACCAGGCGTGTACAGAGCAACCTCCCCCCCCCCCCTGTGTCCCAAAATTACGAGCGTTTTAATTTTATTATTCTCACCACGCAACATGTCCAGCCATGAACAGCTGAGGCAGGTGGGTAATGTAGTAGTGTAGAGTGAACCACTGGTCCCAGGACACCGTGAGGAAGAAACATCTTTACCCCAGGGTTGGGAAAAATGCGATGCCATTCATCTGCTTTGTTTTATTATTACGACGCACCACAAAATGTCGGCAGTGGGGGCGGCCAGGGCGGACAACAAGGCAGCAGTGTATGGAGATGTTGGAAGTTCATGCAAATAATGATGGACTGTATGGATGCGCACACGGAGGCAATGAAGGGTGAGATGCAGTGTATGGGGTTGAACCTCAGGAAGGGCAGAAGGCAATAAGGACGGGCATAAGAGGCATCATGGCGGCACCACGTGGTAGAGCGAACGAGCCTCGGAGTGTGGAGGTTTGTCAACCCGCAATGGAGGCGGGTAAGGTCGGGACGACGAGAGACACCGTCACGATACGTTAGGGAACGTGTCGGGTGAGACACGAGGAAACGACGGAAATAATAAAAGACAATAAAGGAAGAAACGGAGGTAATGAACGAGGTGGAGATTCACGAGACACAAAGGGAGATGCAGGAATTAAAAGAAATAACAGAGACACGGGAATAGAGGAGACAGAGGGTGAATGGATGAACTATTGACGAGCACACACACGTGGGAGTACTAGGGGACAATGGGGTTGAGCTTGGGAATGTCCCGTGACCCGGTGCGACCACAGGATAGCCTCATTCAGGAACGAGGGGAGGGAATATGCCCCCTGAAGCGGATTGCGACCAGGTGGGTTCGGTCGCGCTGTGCGAGTTGGGGGGGGGGGGGTGAGTGCTGTGAATGGGTACACGGACTACACGCGGCGCTTGGTGGGTATGAGACCCCGGGAGCGCTTGGTGTGGCGCAAATCCCGCGCGATTGTCCCGGTGAGTGTGGTTACGAGATGTGGCGAAATGCGTGTTGAAACGCGCGCATATACACGTGTGAAAATGGCTGCGTGAGTGAAAAGGTGTGTAAGGGAGAAGCGCCGTGTGTGAGAGGAACCGCGTGTGTGAGGTCGCGGTATGAAAGTGAGATGGCGGTTGGTATGCGAGAAAACGCAACAACGTGTCCGAGTGTCATGGCGAGGTGTGTAAGCGTCCATGGCCACGCGGAAGTGCGTGCATGGAATTGTGACGAAGACAGCGCCAGACAAAGAGACAAGGCCATGTAGCAGCCGTAGCTGTTTTGAGGACCGTGCCGGATTCGCACAGCAGCGCGCGCGAGGTCGTGCCGTGCTTCGCACAAGGCCGCCACGGGCGCGCCTAAGCGAGTGAAATCCGGTCGGAAACGCCCGCGTGGATACAAGCCGACCCGCAGACGGACAGAAGTTAGGCTGGGAATTGGTGAATTTGGATCGGACGGGTTCTCCAGGCGAGCGTGTGTGTAAAGCTCCGTGTGGCCTGCGTCGCACGTTCTGTTCGCAGAGCGTGCGAAGCAGTTTTCCCGATGCGTTAACGCGTGCCCCGGCTTGCGCGAGAAATCGCGCGGTTTGGGGTGCGAGTGACGTCATCGGGGATTCCGCGGCACGGGTTACGGGCGAGCAGAGCACATGTGCTCGCGTGGGGAACCCCTCGAACGCGAGGCTTGCTTGGGATGCGCAGTGACGTCGTGGCTGCACGCATGGTTGGAATCCGGCAGGAGGGAATCCCTGCCGGATGTTACCGTCCAGAGGAAGGGACGAGAAACGCGAACAGCTGCCATGACGTCACGCGAAAAGAGCACAGGTTGTGAGTTGCCGCGCTGGTGCACATAAAAAAAAAAAAAATTAAGATAAAAGCAAGCCTCGCCACTTCGGGTAAACAGGATTCCTGGGCAGGGGGTGGAGACCCCTTGCTTAGGGCACAGGAAACAACTAGTTTAGGGGGGATGGGTAGCGTTAGTTAGACCGGCTCATGGGGCAGGACAGTCCTCATGGGCCCGTGGAATGGTTAGTTAGTGGGAATTTCAGCTTAGATTAGAAAATGGATTTTCGGAGACACTGACAGACATTGAATGTGTAGTGGGGACGTAGCTTAGCTACGTAAGTAAAAGAATGTGCAGTTAGTTTAAGGATGACGAGGGAGCACGAGATAGTTAGGGATGCAGTCAGTGGAATGGCAGTGTCAGTGATGGAGCGATGAATGAGTTGAAGAGTGAAAAATGTACAATGAGTAGTGAGGGCCAGCGGGCCTGTGTGAATGGGGTGAATGTGGTATGCATGGTGCGATGAGTGATTTGTGGGAGGAGTGATCCACCCAAGGACCCCGGGGTCAGTGTAAAGTTAGTGGTATTGCCAAATTGACAAATGGAGGTCGTTTTGCTGTTGGTGCGAATGTAGGCTCGAAACCCGTTGGAGGGGTGCAGGAGTCCTGTTGACGGGCTGGGAGCATGGCTGCGAACGGTGAGTATCGCTCAGTGGGCACCCCGGGCACCGGACTAGTTAGCCGCGGTAGGCCAAGGGCCCAAGAGTGGCCGGATAGCGAAGTGGGCACGGGTGGGCCCACATGAAGCGGGACCCGGAGCGCCAATGCCGCTGTGGGCAGTGTCGTGGGCACGGGCACCCGGGGAAAGGGGCCCGTGGCGCCAGCCTGCCACGTGAGCGTCGAGGGGGGTAGCCGAGGAGGGCACTCCCCAGATCATAGGAGCTGGTAGTCGGAGACAGTCTGAGGCCCAGGGGTGCCATGGTTGGAGAATCGGCAAGGGTAGTTCCTGTCAGTGAGCCACGCGGACAGCCACGAAACGTGCGAGGGCACGCGGGAAAATTTGAGGGCAAGGCCCAAATTTGTGAGAACCCAAAACACAGGCGACGGGAATCTAGGTTGGTCAACCAATAGATTAAGTGAGAGGCACTTTTGAAAAGCCCGGGGTAGTTAAGGTCAATAAATGTTAGGGTAGATAGGAAAATGTACCCCTCCGCACCATCCATCCTTCGCTCTCTGTGGGCCGCTGGACTCACCATGGGTAGATCGCTGAAATCTGAGGAGGCCATTCTGAGGCTTCATTGGGCCTCGGGGCAGGATGCTAGCTCTCCCTTATTTCCCTCCAGGAAGGGAACGTAGGGGTTGGATTCGGCTAGGTGACATGATAGGTTAGCCAGCCAACAGACGATAAAGGGGGTTAGGAGAACGGAATTATTAAAAGTGGG
>CM068963.1:102292969-102317449 GCA_035128595.1 Eptatretus atami
TTGACCTCAATTCATTCGTCATAACTAGATTCCTTGAGACAGAAATTGATTTTACGTGGGTATATCCACCTGAAGTTCCAAAATCAGCCGCAATTAAATTTTGGCATGTTTTTTGTTGGAAATCACTTTAACATGTAGAAATGCAAAAAAAAAATCGAAATTTTGTTGAAAAAAAGTTGAAAAAAAAATTTTTTTCTCTAACAATTTTTTTTGGGGGGGGGGGGGTTGGAAATCACTTAAAACATGTAGAAATGCCAAAAAAAAAAAATTCAAATATTTTTTCAAAATGGCCGCCGTAGCGGCCATATTGGATTTTGGACTTGGTCAAAATCTAATGGCATGATCCGTGGACCATACCTAATCCCCCACCAAGTTTCGTCGAAATCCGTCGAGGAGTTTTTCGTAATACTGTTTACAAACAAACAAAAACAAGCAGTCATATGACTGGTACTTACGAAATCGTCAACTTGACCTCTGACCTTGTCTAATAAAGCTGTCTCTCGAGAAGTAGCAACGCAAACCAGAAGTTTATACGATGATTCTGTCCAACCATCAAAATCGAATGTTTTGATGTTTGACTCACTGTGACCTTGACCTTTGACCGATTTTGACCAAAATCTATCAGCGCTAGTCACCACCCTCCTGAATCACGTGGTGTAATTTGACATTGGTAGTTTCTTCCGTTCTCGAGTTATCTTGTACCAAACCATCAAAAATCGAATATTTGACCTCGCTGTACCAACCATCAAAATCGAATATTTGACCTCACTGTGACCTTGACCTTTGACCGATTTTGACCAAAATCTAATCAGCACTAGCCATCACCCTCCTGAATCACGTGGTGTAATTTTGACATTGGTAGCTTCTTTCGTTCTCGAGTTATCGTGCCTACAAACAACAAACAAACATACAAACAAACAAACAAACAAGCAGTCATAGACTGGTACTTACGAAATCGCAACTTGACCTCTGACCTTGTCTAATAAAGCTGTCTCGAGAGAAGTAGCGACGCAACGAGCGCGTAATGCTGTGTCTTACAATCCCCCTCATTAGCATAATCTTCAGTGCATAATACCTCAGATACGACACCCGACATAAATCTCATAAAACATCCGATTTTTACCGAATTTCGACAACCGAGTTTTAAGCGTCCTAAGCGATCGCAAAAACCGAAGACAAATTAAAATCGAAGTTAAAATGAACTCGCAACGTCGAGCAAAGCAAAAATCGGCATTTCTCCACGCAATTATTTAATATTTTTTATCAAAGTCACAAAACCGTAATATTCGGCATCCACCAACAATCTTTACATAATCCGACGGCTCAGCGAGTCAGGCATGCGACGATAACCTTATTGGGATAAAAAAATGACTTTTAAACACCATCTTTATTGAAAAAACCGTCACCGCGCACACGGAAAACCTTAACGTGACTCAACGACGCGTCTGCTCGAGCGCACTGCATCATGGACGACCCATGACGTCTGCTCGAGCGCACTGCATCATGGGACGACCCTTGACGCTTCGAGTGAAATATTTTTTATTCAATCTTAAAACGTCTCCAAACATCCGATTTTTACCAGAATTTCGACAACCAAGTTTTAAGCATCCGAAGCGATCGCAAAAACGAAGACAAAATTAAAATCGAAGTTAAAACGAACTCGTAACGTCGAGCGAATCAAAAATACTCACATTTCTCCATGTTAATTTACGGAATTATGTTTGACCTCATGTGACCTTGACCTTTGACCGATTTTGACCAAAATCTAAGCAGCGCTAGCCATCACCCTCCTGAATCACGTGATGTAATTTGACATTGGTAGCTTCTTCCGTTCTCGAGTTATCGTGCCTACAAACAAACAAACAAACAAACAAACATACAAACAAACAAACAAACAAGCAGTCATAGACTGGTACTTACGAAATCGTCAACTTGACCTCTGCCTTGTCTAATAAAAGCTGTCTCTAGAGAAGGTAGCGACGAAACCAGAAGTTTCTACGATGATTCTGTACCAAACCATCAAAAATCGAATGTTTGGATGTTTGACCTCACTGTGACCTTGACCTTTGACCGATTTTGACCAAAATCTCATCAGCGCTAGCCACACCCTCCTGATCACATGGTGTAATTTGACATTGGTAGCTTCTTCCGTTCTCGAGTTATCATTTTTTGGATGTTTGACCTCACTGTGACCTTGACCTTTGACCGAGATTTGACCAAAATCTAATCAGCACTAGCCATCACCCTCCTGAATCACGTGGTGAATTTGACAGGTAGCTTCTTCCGTTCTCGAGTATCTGTACCAAACCATCAAAAATCGAATATTTGACCTCACTGTGACCTTGACCTTTGACCGATTTCGACCAAAATCTAATCAGCACTTGCCATCACCCTCCTGAATCACTTGGTGTAATTTGACATTGGTAGCTTCTTCCGTTCTCGAGTTATCGTGCCTACAAACAAACAAACAAACAAACATACAAACAAACAAACAAACAGAAACGGAAGTCATCAATATACTTACGAAATCTTTAGATTTCGTAAGTAAAAACAAACAGAAACGGAAGCATCAATATACTTACGAAATCTTTAGATTTCGTAAGTAACAAACAAGCAGTCATAGACTGGTACTTACGAAATCATCAACTTGACCTCTGACCTTGTCTAATAAAAGCATGAATCAGTCAGAAGCCCAAGGGAGCTTGAATTCTGAATTCATTGTGGTCTACGATTTTACACTGTGGTTTGCAGATAATGAGTCCCAGACAAAAAACTAGATTTCTTATAAAAATTCCATTTTTTTTTTAAGTGATTCAGTTCCAGCAGGATATGCCAGATAATAGGTGTATTACTTTTCAGAAGAATCTGATAAAAGACTTATTTATTATTATATATATCAGTTATTCATCGCTGTTCCAGAATTTCGACAACGAGTTTTAAGCGTCCTAAGCGATCGCAAAAACCGAAGACAAAATTAAAATCGAAGTTAAAACGAACTTGTAACGTCGAGCGAAGCAAAAATACTTCATTTCTCCACGTTAATTTACGGAATTATGTTTGACCTCACTGTGACCTTGACCTTTGACCGATTTTGTTCAAAATCTAATCAGCACTAGCCATCACCCTCCTGAATCACGTGGTGTAATTTGACATTGTAGCTTCTTCCGTTCTCGAGTTATCGTGCCTACAAACAAACATACAAACAAACAAACAAACAAGCAGTCAAGACTGGTACTTACGAAATCGTCAACTTGACCTCTGACCTTGTCTAATAAAAGCTGTCTCTAGAGAAGGTAGCGACGCAAACCAGAAGTTTCTACGATGATTCTGTACCAAACCATCAAAATCGAATGTTTTGGATGTTGACCTCACTGTGACCTTGACCTTTGACCGATTTTGACCAAAATCTCATCAGCGCTAGCCACACCCTCCTGAATCACATGGTGTAATTTGACATTGGTAGCTTCTCCGTTCTCGAGTTATCATTTTTGGATGTTTGACCTCACTGTGACCTTGACTTTGACCGATTTTGACCAAAATCTAATCAGCACTAGCCATCACCTCCTGAATCACGTGGTGTAATTTGACATTGGTAGCTTCTTCCGTTCTCGAGTTATCTGTACCAAACCATCAAAAATCGAATATTTGACCTCACTGTGACCTTGACCTTTGACCGATTTCGACCAAAATCTAATCAGGACTTGCCATCACCCTCCTGAATCACTTGGTGTAATTGACATTGGTAGCTTCTTCCGTTCTCGAGTTATCGTGCCTACAAACAAACAAACTACAAACAAGCATCATAGACTGGTACTTACGAAATCATCAACTTGACCTCTGACCTTGTCTAATAAAAGCATGAATCAGTCAGAAGCCCAAGGGAGCTGAATTCTGAATTAATTGTGGTCTACGATTTTACACTGTGGTTTGCAGATAATGAGTCCCAGACAAAAACTAGATTTCTTATAAAAATTCCATTTTTTTTTTTAAAGTGATTCAGTACCAGCAGGATATGCCAGATAATGTGTATTACTTTTCAGAAGAATCTGATAAAAGACTTATTTTTATTATATATATCAGTTATTCATCGCTTGTTCCAGAATTTCGAACAACGAGTTTTAAGCGTCCTAAGCGATCGCAAAAACCGAAGACAAAATAAAATCGAAGTTTAAAACGAACTCGTAACGTCGAGCGAAGCAAAAAATCTCCATTCTCCATGCAAAACCTTAACGTCAATCAACGACGCGTCTGCTCGAGCGCAATGCATCATGGGACGACCCGTGACGTCTGCTCGAGCGCAATGCATCATGGGACGACCCTTGACGCTTCGAGTGAAATATTTTTTTTATACAATCTTAAAACGTCTCCAAAACATCCGATTTTTACCAGAATTTCGACAACCGAGTTTTAAGCCCTAAGCGATCGCAAAAACTGAAGACAAAATTAAAATCGAAGTTAAAACGAACTCGTAACGTCGAGCGAAGCAAAAATACTCCATTTCTCACGTTAATTTACGAATTATGTTTGACCTCACTGTGACCTTGACCTTTGACCGATTTTGACCAAAATCTATCAGCACTAGCCATATCCCTCCTGATCACGTGTTGTAATTTGACATTGGTAGCTTCTTCCGTTCTCGAGTTATCGTGCCTACAAACAAACAAACAAACAAAAAGCAGTCATAGACTGGTACTTACGAAATCGTCAACTTGACCTCTGACCTTGTCTAATAAAAGCTGTCTCTAGAGAAGGTAGCGACGCAAACCAGAAGTTTCTACGATGATTCTGTACCAAACCATCAAAAATCGAATGTTTGACCTCACCGTGACCTTGACCGTTGACCGATGTTGACCAAAATCTAATCAGCACTAGCCATCACCTCCTGAATCACGTGTGTTAATTTAACATTGGTAGCTTCTTCCGTTCTCGAGTTATCTGTACCAAACCATCAAAAATCGAATATTTGACCTCACTGTGACCTTGACCTTTGACCGATTTTGACCAAAATCTAATCAGCACTAGCCATCACCCTCCTGAATCACGTGGTGTAATTTGACATTGGTAGGCTTCTTCGTTCTCGAGTTATCGTGCCTAAAACAAACAACAAAACAACAAACAAAGATACAAACAAACAAACAGAAACGGAAGTCATCAATATACTTACGACATCTTTAGATTTCGTAATAACAAACAACATACAAACAAACAAACAACAAACAAACAGAAACGGAAGCATCATATACTTACGAAATCTTTAGATTCGTAAGTAACAAGCAGTCATAGACTGGTACTTACGAAATCGTCAACTTGACCTCTGACCTTGTCTAATAAAAGCTGTCTCGAGAGAAGTAGCGACGCAAACGAGCGCGTAATGCTGTGTCTTACAATCCCCCTCATTAGCATTAATCTTCAGTGCATAATACCTCAGATACGACACCCGACATAAATCTCATAAAACATCCGATTTTACCAGAATTTCGACAACCGAGTTTTAAGCGTCCTAAGCGATCGCAAAAACCGAAGACAAAATTAAAATCGAAGTTAAAATGAACTCGCAACGTCCAGCAAAGCAAAAATCGGCATTTCTCCACGCAATTATTTAATATTATTTTATCAAAGTCACAAAACCGTAATATTCGGCCATCCACCAAACATCTTTACATAATCGACGGCCTAGCGAGTCAGGCATGCGCGATAACCTTTATTGGATAAAAAATGACTTTTAAACACCATCTTTATTGAAAAAACCGTCACCGCGCACACGGAAAACCTTAACGTGACTCAACGACGCGTCTGCTCGAGCGCACTGCATCATGGACGACCCGTGACGTCTGCTCGAGCGCACTGCATCATGGGACGACCCTTGACGCTTCGAGTGAAATATTTTTTATTCAATCTTAAAACGTCTCCAAAACATCCGATTTTTACCAGAATTTCGACAACCGAGTTTTAGCATCCGAAGCGATCGCAAAAACCGAAGACAAAATTAAAATCTAAGTTAAAACGAACTCG
This sequence comes from Eptatretus atami, assembly GCA_035128595.1. Classification (NCBI taxonomy): domain Eukaryota; kingdom Metazoa; phylum Chordata; class Myxini; order Myxiniformes; family Myxinidae; genus Eptatretus; species Eptatretus atami. Next base: position 102,298,982 of record CM068963.1, read on the forward strand.
TAACGTTGAGCGAAGCAAAAATACTCACATTTCTCCATGTTAATTTACGGAACTATGTTTGACCTCACTGTGACCTTGACCTTTGACCGATTTTGACCAAAATCTAATCAGCGCTAGCCATCGCCCTCCTGAATCACGTGATGTAATTTGACATTGGTAGCTTCTTCCGTTCTCGAGTTATCGTGCCTACAAACAAACAAACAAACAAACATACAAAACAAACAAACAAGCAGTCATAGACTGGTACTTACGAAATCGTCAACTTGACCTCTGACCTTGTCAATAAAAGCTGTCTCTAGAGAAGGTAGCGACGCAAACCAGAAGTTTCTACGATGATTCTGTACCAAACCATCAAAAATCGAATGTTTTGGATGTTTGACCTCACTGTGACCTTGACCTTTGACCGATTTTGACCAAATCTAATCAGCACTAGCCATCACCCTCCTGAATCACGTGATGTAATTTGACATTGGTAACTTCTTCCGTTCTCGAGTTATCTATTTTTGGATGTTTGACCTCACTGTGACCTTGACCTCTTGATCGATTTTTGACCAAATCTAATCAGCACTAGCCATCACCCTCCTGAATCACCTGGTGTAAATTGACATTGGTAGCTTCTTCCGTTCTCGAGTTATCGTGCCTACAAACAAACAACATACAAACAAAAACAAACAAACAGAAACGGAAGTCATCAATATACTTACGAAATCTTTAGATTTCGTAAGTAACAAACAGAAACGGAACTGATCAATATACTACGAAATCTTTAGATTTCGTTAATTTCGTAAGTAACAAACAAACAGAAACGGAAGTCATCAATATACTTACGAAATCTAAAGATTTCGTAAGTTACAAACAGACAGGGGTGAAAACAGTAACCTCCGTCCATCTTCGATGGCGGAGGTTAATAATCCATTAAGCTATTAATTCAGGAATTCAAGGAGAAATTTGAGGAGTACAATGAGGGTTTGAGATTTACAATTACTGCACAAAACAAAAGACTTAAAAACTTCATGTCAGCCTGTTGTAAGAGCCAATTGGTGCATTTAGAAAGTAACCGAGAAAGAAACCTAGAAATTGGTGCACTCTGCTTAACAATACTGGATTTGCCCTGGGGCTTTTCTTTATAACCAAAGTTTAAAAGCTATTTTTTCATCCAATATGTGTAAAACAATGCAGAAATTAGAACGGCACTCGGTAGTCTCGTGCCCAACCTTGTCTATGGATGTCCTCCTGCAGTTGGGTTACTTTTTCTTTGGAGGTTGGTGGCAGGATTTGCACTCCGGCCACCGTAAAACACTTTTTACGGTAATACACCGCAAAACACACAAAAACACAAGGAAAACAGAAAACCCACTCCGTGGGAAGTACCTCCTGTGCTACTGCCCTTCGCAGGGCAACTCACCGGATGAAGGGATTGGGGCAAAGCCTTTGGGACTCCCACTCCTTGATGATAGGAGGAAAAGCATGGGGTAAACATCCCGGGTCAGATTGCGGGAGAGTGTGGCGGAGTGGTGCTGATGTGTCGTCTACCAGATGGCGGTCTCCTTGGGTTAACCTGAGGCGGTCCCTTCGGGTGGGTGCCTGGAATGTCTATCCCTAAGAGAGGATGATCACCTGTCTCTTATCATCTGAGCTCAAGCGTTTGAACCTCAGTATTGCGGCACTTTCTGAGTTTCAGAGACCAGATCATGGCGGGTGGTTACACGTATTATTGGTCTGGTCGCTCTGATGGTTACCATACCCAAGGTCCAATAAGCTGGCTCCAATGACAATTGAGGTAACACCAGTCAACGAGCGTATTATGAGACTAAGGATTCGTCACTCCTTGGGTGTCTTTTTCCTGGTCTCTGTATATGCTCAGACTGAGGCGAATGATCTTAAAGTGATGGATGCATTCTGTACCACACTCGAGTCTGTGGTTGATCAGTGCCCCAGGTGAGATACTCTTCTCATCTTCGGGGATTTCATAGCATTGACTGGCACCAACATGTGTTGGTCCCCATGGGTCTAGAACTGTGAACCAGAACAGCACTAAGTTCCTTGACTTTTCAAGAAGTCAAGGACTTTTAGTGGCTGGTTTATGGTTTCAGCACCCACAGGCTCATCCCTGGACTTGGTATTCCAACATTGGTGGTGTGGCAAAGGAGATTGACTATGTGTGCATTGATGGTCGCTTGAGGATGATCCAGAACTGCAGGGTCTACCGGAGTGCCCAGTTCCTCAGTCCCCAGTTCCAATGGTACCAACCCAGCCTCCACTGGATGTTGGCAAGCTCAAGGACGAGAGTGTAACTGAGGAGTTTGAGAACAGGCTGAATGGGGATTTGGAGGGTCTGGGTGCTTTGGAAAATCCAGAAGAGTTGTGCAGTGCCTTCAAGACCATCATCCTTGATATTGTTGGTGGATGTCTAGGAAATCACCATTGGGCGAAGAAAAATTTTGTCTCTCAAGGGACACTGGGTTCCATAGATCAGAGTCACAGGGCCAGCCTTAATGGCAGAGCTGAGCTGTTCGGGGAATTGAGGCGTAAAACTGTACATGCACTGAGGGAGGACAAGGAGGTCAATGTGCAAAGAATCTGTGAGGGGGTAGAGCATTACCTGTGGTCAAGTGATTCTCGCCCTGCTTGCAGGGCAGTTTGCGCATTGCGTTCCTCCAAGCCCATCCCTCATTGTACTGCAATTAGAACGAAGGGTGGTGGGCTCTTGACAGAGGAGTCCGAACTGAAGGCCCACTGGGCCGGTTACTTTCAGCGGTTACTTTGAGTACCAGGCTGTTCCACCAGCTGTTGAGTTGGATGTTAGGAGTGTGAGTATCCCTATTGCTGACACTCCAATCAACTGTGATCCACCTTCGTTTGTGGAAACACAGGCTGCGGTGAGCCAGTTGAAATGGAGTTGAGCACCAGCATACAGAGCAGTCAGGCTTTGCACCAAAGAGGTCAATGATTGACCGTATCCTTGCTCTTCAGGTCCTCATTGAGTGCAGCACTGTCGATGCTCACGTGGTATTCGAGCCCCCTTTCTATGCCCCTCCCCCACAGAAGTTATTGCGAGTTTATAGTGGTTTCCTCGCAGTCACGGCACGTGCTGCATGCAAATTCGGATTTACCTCAGAAATAAGGAGAAAGGAAGAGTAGGAATGACGTTAGAAATGAAATGAAGAAGAAATGATGTAAGCAAATCTAGCTATGAGATCCTCGCAATGCACGCCCCCGTTGTCCCGCTAGACAAAAGGGAAGGGACTATCTACACATATATTAATGTAATAACTGTCTTGGGACCACTATTAGTGGGGCAACTTAGCATAACAATTGTGCATTTTGTGAGGAAAGCACCAAATTTGGCACACTAGTAGCCTATCATATTATGAACAGATTTGGATATTGGGCTATCTCAAAATTTTTGATGGCAGTGGAAAATGGCTGCCACAGCCATCAGCGGCTGAATTTGAGATGGCCCAATATCCAAATCTGTTCATAATATGATAGGCTACTAGTGTGCTAAATTTGGTGCTTTCCTCACAAAATGCACAATTGTTATGCTATATTTAGCTAAGTTGCCCCACTAGTGGGGCAACTTAGCATAACAATTGTGCATTTTTGATACCACTAGTGGGGCCCAATACATTTTTGAAATATCATGCTACACAGTACTTTATCGTTTTTGGCCCTATCTCTCAATGGTGAAGAATCTCTTTAAAAATTAAATAATTCTCGTATCCAGATACGGATTGGGATCTTCACCAAAATCGAACCAATTCGTCCTTGCATCACACCCAACATGTGCACCAAATTTCGTCCAAATCCGTCCACAATGTTTTGAGATATCGTGCTATATATCATTTTTAGCACCATCTCTCAATGGTGAAGAATCACTTTAAAATTCTAGTAGTCGGATCTGGATCTTCAAAAATCGAATCCATCCTTCCTTGTCACACACCCAACCTGTCCACCAAGTTTCGTCTGAATCCGCCCACATCTTTTTGAGATGTCGTGCTGCATATAGTTGTCAGCCCTATCTCTCAATGGTGAAGAATCACTTTAAAAATTCTAGTAGGCGGATCCGGATCTTCACCAAAATCTAATCCTTTTGTCCTTTTCACACACCGAACCTGTCCACAAAATTTCATCCGGATCCGTCTGCAACTTTTTGAATATCCTGTACACAAACAAACAGACCAAGCAGTCATAGACTGGTACTTACGAAATCGTCACATTGACCTCTGACCTTGTCTAATAAAAGCTGTCTCTAGAGAAGGTAGCGAGCAAACCAGAAGTTTATACGATGATTCTGTACCAAACCATCAAAAATCGAATGTTTGACTCACTGTGACCTTGACCTTTGACCGATTTTGACCAAATCTAGTCAGCGCTAGCCATCACCTCCTGAATCACGTGGTGTAATTTGACATTGGTAGCTTCTTCCGTTCTTGAGTTATCGTGCCTACAAACAAACAAACAACACACAAACAAACACACAAACAGATGACGGAAGTCATCAATATACTTACGAAATCTTTAGATTTCGTAAGTAATAAACAAGCCGGTAGCGGCGATGGGTCGCCGAGCATGGAAACTATAAGATATGAGCAAAATGGATGTCATGTAGCGATAGGGAATCACCTTAAGATTATGCATATCAAATCTCATCCAGTTCCATCTACTGAATAACTACTCGTATCCATTTGAATGAAAAGTACCGAAAATGCGGTTTGAAATTGGAAATCCCCAAAGTTCGAGGGGTGCTGTGGGTGAACAAAGATCTAAATCGAAAATCCAGCTCGATCGTTTGTGCACAATGTATTCCAGACGATTAGTGTGAATTTTCATGACCATCCGACCATAACCCTAGGAGGAGTACCATTTGGGCGAAGGCACTCCAGCTCTCGCATATTATCGATGTTTGCACTAATTGACCTTTGACCCTGACCTAAGCGAAATCGGTCAATATGTCCTGAGGCAAAGTTGTAGTACTCATTGAGTACTAACCAAAGTTTCATTCGTATCGATGCACTCACCTGGTCGCTAGGGGGCCTTCAATTTTCACGCATACCCTAATTGTAGGGGCGCTGCGGGTAAAGTATTCCATATATCACAAAAACCGGAATATATTTGATAGAGCATCACTGTAGATCATTCTGCCATTTTCATAACCCTAAGTGGGATAATGGCTTTCGGAATTGATTTCGCATGAACGGTACCGATTTTGAAGGTTTTTCGGTTGTTGCTAGGGAACCAAAGCGTCCCTAGCAACCATCACAATTTCCAAAGCACTAGGTCATAAGATGTACCTACCACCGTGTTTGGTCAAAATCGGCCACGTTTACTACCAATTATGCTAATGACAAACGAACAAACATCCAAACAAACATCAAACAAACGACAGAATTATGACAATAAGGGTCACCTATTTCGGCGACCCAACAAAGGGTGAAAACATAACCTCCTTCACCTTCATGGCGGAGAATAAAAAGAGCCCTGCTTGCATCCTTGCGTCAAAGCATGCGTGTGAGTTCCACACATTGGTCAAACAGTTCGCCTGACTCCACCCACAATTTCTTTAATTTACCCTTTATAACCATTTAGTATTGTCCTTCAGACTTTTAGCATTTACCTTATATAACTTTAGAATTTACTCTTTCGAACCATTTTGAATTACCCTTTCACCCTCACTCAAGCAGTGCTTTAACTGTAGAGGTTAAGCAGGCTTGCTATTAGGTTCGACTATTTTCTCTGAAAATTGACGGGTTTCTGTGAAGTTGGTGATCGCATTATAGGGGAGCAGAAAGCGTTATACATTACACTGTTTCGATGTAGGAATTCCCGTTTGCTTTTGTGAGTGGGAGGAGGGGGAGAGTAAAGATGGGACAGCTTGGGAAGGGGGAGGTTGGGGCTGAGGGATTGGGGGGAAACAAAGATGGGACAGAGTTGGGAAGGAAAGGCTGAAGCTTTTTTGTTGAGGGATTGTCAGAATTGCATGTGTAAGTTTGCTCAAAGTAAAAATGTAATTGGGTGTTTGTGTGTGTTCTAGTAACAGTTTGATCCAGAGGTGAGTAGTGTGGTCATGCTCGCTGGTAGATGTGTTATATTTAAGGTGAGATGTGTATGATTTAATGTATTATCATATAATAGAATGTGTGATGGGATTTGTAACTATGTGATAATACTGTTGCAGACTTGGGGTTTGAGGCTCACCACGAAGGGAAGTGCTCGGGTCCCTCTCGAATGACGAGTCCTCAGGCCGCTGGGCACAAATAATTCCGCACATCGGCAGGTTGCTAGACAACCACGAACACCTATTGGCACAGCCACTCTGGGCAGGGTTAAACCATTTTGTGTGATACCTTACCTGTAGACAGCCGGTCAATTAGGGTCACGTGCCCTCAGCGCACACTCAGATTACAGCCGAGCGTTACAGTGAGTGTTCGCTTACTAACAAGAGCAAATTTGGTGGGGTATAACTTCCCGGCTAAACACATGGCAGACCATGCTGGACCAATGGAGGAAAAGATGAAACGAGTTGGGTACATTTATAACAAGCAATTTATGACAGCAAGGCGAGGAAAATTATGTTGCACATTAAAAAGTGTTTATTCACAAAATGTACAGCAGGGGACAGCAAGGAATCTGCAGGTGCAGCAAAATAAAATACAGTTATTTATAAAAGAGACACAGTGCAGAGTTAACCCGATAAACTTCTACAATCTTAACTTATGTTGCAGGTGCCATCACACACACATCCAAGGAAATTAGAGTGAGCCCAGAGAGAAGGGAAGCACTTGAGGTGTAGGTGACCTCGTTGTACCTGGCACGGTCGATGGACCGACGCAGCCCATTCACTGAGGAAGGGGGAGGGGAGAAAACTGGGGTATTTACAGTGGATGAGTGGGAGGTGCAAAAATGTAGTGCAGTGTGATGCAAGAGGAAGGTGTGAAAGGTGTGAATCGGTAATGCTCTTTTAGTGAAGGAGGCACAGATGGAGAAAAGATGCGTGAGAGACAGCTTTACGGGACACATGTGAGAAAGTTTGTAAATGTTTGGTTCATGAAGATGACTAGAATGCCGTCAAAGCCGAGCGCTGATGACTCGGGATTGACCCGGCAACGCTCAGTCCACCCTACTCGGTTGCGCTGCCCTCTCAGCTCGAATGACGCTCAGCTCAGCAAGGACAAAGCTCGGCTATGGATGAAGGACAAAGAGATTCTGCTTCGAGACCGGATGAAAGAGAGCCTGGACAAAAGAGAGCGAATAAGCCTGATTTGCTGTCTTTCATAGAGCCCGGAGTGAAGGAGGGTGCAGAAAATGGATCAAAAGACCCTGAAGGTGTTTCTGAGCTCCCCCTTCAGTGTACAGCCGTCACCCCGAGCCGAAACCACACCCCGCAAGGCTCCAGAACCGAAAATGGCTTCAGTTGCTTCTCAGCCAGGCCACGCGACAGAGCTATATCTATACTATAAGAGAGCCTTTTGTCTGTGTGTATGTTGCCATTTTTCTCAGAGATGGCTAAACTGATCTTCCTCAAACTTTCAGAGGTTTGTCAGTGAGTCCCAGGTGGTGTTTCAGGCCAACAACAACAAAAAAATCGAAAATGTTGAAAAAAACCTTGATTTCTTTATTTCTTTATTCATTGTAATCGCTCTATTATGCCGAAGCCTTTTCAATTAATGACAGTTGTATTCAAGTACACATACGTATAAATAAATACAAAACAATTATCAGACATTTAAATACAGATAACTTCTTTCAGAAACAATTGAAGTTGGTGGTACATCTTCTTATGCCTGAACGGCACCATATTTATAGATCCGGGTCAAACCTAACCCAGAAACATCAACAGCGCATTCACAAGCATCCATTCGACGAATAACATCAAATTCTTCTTCTCAGGTAACACATTTACAATGCCTCATAGCCACTAATCTACAGGGTGTTTACAAAGTCTCGTTACCACCCCCGCAGAACCTGATAGATGAATATAATGAACACACAAGAGATGAAAATGATGAAAATGTAAACTATGAAAACACGAAACTTTTATTGTCATAAAAACCAAAATATGTATCAATACTAACATGAACATATAGACACCAAATGTACCAGGGTAGATCATGATTGGTAGGGGTGGGACGGTAACGGGACTTTGTGACCACCCTGTCGGGTACAAGACATTTGTCCATGTACGATGTTGATTTTGCGATCTCATGGTTTTGGGTCTCATGGTCTTGGTCATCTGACTGTTGCAATTCCATGGGGAATTGTTCATAGTTGGGATTGTGAGTTGGACAGGCGACCATTACGGGCCATTTTAAACTTTCTCTATAGTGCCAAAGCCTTTGTAGCTCAGTGAAAGGTAATAATAAATGATCCTCGACTCCATTCCTTAGTGTGTGTAGGGAAGTGCTTGAGGCCCCCACAAAAATAGACTGGGCAATGCCGGTTACCGCTGCTAAAATGTGTGTGTGTGTCCCCAAACACATTAATAATATATTTATTTTTAATATATATATATATATATATATATATAATATATATATATATATACCAGTGTACTTAAATTGGGCCGGTGTGGAAACCACTAATGATACCAGTGTACTGGGCCGGTGTATACCCCGGTTAAATAGGTGTACCATAATCCCTGTGTCGTAAGAGGCGACCAGGGTTGCGTCAGGAAGGGCAATCCGGCGTAAAACATGTGCCAAATCACTATGCGGATCATACGGATGATCCGCTTGTGGCGACCCCTAACGCGAGCAGCCAAAAGAAGAAGAAGAAGATATATATATATTATATATATATATATATATGGAAATGTTGACCTTAGTTATCAAGGTGTCTGGACCAGTGACATTGACCTAAAACGTATAAATTCAAACATTACCAGGTACCAGGATCTTAAAAATGGAAACAAGAATACCTGAAACTTAAGAATGGCGGATGCTGTGCCAGTGATAGTCAGAGCAACAGGAGTAATAAAACAGATTCCACCTCAATGCACCGATTGTGATTTGGACAGGTGACCATGACCAGCCATCCTGTATTTTACGTGATCGTCCCGTCCCATTTTATACCTGTGTCTGCATCCCATTTCATCCCTTCCCAGGCCACCATATGTCCCGTATTCAGTATTTTGGTTTATTTCGGCAGTGATGCCAATTGCCATGACACAGGTGACCTGAGCCTGTACATATAGTGTGACCTTAATATGGCCAAGCAGCCATCTCAGCCATAGTTAAAATTCTTAAAACTTCGTAGCTGATTAAATACTTAAAACATCTTTTAATATAGACATAAACAGAGACATTTTGAAGGACATTATCATAAAAAGAAAACCACAAAGCTTTTCAGTGTGCTTTCTTCAGGTGAAATTCGCACAAAGTGAGTGAGTAATGATGAAGAACAGTTTAATAGACACCTATCAACAAAGTCAATTCTGATTGGACATTCTCTACTGATGCGTCTTCACCTCCCAATGGTCTCGGTGGGAGGAGCCTGTTCAGTGTTCAGCTGATTCCAGGCGGTTCTTTCGGAGAGACATGGTGAGGGTGTGAGATTTGTCAGGATTGAAAGACATATTCCAAGTGTTTGACCAGCTTGTGATTTTATCCATGTCTGCAGAGAGTGAAGAGACTGCTGCCTGCTGATCAGAGGGATGAGAGATGGTACGGCAGAGACGAGTCATCAGCAAAGAGATAAAGAGGATTTTACAGAGAGTCAGAGAGATCATTGATGAAAACCAGAAAAACAACAGGGCCCAGAACGCTGCCTTGAGGAACTCCAGCCTGGACAGGAAGAGGAGATGAGAGAATTCCATTAAGAGCCACATGTTGACTGCGACAGGAGAGGAAGTCCGCGAGCCATGAGTGGAGATTGCCTTGGATACCATAGGAAGAGAGTTTGGTGAGCAGTGCGGGATGCCAGATCGTATCGAAAGCTCGTGATATGTCTTGGGAGATGGCTTCTCATGTTTGGCATTTAGGGCCTCCATCCATTGTTGGGAAAGCAGAAGTAGCATGTCCAGAGTTGAGTGACCTGGTCTAAATCCAAATTGCTGGTCAGAAATCAAGCCATTTTACAACAACCAAAGTAATAACAACATGATATTACAACAAACAAAATAAATCGGCTCTCAGGGGTTCATTGTGAATTCTTAAAAGAGCCCTTAGCTTAGAACAACGATATGAGAACAACAAAACAATCTCAGAAAAAGAAACAAAAGAACGTGAATACTTTGGGTAGTGGGGCAGGACACCATTCCACCTGGTGACACCTGCTCGAGTTAATTACACCCAAAGTAACAATGTGCATGATCTATCTTCTTTGGTTTATGACCCTAGGCAAAAGATAATGATGCTTTCAGGTATGTCAATCAATATTGATGACTATCAATCAATAAATGCTTATGTAGCACCATTTATTTTGAAGCAAAATCTCAAAGCACTTCACAAAGTAGAGGCAAGATATGTGAAAAAAATACATTTTTTAGCAAATGCAATGGTAAAGAGATTAGGGCAAACTTGGATTGCTAAGATGTGATAATTTTAAGAGGCAGTTTATGGTTAGCCAGGAACTATTATTGACAGCAAACTGAACAACAGACTAAACTTAAAATTCACGTTTTATTCCCCACCAGTTGAAATGTCGTTTTTACACTGAATGTGTTCGTTATATGAAATTAAACTACAGTAACTGGATTGACAGCAGAAACATTATGGTCTCAGCCAAAAAATATGCCGTTCTCAGATCTCCTGCAATCTCTACAATCCAGTTTTTTATCCAGAAAATCTCAAGTCAGAGTAATATATTTAATGATAAAATGATAATCAATTTCCGTTTGAAAGTTCATCCTCACAGTATTCCACACAGAAAAAAAAAAATTTTAGTGCATTTTAATTCCAATGTATAATTCATCCTGAAGCATGTTGTTGTTGTTCTTCTTTCGGCTGCTCCCGTTGGAGTCGCCACAGCGGATCATCCGTTATGATCCGCATTACATATTTGGCACAAGTTTTACACCGGATGCCTTCCTACGCAACCCTGTCCTCTTACGACACAGGGCATAGGTTTTCGATTTCGCTGATTACAGGCTTGCCTACAGCCCTCTCATAGCGCCGGCCCAGCACAGAGCGCCCTCCTCAAGCGATCCTCCAACCCAAGCCTCCGAGTAGCCGGATTACAGGCGCACGCCACTACACCCAGTAATAATTGATTCAAGCATATGTATGGAAATCGAGTATTTTTTTCAAAAAAGTGCTCCGCATAAAGGATAAATGGAAAGCCAGATGCATGTAAATGGTGCTGAAAACCCTGTGCAGATAAATATATCTTGATCCCCAGCTCTTTGGACCTCCTCAACTCGCAGTGCCGCCGTTGATGATCCAGGGTGAAATAACCATTATCCCTGCCTCAAGGTATATGAGAGAGGCACAGACAGGGAGGAGTGGATATTAGAGAGAAAGAAGAGAAAGAACGAAGAGGAGAGAGAGAGACGAGAGAGAAGAAGAGAGAGAAAAATAGAAAGATATTAGAGGAGCAGACACTTATACTCAAAAGATTGGGAATAAAAAGAGTGAAAACACTCTCATTTCACGGCCATGTTACCATTTAGCCAGTGAATACTGACATGTATTGTTTGACAACAGATAAGCGACTCAACTATGTCGTAAACTAATCTCCCAAACACTAACGGCATAAAAAGCATGCACACTGCCACACCAAACAATCACCGAAGCAAGGGGAAATGCTCAGAGCAACCTGTAAGTCTACACACCTTATACAAATCGGGATCTCTATCAGAATTAGAGGGGAACAATTAAAAAACCCTGCAAAATAAAAATAAAAAAAACAACAAAAAAAAAAAATTAAAAAAATAATGCACAGAAAATACAATTGAAAAATACAATAAACAAAAAAAAATAAAAAAAAAAAACGACAAAAATTCATAAAAAAAATTATAAAAAAATAAAAAAAATAAAAAAAAATAAAAAAAAAATAAAACAATAAACAATAAATATTAAAAATACATTATAAAGGAAACAAGAACAACAGAAAAAAAAAAATAAAAAATAAAACAAAAATAAAAAAAACAATAAAAAAAAAAAAAAATAAAATTACAAAAATAATACAAAACAATAAAAAAACAAAGGGCAAATGAAATAAATAACAATTAAAATAAGAATAAAGGAAAAATAATAAATCAAAATAGAAAAAAAAAATATAAAATATAAAAAAAACAAAAAAAAAAAAAAATGAAATAAAAAACCAAAAAATTAAATACAAAAAAACAAACACAAGCAAATATAAAAAGAATTATAAAAAAAAAAAAATAATAAAAAAAAAACAAATTAACAAAAAAAAAATAAAAAAAACAAAAAAATAAAAAAAAAAAAAAAAAATAAAAAAAAAATAAAAACACAATAAAAAAAAAACAAATAAACAAAAAAACAAACAAATATAAACAAATCTAAATCAATTAAAATATAAAAAAAAAAAAATAAAAAATTAAAAAAAAAAAAAAAACAACAAAAATCCCAAATATTCAAAAATCAAACAACAAAATTAATAAATTAATAAATTAAAAAAACAACCAAAAAATAAAACATAAAAAATACAAAATAAAAAAAACAATAAATAATAAGCAAAAAACAAAAAAAAAAAAACAACCAAAAATAAAAAAATTAAAAAAAAAACACAAAAAAAATAAAAAACAAATTAAAATAACAGCAAAATAACTGACAAAATAACAAAAAAATAAAAAAAATAAAATCCATAAAAATATAAAAAAAAAAATACAGCAAAAATAAATAATTAAAATCAAAAATAAAAATAATATAAAATTAAAAAAAAAATTTATAAAAAAAAAAAAAACAAAAAAATATACAAAATAAAAAAAAAAAAAAAAATAAAAAACAAAAACAAAAAAAATAACAATAAAAAAAAATAAATGGCAAAAAATAGAAATCAAACAAAAAAAATAAATAAAAATTAAATAAAAAAAATAAAATAAAATTAAAAAAAAAAAAAACATAAAAAAAAAAATATACAAAAAAATAAAAAAAATAAAAAAAAAAAAAAAAAATCAATGAATAAAAAATAAATTTCAAAAAATAAAAAATTAATCAAATAAAAATAATAAAAAAAAAAAAATAAAAAAAAAAATATACAAATAAAAAAAAACAAAAAAATGCACAAATAAAAAAATTAAAAATTTTAAAATAAATAAACAAAAAAAAAAAAATTCAATACAAAAAAAATAAAAAAGAATATAAAAACAAAATAAAAATAAAAATAAAAAATAAAAAAAAAACAAAAATAAAAAACAAAAATAAAAAAAAAAACATAAAAAAACAAAAAACACAAAATAAAAATAAAAATAAAAAAAATAAAAACAAAAAAAAAAAAATAAAAATCAACAATTATAAAAAAAACAAAAAGAAAACAAAATAAAAAAAATCAAAAACAAAAATTCAAGATAAAAAATAAAAAAATAAGATAAAAAAAGATTAAAATAAAAAAAAACCAACAAAAAAAAAAAAAAAAATAACAGAAACCAAAAATAAAAAAAAAAATATAAGCAAATAAAACATAAAAATTTAAATAAAAAAACAAATACGACTAATAACAAAAAAACAAAACAAAAAAACAAAATAACAGCAACAAAAAAATAAAAATAAAAAAAAAAATATAAAAAAAAAAAAAAAAAAAAAAAAAAATATATAAAAAAATATAAAAACAAAAAAAAAAAAAAAAAAAAAATAAAACAAAATAATAAAACTAAAAAAAAACAAAAAAAAAAAATATAAAAAAAAAAATATACAAAATATATCAAAAAATTTAGCAAATTAACATTAAAAAAATATAAAAAAAAAAAAATATAAAAAAAAAAATAAAAAAAAATAAAAAACAAAAAAGAAAAAACAAACATATAAATTAATAAATAAAAATAAAAAATAAATAAAAAAAAAAAAAAAAACAAATAAATAAAAAAAAAAAAAGAAAAAATAAATCAAATAAAAAAAAATAAAAAACAAAATAAAAAAAAAAAAAAAATAAAAAAAAAATACAAAAAAAAAACAAAAAAAAAAAAACAAAAAAAACATAATTTAACAAAAAAACAAAAAAAAAAAAAAAAATAAAAAAACAAAAAAAACATAAAAAAAATAAAGAAAAAAATACCCAAAGACAAACAAAATAAAAAAAATATAAAATATATTAAAAAATAATAAAAAAAAAAATAAAAAAAATAAATACAAAAAATAATATATTAAAAAAAAAATAAAATAATTAAAATTAAAAAATTAAACAAAAAAATCAATACAAAAATAAATAAATAAAAAATAAAAACATAAAGATAAACAAAAAATAAAAAACAAATAAAAAAAACAAAAATACAATAATAAAAAAAAACAAATTAAAAAAATAACATAACAAATTAAAAAATAAAAAAAAAAAAAAAAAAGCAAAAACAAAAAAATTACAAACAAAACAAATAACACAAAATACAAAAAAAAAAAAAATCACAACAAAAAATAAAAAAAAAGCAATACAAATAATTAATAAAAAAGCAAAAATAAACAAAAAAATAAAACAACAAATAAAAAATAAAAAAAAATAAAAATAAAAAACATATAAAAATAAAAAAATATAAACCAAAACAAAAAAATAATAAACAAAAAACAAGAAAAAAAAATTTAATTAATGAAAAAATAATGCAAAAAAAAAAAAATAAAAAAAAATTAAAAAAAAAAAAAAAAAAATAAAATCACATAAAAAAAAAAAAATAAAATATAAAAAAAAAAAAAATTAAAAAAAAATAAAAAAATAAAAAAAAAAAAAAAAATAAACAAACAAAAATAAAAATTAGAAAGCAAAAATAAAAAAAAAATAAAAAATAAAAAAAAAAAAACAAAACAATAAAAAACATAAAAACAATAAATAATCATAGACAAAATAATAAAAAATTAAACAAAAAAATAAATAAAAAATTAAACAACAAATAACCAATAAAATTAAACCCCCCTGCAAAAAAATTAAAAAAATAAACAACCAAAAAAAATTAAAAAATTAAATTAAAAAAAAAAAAAAAAAAAACAAAAAAAAAATAAAAAAATATCAAAAAAAATTAAAATAAAAAAAACAAAAAATAAAAAAAAAAAAAAAAACAAATAAAGCAAAAGCATCAAAAAACAAAAAATAACATAAAATACATAAAAAAAATATAAATAAAACAAATAAAAAAAAAAATAAAAAAAAAAACATTAATTCAAAAAAATTTTATAAAAAAAAAAAACAAGAAAACATAATAAAAAAATAAAAAAACCAAATAAAAAAAAAAAAAAAATTAAAAATTATAAAAATAAAAAAAAATACAATAATTAAAAAATTAAAAAAGCAAAAAAAAAAAAAAATAAAAAAATAAAATTAATAAAAGAAAAAAAAATAACAAAAAAAAAAAAAAAAAAACATAAAAATAATAAAAAATAAAAGCGCTAAAAATAAAAATCAAAAAAAAAAAAACAAAAAAAAAAAACAAACATAAAAAAATATAAAAAAAATAAAAAAAATCATAAAAATTATAAAAAAATAAAAAAAATAACAAAAATAAAAAAAAAAAAAAAAAAAAAACAATAAACAAAAAAATATAAAGCAATAAAATAAAAAAAAAATAAATTTAAAAAAATAATAAAAAAAATAAAAAAAAAATAAAATAACCAAACACATATAAAAAAAAATACAAAAAATAAAAAAAAAAAAAAATAAAATAAAAAAAAAAACTAAACAAAAAAAAATAAAAAATTAAAAAACCACAAAAACAAAAAAAAATAATAAGAAAAAAAAATAAAATTAAAAAAATTAACAACAAAAAAATAAAAATAAAAAAAAAAATTAAATAAAATATAATATATAATAAAAACAAATAAAACCCAAAAAAAATAAAAACAACTAAACAAAAAAAAAAAAACAATAAATTAAAAAAAACTATGGCAAAAAAAAACAAAAAAACAAAAATAAAAAAAGCATAAAAAAATATAATAATATTAAATAATAAAAAATAAATAAAACAATAAAAAATAAAAATAAATAAATTTAAAAAATAAAAAAAAAAAAAAAAAAAGCAAAAAAAATAAAATTTAAAAAAAAAAATAATAAACACAAAATAAAAAAATAAATAAATAAATATCAAACAAAATAAAAAAAAAACAAAAAAAAAAAAAAAAAAAATTTTAAAAAAATAAAAAAAAACAAAAATAAAAAAAAATTAAAAAAAATAACAAAAATGAATAAAAAAAAAAAAATAAAATAAAAAAAAAAAATAAAAAATCAAAAAAGCATAAAAAAAATAAAAACAAAAATCAAAAAGATAAAAAAAAAAAAAAATAACAAAAAAATAAAAATAATCACAAAAAAAAAAAAAATAAAAAAAAGAAAAAAAATATACATAAAAAAAAAATGGCAAAAAATTAAAAAAATATAACAAAAAAAAAAAAAAAACAAAAACAATTAAAAAAATACAATAAAATAAAAAAAAAAATTTAAACATAAAAAAAAAACACAAACATTAAAAAAACAAAACCAAAAAAAAAAATTAGAATACAACATAATTAGAAAAAAAAAAAAAATTTCTAAAAAAAATAATAAAATTTAAAAAAAAATCATATTAAAAAAAATAAAAAAATTACAAAAAAACAAAAAACAAAAAAACAATAAAAAAAAAATAAAAGAAAAAAAATAAAAATATATTGCTTTTTTAACCACAAACAAATTAGCTTGCTCTTCCCCCCTCGTAATGCCTTGTAGATGCTCTGTAAATTGTGATTCTGAAAGGCATTGTCTTGCTCCATTAGCACCTGTCTCAAAGTGTGCTCTCATAGGATCTAAATATATGTACTCTTTATTAAGGTTAAACATGTCGCCTAATGTAATTCCTGAGTCGCTCTTCCTCGGTTCTTTTAATTATTTCATCTTTTTACACCAATAAAGGAAATTCCTATTTAAAAATCAAAACTTATTTTATGCAAACTGCCCTAATGCTTCCTAAACAATCACACCACACACACACACATCACACACCACACACACACACACACCCCCCCCCCCCCCTCTTGTTTCTTATATAAATCAAGTCGGAAGGCCGAGAAACACAAAACAGAGAACAATTAGAAAGAGATTAGGAAACCAACAGCGCTGAAGCACAATTCACCAGATGACAATAAGAACGAGTTAAAGAATGAGGTAGGGAGGATCAAGCATATCTGACCAAGATGGCTCCCGAAGCAAACTACTCAGGAAAAATTGAAGCAATGCTGGAGGTTGGGGAGGGAGGTATGTGAGACCAAAAATAAAACAGACAATCTACTTATCTGAAAAAACTAACCATCAGCTGCAAATGTGAAAAGGACCTACCATCCACATATTTTACATAATGCAATTTTGGACCTCACCAGAAAGGGTTTCTGACTGTGTTCACCACTAGATGAAACCTCGGTGAGAAGCAAGCATGGAAATAATATAATCCTAGGCCACCATGAGTTAATTGACTTGAAAAATAACGGTTATTCCCTCCATTCACAGGTCACAGATCTGAGTGGTCTTGGTTTTTCTATTCTATATTAGCTCGCTTTATAGTTTGCATGTCGTGCAATTGCTCAGATAGCCTCAGAATGAAGCATCGTTCTGTCTGCAATGTCCCTATATACAATGCCAGCAAGTGAATGACCCGATCCGGTCCACTGAGGGGCGAGCTAGCATGGAATTCTCGGGTGTGTATATTTCTGAACGATACTTATACAGCTGATGAGAACTCTGGGAAGGTTCAAACAGCAAGCTTTCCATTGTAGCCTTTCATGTTGCTTACTAATGCAATATTTCTTATGCCAAAAGAAGACATGGATGACGTCGATTAATTAAATAATCATAGCAACATGGTTTAATATAAGTAAAGAAAACTAATGCCATGGTCATATCAATACACAGATGGTCCCGGGCAGCTGCGCACACCAGAGACGTGCACACATTTCAAATCAAAACCAGCCGAGCTCTGAAATCTGCTTACACTCAACCAGTTAAAAAACTCTGATAGTAAAATTTCCAAAATTTACTGTTCCATGGCAACCAATCTTTGTTCCTGAATTATCTAATAATCTCACATGATTACTACTTTCTTCTATTGTCATCAATATTTTAATTTATTGCATCCAATCTTTTTACATTTTGTCACGAGTGGGTATCCATCATTTGTGGGGCCTAGGATAGTAAATGATGAGTGTCTGGCAAGACAACTTACCAACTACGGTCAAAAGTTCTAGAAACACCCCCATTTCCAGTTTCTGTGAATTAAGTTAGCTTTAATGTTCATTACTCTGAAATTAAAGACTAGAACAATAATATTGCAAGCATAAAAAAGAAATCATGGAAATCATGTTAACAAAGTTAATCTAAAAATTTTGAATCACTATCTCTCTCTTTTTT
>CM068963.1:102322808-102336148 GCA_035128595.1 Eptatretus atami
TCACTGGACTTGAACTGCTTAAATTTCAGTAAAAACTGAAAAATGGGGGTGTTCTACAACTTTTGACCGGTCGTGTACGTGTTGTACTTTGAAGTTATTTTCTGTATACTGTAGTCACAAAACTATTCCAGTTAACAATGGATAGATCAAAAAAAATTATAGAACTGAAATCCTCCATAAAGTCTTTGTTAATGAGTAACACTTGACAACATTTAAATATTGATGTGCTTTGTTAGAAGTTGGGGGCAAATGATACTGCTGAAAAAGATGGTGATAATTTATATCTCCCTCCACCCACCCCTTACCCCCATGATATTTGTTAATTTTATTCTCATTTTACAATGACTAATTCTACCTTGATGTTTTGACTATTAAAGCTCATTGTGCACAACATTATGCATTGTTGCATCACCACAGATTGTGTATATCCTCAGGGAGAACCTTTGGTCTGCTGGACAATGCCTTTGATATTGAGCAACGCACGACTAGGCAAGAGGAGAAATAATTTCGAATTTCTAGCCCAAAATGGAAATATAAGAATGCCAGCGTTTGCTCTAAGGATATCCCATCCGCTACCACCTGGAAACATGATGAACCTGTGGCAATTTCACAACAGATGCTCACTCAGCTTACTGACGAAAAGTCATCGGAGATAAGACATCCAGATAATGATGACCCAGGGTTAAAGCATCAAAAAGCAATGTGAACACACAATGATGAAGGCATTAAATAAATAAATTGGCACAGAGTTAATTGAACAGGCCTTGTGCATCCTAATTAACACCATCTTCTCTCCAACCTTTTGCTCTTCACAACAATGAAAGGTTCTAAATTAACTCGGAACATATGGCTGGTATACATGATTGGTCGATACTTTTGCCCTCAACTCAGAAGATTTGTCTTTAAAACACAGCATCACAGCTTGGTTCCTCCAAATTGGTTCTATAATTTCTTGTGCATTCTATTTTGTCACAAGTTCCTCTCTCAGCTTGAGTCACTAAAATATAACTCTTCTAGGAATCCTTCATTCTCAGTCAGGATCTCTTAACAAAACTGACAAAAAAAATTATTCTAAATTTGAAGAAATACCATTTGGTTTCTGGCACTGTGGCAAATAGATGACTTTCAAAATGACATATGAATGCTAGGCAAGGCCTTTAGCGCATGTGCTGTGTGCGCGTTGACACTGATTCGCTTCTGCATTTACAAGTGTGGTTATCTGCAATTCAAATCGTCTTTTTAACATAATTTTCAACATTTAGACAAAAAATTGGATATTTCAAAATGGTCAACCATAATCGTTCCATCCCTTAATGCGAATCAGATTCATGGACATATCGGAAATACGAGAAATATCCATGGATGAGAAGTGTCAAATTCGTACCATTTCCTGTTAGTTCAAGCGAGCAGCGGCCGTGGTTATAACACACATACAAACACACACAGATGCTTCTCCTTTTATGAACAGATACAAAAATGTGGTATAATATCTCTTGTGGCCCATACAAAATATACATATGCATATATGTATATATATATATACATATAATATACATATATATATATATATATATCATTATACACATATATACATATATATACATATATACATATATATACAAGCCGGTAGGCGGACATGGGTAGTCGACTACCCAATAGAACCTGACCCGATGGGCCCGTTCGATGGGGATGACCTGAGGATTAAGCACAATAAAATTCATGATTCTAGCTTCAAGGTTTAATGCTGCAGATTGTTTTTCATTAAAATATACCCACATTTTGAGGTTTTTCGGCCGTTGCTAGGCAACGGAGGGGTCCATAGCAACGGTTCTTTCTCACACATAACTAGGATTACCATGAACCTACCATACCAGTTTCATGTATATCTGACTCATAGTCTCTGAGATATAACGAACTTCATTTTTTTTTTGTTTTCGACCAGGGTTCATTCAAAGTCTATCTTCTCCGACAGTTTCATAGGATCCGACTGGAAATTTTTGACAATATGGCTGAATGTACTGCCCACAGTCGCCATGGCCGATTTTTGATTTTCGAAAAAAGAAATTTTTGAGATTTTTTTGAAAATTTCAAAGGTCCGTTGCTAGGCAACGGATAGGTCCATATCAACGGTTCTCATTTGCACACAACTAGGTCATGTATGAACCTACCAACCAAGTTTCATCGAAATCGCCATTGTATTAACGGAGCACTGGACCGAACAGAGGGACAGACAGACAGAGGGACAGACAGACAGACAGACAAACATATCGATGGAAATACTGATAATAAGGGTAGAAAATTTTTTTTGAGATTTGTTTTTTTCGACTACATCGACTACCCAACAGAAAACATATCGACGGAAATACTGATAATAAGGGTAGAAAAAAATCTCAAAATTTTTTTTTCGACTAGATCGACTACCCTATATATACAGATATATATATATTAATTATATATATAATATATATATATATATATATATGTATATATATATATATATATATATGTATATTTATTTATAACGGCACTCACAGCCAATACAGCTCCCACCACCCATCAGTGTGAAAATACACCCAAACCAGATATGGTGTCTCACTCTGGGAAGTTGTGTCTTACTCTGCCTGAATGTTGGAATGACGGCATTGGCTTTCCAATTGCAAACACCCATTAAATAAATCATTAACCCCCCCCCCCCCTGTTACACAAGGTAATCCCACAAGGTTAAAAGTCTACTCACTGGCAGAGATGATTGGGGAATGGGGAGGTCGAGTAGAACATGCCCGTCCACATCCTATCGACAGGCCTCTCATGGGCCCACATTGTCAGTAGTTTTTCCAGCATGGGATTCAGGATATCAATGTTTTGGGGTGAGTTGATCAGAAAGTTCTCCAAATGTTTGTCATCAGAGACACCCGTTTCTCTCAGGTACATTTCCAAGTGTTTTCAACTTATTGAGAAGCTTTGTGAGCCATTTTGGAAGCAGTTCTTATCTCTGCACACATGATATATACGGTCCCTGACCCGGTGACGGATGTTGCTAGGGGTTTCTGTACATGCACGCTGAGAATTCTGGGGCAGATTACATCATTTTTACAGTCGCGTATTACTCGGGTATGTGTACAGTGTGATGTAAAGAAGTTTAACACCCTATATGATAAAGAATAGCAGAGCCTAATCCCCACAATGTAAATGCAAACTATTTCAAAATTGGGAAAGAAGTTTGTACATACAAGGAAAAGGATGGGAGCTCCCAATAGTGTATAATTGCTATGAAATCACCACTGTTAGTTTTTGTGCTGTTGACTTGACACCGAGCCTACCCTGTGTTTACCGATCTACCCCTCCTTTTTTAAAATTCTAAACACACACACACACACACACACACACACACACACACACACACACACACACACCCACACTGTCTTTTGGGAACTGATAAGCCTAATAAATCCAACAACAAATTATATGCTTCTGTTAAGTAATGTATCTGCCGTGAAAAGAACGAGGTGCAGCCTGATGGAACTCAATCAAGTGCAGAGAGCGATGTCTATAAGATTAGCAGAGTATGTGAAAAGTTCAACAGAATACAATTTGTATACAAGCATGAAGACAACAAACCAGAAAGGTATCCCTCACTCAACTTACAAAAAAGAGATGTCACACCAAACCGAAAGAGCAATAAATACAGCCAATTGATTGCAAAAAAGACGGGAAAAAAATATAAGGGAGAAATATCAACAGATATTTCACGACAAATGGGAGAATTATAAAAGAGCATGAAAATAAAAAAACAAAAAAAAACACTTGGACAGACCAGAGATATACAAAGGAGGATCACTGGAATGGCTAAGAACAGGTCAGCTCAATTGGGACAGAGAACAAATCTGAATAAATACCCAAGACCAAGGACACTACATGAATGGCTTTAAAAAATATGGCGGGACTGAGCCAATCGGACAAGTTTCGATTTTGCAAGGTAGAAACAGAAAGCACGAGTCACCTTCTGTTTGGATGTAAAAAAACTCATTTCAGAACAGCTGTACACACAAAGGCACAATAAGGTATGTACAGTAATCCAATGGCACATCTGAAAAATGTTCGATATCCCAGTCCCAGAAAACTCATGGAAACAAAACCAAAAGCATTAATTGAAAACACGGATGTCATGATCACGTATGACCTGATGATCCCGTCAAGCGTGAACAGAGAAAACAAAGCACTGCGAGCGACATAGTACTCAGATACAAAAAAGGAAAAGAATGAATTGTTAATTGAGGTTTCAGTACCAGTGATTTTGGTCTACATAATGCAGGAATCAAGAAAATAACCAAATGTCAAGATCTCATGAAATGAAGTGAAAAGAACTTGGAAGCTGAAAAGCACCAAAATTGTACCAGTGATATTGGAGCAATGGGAATGATAAAGAGACTTTACAAACATCATGCAATACATCCCCAGGAATATTAGCACAAGCAAATTACAGTTGAATGCTGTCCAGAGCTTGGTGACGATCCTGAAAAGAGCCTCAGAACAAAACTCTGAGAACAACAAAACTTCACAACTTGGTCCATGAATCGAGATCCTTCACAGAAACGGAAGTGGATACTTCGATCTCTGGGAGGACTCCGTTCCACTTTCTGAAACCTGATATATTGGAGATCACAATTCCAAACACACACACACACACACACACACACCCACACCCACACACACACACACCACTTTCAATTCGATCAGTCTCAGTTGCATAATAGTTAGAGAGTCCGCTCTGAGTCTGGGAGGTTGTTGGTTCAAACCCCAGCTGAGTCAAACGAAAGACTTAAAATGGTAAGTGCTGCTTCTTGCTTGAGGCTCAGCATTTAAAGGATAGAGCACAAAAACTCCATAGGTTGGCAACCATGGAGGAGGAAATTACTACTCAAGTGCCCCATTGAGTACCGAGATTAAGCAATACCATAATATGACGTCGCTGACACCCAGAGAGCTCTTGGAAGTGACATCACTACCCACAATCTCAGTGGCTGTATTTGTGTGAAAGTCAAATGTGGTGTTGTCTCATGTATCTGTCTGCATGTATGCATTGATTTTCTGGTGCAGCTCCTCCACGACCTTTAGAGCCAATTTAAAAAAAATCTCCAAGCTGCTTGAGCCCACTTCGGCCATCGTGGATTTGATGGGTATAGTTTTGTAATGGTGTATTCACACAACATTGCATGTTGTGCGAGACTTTACCCCATGGGCAGATTATAAAGGAATGCCCATGGATGCAGGGGCAGAATAAAAACAGCAACAAGGATAATATAAAGCGATGCCCCATGGACGCAAAAATAAATAAAGAGAACAAGAGCGAGAATTGCATTGCAATACATGTCCCCTACCGTCCCAATGAATGTTCGGGAAATAAAAATTAATTTGCTTTTAACGCACGTTGAGCCGATACCGGAATCAAAATGAAGAAGAAGAAACTCTCTAATCACTGCTTTTGAATCTATTCGGCAAAATAAAAGGAAAAGCAATTTTCATTTACTGATATCTTTTGTAGACGAGAAACCAATAAAGTCAACTAGGACAACAAACCGGAGATGAAAATTGTTGCTTAAGCACACTCGAGCCAATACCAGAACCAAAATGAAGAAGCAAAAGTCTAACCCACCTTGTTTCCTTTGTTTCTCGGCTTTGCCTATTTGAAAAAAAAACCCGATCTACATACATGAAGCACATATAATACATTTTATTGTGTTGTATACCTGGGATCATTCTCGGTTACACTGCGGCATGGGATGACACCAGGTCTGAGGCCTGCGATCTGTGCTGCTTCATGCAATGGTGGACCTGATTTTATTGGGGTGGAGTCAGGCCAGCTGTCCAGCTAATGGGTGTAGAGAGTGGGGTGGAGTCAGGGCAGCTGAACATTGACCCATATATAATGTGATATTTTCTAAGTCTAAAAAGGGCATAACTGTGAAAAATTGATGAAACAGCCTGAAACTCGAACTTCTGTTACTTATCATAATAAAGCGATGTACCATGTAAAAAGCGATAGTTGAATATGTTAAAGGGTATGGGGGAAAAAGTCAGAAAAACCACAGGTGGGACGGATGGACGGACCGACAGACGGAGAGCAAATCTATAGTCCCCTCCAGGTGAAATTGTTAACATGAGTAGTTATTTTTTGTACATCCTGTGTGTTTTCATCACCATTTTGCCACAGCATATTGGCCACATGCCTGGTGTTGGCTTAATGGTTAGAGTGGTAGGCTTGGGATCCTAGGATCCTGAGTTTAAATCCCACTCAGCTGTTGAATTAATACCAGGTGGGGTTGACTCTGCCTGTCATTTTTCTGAGGTCAGCAAAATGAGTGCCAGCTTGCTGGTATACTGTGTCATCCTTCTGAGGTCAGCAAAATGAGTGCCAGCTTGCTGGTATCGTGTGTCGGAGTTGCGACCCATCCAGGATTGTGCCAATAGTCAAGGAGACTGTTGAGGCAGCACCAACGCTTTGCCAGAGTATGGTCCCAATAGATGGATGGATGTGGCCACCATTTTTTGTATACTTATGATTTTACATGGGCAATAATTCATGTTTGTTTTGTTTTTTTTCAATTGGTATTGCTTTTATTTTGATGTTGTTTTGATGCAATGATGATGTAATGATTATTTATTTTATACTTTACAATGCAAACCATACAAATTTTAGTGTACCTTACAATGTAAACCAGAGAATTTCAGTCTTCAGACTGCCTTGTTTGGTGTTTTTTACATGAATAAACTGAAGTATTATATATAGGAAGAGATGACTGTGGGTGCAGATCAGGTTAAGAAGGGTTGTCATAGCATGAGTCTTATGGAGACAGGAACAGGACAGGACAGAGAGAGAGAAGCCAAAGCTCCTGGTTGTGAATAATTGCCAGGAATCGCCTGAGGGACGAGTCTGTTGCTTTCCTGCACAAGTCTGCTGCATCCCCGTAAGAGCCTGCTCTACTCCATATAAGTGTGTTGCACCCCCGTACTAGCCTGCCCACACCGGCAGAGATGCCAACCACCCTGTTATTTTTTCTGCCCCGCCTTAAGGTTTATTTTATAATTTGCAGGCCCTGCTTTCCCTACCCAATCTTTGCGATCATTACCAGGCTTGCGACAATCGTTTTAAGTTAAGATACGTGTTCGTGTGTTTGTCTTTTAAGGGCTCCAACTGCAATTCATGCCCTAACTGGGGAAACATCCATTTTGTTTATCAAGTTATTGATTATTGCTGTGTCATGTTTTGTGCCTTGTTTCATTGTCAACATTGTCGTTTATTAATTACCACATGTAGGCATTCTTTTCCTCCATCGTGCTGTAGAACCTTAGATAGCTGTTAAAAAGCATGGATTTATATTTTCTACACATGCTTTGTATTTGGTTCATCACCACTTGGTTTTCCAGGGTGAGTGCATGCTTGAGGAAATGTTTTCATATTCAATATTCGTAGCATTTGCCAAAGTGATGATCCACTTTTGTTTTATATACATTGATCTGCATCCAAAGTCTCAAATCATTGAAGAGCAAGGTGACAGAGAATAGTCGGCAATGCACTGAAAGTGGAACAGTGGGACTAAAGAGGATTCAACAAGGGATGAATGGCCGAAAGGATCAGAGAGAAGAGGGAAGGAACATAACAACCTGCAAGTCAGTGGGTAGGTAAAGGGGGGTTAATGAAGAAATAAATATGTCAGGTGTGGAGAAAAGGAGGACAGCTTGAAGAGGCGGTGCACTGCCAACCTGAAACTGGAGGGAAGAGTGTGGATTGAACAGACTGAGGAAGGATGTTCCACAGCGGGAGCAAAGTGAAACGAAAGTTGTGGAGATGACCAGAAAGCTTGGATTTTGGAAGTTACAACAAGAGAGGGGTGTTGGAAGAATTTGTGTGACTTGGAGGGACTGGGGATGGACAGAGGGATGCCAGAGCAGAGGGAAAAGTCCGCGAGAGAGGTGGAGAAAATAGAGACACCAACCTGTTTGCATTATTGAGAATATAAAATATCGCTTACTTTTGAAGTCCATATCCTCACGATGCCAAACCATTCTAAATTGAATTTGTTGTCCACCGGAGCACTACCTATCTCAATGAGGAACGTGAAAGCCAATATACCACTTCAAGTGCTGATGCCTCTGTCCTTTGAGATTCAGCACATCGGCATGCTTAAATAGGGCACAAATGATGACACTTCCTGTTTGAAGCTCGCAATGACCCTCAAGTAATTACCCAGATGAATAAGAGAGGTTGCCAAGTTAACGATAAAGCCTTCCTGCAGACCAACATATTGATGGCTTAACAGTTATGTATGCTGGATAAATTGTCCTCTGAAGATTTCATGCACATCTATTTTTCAGTGAAATCAATTTCCCATTTAATCACATGAGAATGCAATAATTACAATCTTCCAAATCTTCCCGAATTATAAGACTATATACTATGCATTAGATGTTTTAACTTGGTCAAATCATTTTAATTTTAACGTTTGAAATCAAATATATTATCTAGTTATTTTAGTGGATATACAATTTCTGTATTTATATTTTAATTCAATGCACGATAGATAGTATGTGTACTTAAGGGATGTGTCAAGTGGACAGTTAGAAATGTTACACATTGTAGTATTTTAAACTGTTAAGTAAATACAGATGAGGAACATTCAAAGTCAGAGTTATTGAGACAGATTTGAATAAAATGAAAGCAAAAAAAAGAAAATAAGAACGAGTAATTTTTGAAATGATTTTGCTATTTCAGTTGAATAAGCATCTGAAAGACCATTCTTCTTCATGGGACCAAGAGTAGATACTTTATGCTGATTAATAACATAATCCATCCATTGGGACCATACTCTGTGCAGAGCATAAGTTCTGCCAAAGCAGTCTGCTGAGCTATTGGACACAATCCTGGACAGGTCACGACTCCGACACAGGATACTTGAATGGCTCAATCATCCAGCAGTTAATGTTCATTTTGTCGACCTCTGAAGGATGACAGGCTGAGTCAACCACACCTGGTATTAATTCAACAGTTGAGCAGGATTTGAACTCAGAACTCTAGGATCCCAAGCCCACCACCTCTAACCATCCATCCTCCATCCATCCATCCATCATCCATTGGACATACTCTGTGCAGAGCGTTGTGGCTCTCAGCAGTCTCCTTGGCTTTGGGCACATCTGGATGGTCACCACTCTGCACAGGACAAGCAACCTGGCACTCATTTTGCGCCTCAGAGGAATGACAGGTTGAGTCAACCCACCTGTATGAATTCAAACGCCAGTGATTTGAACTCAGTCTCAGATCCCAGCCACCCCCTCACCATTAAGCAACACCAGGCATTAATCTAAAAGTTGGTTTATGTGAACCAAGTTCATGAGATTCGATTTGTGAAATGGAAATGTCACGTTGTTCTGAAAACCCATTTCCTTAGAGCGACACATTTGCAGGGTTTCCTGTTTGCGTGGAATGTCTATGTATGGGTAAACAGGCGTCGTTTTCGCATGAAGACTTCGGGAGCCATTATGAATCTCAATCATCACTGAAGTCTCCTGTTTGTCCAGCTGTTATGGGAGAAAATCTCTGACAGGGAAGATTCTTTTTTCTGCTGAACTCTCCCCAAGTTGCACATAACAGCTACTGTATATCCAAATTTGTTGTGTCTTGGTTGGCAATCACTGCAAGCAATATATATTTTATTTAGTTTATTTTTTTAAGACAATTTTAACATCACTGGGATGAATGTTCAGTTTCCTCATCCAACAAGAAATTTAAATCTAATTTTGTTTACTTACAAGGGGTTTTGAAAAAGACCTAATCTTGTTGCAAGGTGGTGTTTTGAAGATGTTAAGGTATTCAGGTGTGAAAATGATGGCAGCAGCATACATGGGAGAGCAATACTTAAATGAGCCACATCAAAGGCCTTGTAAGCTGTGACGTTCATATTTATTGAGTAAGGACTCAGCACGAGAGAGCATACCAGTCTGTGACTGGCTTGGACGGCAGCTTTGCTATATTGTATGACAGCAGAGGTTGCGATCGATGGTGGGCCAAGAAGTTTGCGGTCCTTTGGCAGTAGCTGATCAAGAGGAAATATGTAGGCCAAAGTATTATCTTTTGGGAAATATGAGGTGAGAATGTGAAATTTTGCAGGATTAAATTACTTATTCATGTGTCAAGCAGCAGCATCTGATCCTTTCCAGATTTGGCTGAGAGGGATGCCGCTGCTACCAGTTTTGCTGTCGAATGCAGTGAGGGGGTAGGGCATCATAATGTGGAAGCAAAGTAGCAAAAGAGGGTTTTGTAGGGATTGGAGAAGTCATACTCGGGTTAAAAAAAACTAATACTTTGACTGAATTACATACGTTGGCACACAGTCCAGTGTATCACTTGAGAGCGCAATATATGGGAATTAAATTACACTATGTACTCTCTTTACTTAATTGAAGGATTAGGTTTGAGTGTGTTACATTTATGATTATACAAGGCTATTGAGAGGAGCTGAAATGCCAAAGGGTAGAAGGTTTTAATCTACCAAAGGGTAAAGGGGATGGGTAGACATATTGTGGAAAGGATGAAAAAGACAAACGTTTGTGAATTTAATAACACATCACACCATCATACTTCATTAACTTTGTATATTGTATATAAAGAACAAAAGAGCTTCCACGATACAGATAATAGATATGCCACGATACAGCACCAACACATACAATTTCTATCATTAGCCTCATGCAAAGGTATTGCATTTGAGTCCGCTTGTTAGTTTGTCTGCCTGTCTGTCCGAACATAATGTGCTAATCTAGGCCAAACACCAACTGTTGCTAGCAGTATTACAAGTTATCTTTTTTTCAATTAAGTACCTCGATAAAGTGTGTACATTGGAATGTCAGTACGACTACTAAGTATGTCAATTAGAATAACAAGGAAATTCGATGCAGGATCAGCCATTTGCTCAATCTGCCTGCGCCACAGCAAACCATATGAAATAAATTGGTCAAAATAACTAAATTTCATTGTGGGAATGAGGGGAGGATTGCAGATGAGAATCGTGTGGCAGCTCAGGTAATCAAAAAATTTTTTGGGGGTGGGAAGGCGGTTTAGGGGAAGAGTCACGAAACCCTCTCATTGATGTATACACTTACCCATCCTTACTCAAACTACCTACAAGTCTCCAATACCGCTATACCCCTCTATGCCATGCTTGTAGCTAACTGGTATCTGTTAATTCCAATTTAAGCTTATCTACTGTTTTCTGCTGCCACTACCTTCATGGAGACGATTCATGCATTACTCTATGATCAAACAGTTCCCTGCGTTACTACGTCTTTTAACTCTCCTCATCTTTACTCTCCAGGCTATGGTCCCTGGTTCTATCACTGTCCATTTTCCTGAAGAACTATTCTGCAATTATTTTTATCTCTAGAATTTCATTCATCTTAACATTTCCATATTCTCCTCTAAACACCTCCTTTCTAGTTCAGCCGCTCCTCATAGCTGAGTCTAGCTCGCCCGGACATCAGTTAGTAGTCCCTGCGCTGACCCTCTCTATGAATCTCATCGCTCCTTCCTGAGTTGTGGTGACCAAACTGCACACAATATTCTATATGTGGCCCTCCCTAAATTCCTGTCACATGTTAACACCACCTTCTTTGATTTATATTGATCCCCTCACAATACAGCGAAAACCCGATTTGCTTTATCTATAGCTGCCTGACACGGTGCTGCTTGCTTACCTCCCATATCCATTACCACCCCCAGATCCTTCTCCTGTGAGCGCCTCCAAAATTACCCCTTGCATCTTGTAATCTCAATTTTTATTGTTTTTCCCATTCCCCAACTACGCTTACACTGCTCAGGTTAATTTCCATCTGCCAATTTTTTGCCCATGCTGGATACAAGTACTCAATATTTTTCCTGAATCTGATCATCAACCCCCGTCTGCCTACACCTGTAACTCCAGCTTTGTTCATCCGCAAATTTGGAAAGCTTACTCTTTACCCAATTTATCCAATCGTTGATGTAAATAATGAATGTATGGTCGGAGTACTGATCCCTTGAGGTACCCCACTATTACATCCCACAATCCCATCACAGCCACTCTTTTGGCTTCCTATACTAGCCAGTTTGCAATCCATTAGGCTACCTTTGACCGCCCACTCCACAAGCCGCTCATTTGCGACAACCTCCGATGTGTACCTGTATAATGCTTCTTAAAGTCAGATATACTATGGTTCCACGTGCCTTCCTCATCCACCCAATCAGACACTGCATTCACTGACTCTAAAATAATTGTGTAACAGGAATACTTTTAGTAAACCCATGCTCGACTAACTTTCATTAGTTTGTGTTTGTTTAAGTGGTTCTCATCTGTCCTTATTAATGTTCCAACACCTTCCCACAATGAAGTCAACCTAACAGGTCTATAGTTTCCCATTCTTCTCTGGAACCTTCTTAAACGAAGGTGTTAGCATTTGCTACTCTCCAATCTCGCGGTACCTGTCCTGGATCTCAGTGAACTGTTGAAATATCTCAGTTAACATCTCGCTTACTGCTTCAGGTACCTCCTCAAATATCTCGGGTGAACATTATCTGCCCAGGAGCTTCATCTTCTCTTAGGATTACCGACGCTGTTCTTACTTCCTCCACTCCAACCTGGATCTTTCTCTATAAAAGCCCTTCCTCGCACCTCTTTGATATATACTCAGTTATTGGCAATTCTTCTTTGACTGTTCTTGTGTAAGTTGAATGAAAATACCTGTTTAATAGCCTGCCATCTCACCTTCATCACTAACACTCTCACCGGTGCTATTCCTCAAGGCCACACTGGTCTAACTGTTCTTTCTCCCTGATTATTTAAAGAAGCCTTGCTATATATTGTTTATATTCTTAGCCCATGTCCTTCTCATACTTCATTTTGGCTTGCTGATTATTTTTTCAACTTGCCTCTGTTAGCTTCGATGTGATATAATCTAACTCCAGTCCTGTTTTTTTAAACCTAACTAAATGCTTTCTGCTTCTCCTTAAATGGCATCCTTATCTACTGCTCAACCACCTGGTCTCCTTTCTGCTTCTGTTTTACACCTTCATGGAATGGGTACTTACTCTGCACTTTACACATTTGGGTCCTTAAAAGGTTTTCCTATTTCTCTGATGCTGATTGTCCCTACTTGTTACTTCTCAATCTACACACCCAACTTCTACTTCATACCTGAAGGTTTTGCCTTCCTGAAATCTAATACGCCTTACTTCCGAATATCTTCACTCAACTCTTATCACAAATCCTCTAACAATTACATTATGGTTACTTGATCCTAAAATGCTCCCAATC
>CM068963.1:102336295-102349394 GCA_035128595.1 Eptatretus atami
AGATTTTTTTGAAAATTTCAAAGGTCCGTTGCTAGGCAACGGATAGGTCCATATCAACGGTTCTCATTTGCACACAACTAGGTCATGGTATGAACCTACCAACCAAGTTTCATGTATATCTGACTCATAGTCTCTGAGATATAACGAACTTCATTTTTTTTTTGTTTTCGACCAGGGTTCATTCAAGTCTATCTTCTCCGACAGTTTCATAGGATCCGACTGGAAATTTTTGACAATATGGCTGAATGTACTGCCCACAGTCGCCATGGCCGATTTTTGATTTTCGAAAAAAGAAATTTTTGAGATTTTTTTGAAAATTTCAAAGGTCCGTTGCTAGGCAACGGATAGGTCCATATCAACGGTTCTCATTTGCACACAACTAGGTCATGGTATGAACCTACCAACCAAGTTTCATCGAAATCGCCATTGTATTAACGGAGCACTGGACCGAACAGAGGGACAGACAGACAGAGGGACAGACAGACAGACAGACAAACATATCGATGGAAATACTGATAATAAGGGTAGAAAATTTTTTTTGAGATTTGTTTTTTTCGACTACATCGACTACCCAACAGAAAACATATCGACGGAAATACTGATAATAAGGGTAGAAAAAAATCTCAAAATTTTTTTTTCGACTAGATCGACTACCCTATATATACAGATTATATATATTAATTATATATATAATATATATATAATTATATATATATGTATATATATATATATATATATATGTATATTTATTTATAACGGCACTCACAGCCAATACAGCTCCCACCACCCATCAGTGTGAAAATACACCCAAACCAGATATGGTGTCTCACTCTGGGAAGTTGTGTCTTACTCTGCCTGAATGTTGGAATGACGGCATTGGCTTTCCATTGCAAACACCCATTAAATAAATCATTAACCCCCCCCCCTGTAAACACAAGGTAATCCCACAAGGTTAAAAGTCTACTCACTGGCAGAGATGATTGGGGAATGGGGAGGTCGAGTAGAACATGCCCGTCCACATCCTATCGACAGGCCTCTCATGGGCCCACATTGTCAGTAGTTTTTCCAGCATGGGATTCAGGATATCAATGTTTTGGGGTGAGTTGATCAGAAAGTTCTCCAAATGTTTTGTCATCCAGAGACACCCGTTTCTCTCAGGTACATTTCCAAGTGTTTTCAACTTATTTGAGAAGCTTTGTGAGCCATTTTGGAAGCAGTTCTTATCCTGCACACATGATATACGGTCCCTGACCCGGTGACGGATGTTGCTAGGGGTTTCTGTACATGCACGCTGAGAATTCTGGGGCAGATTACATCATTTTTACAGTCGCGTATTACTCGGGTATGTGTACAGTGTGATGTAAAGAAGTTTAACACCCTATATGACTAAAGAATAGCAGAGCCTAATCCTCCACAATGTAAATGCAAACTATTTCAAAATTGGGAAAGAAGTTTGTACATACAAGGAAAAGGATGGGAGCTCCCAATAGTGTATAATTGCTATGAAATCACCACTGTTAGTTTTTGTGCTGTTGACTTGACACCGAGCCTACCCTGTGTTTACCGATCTACCCCTCCTTTTTTAAAATTCTAAACACACACACACACACACACACACACACACACACACACACACACACACACACACACTGTCCTTTTGGGAACTGATAAGCCTAATAAATCCAACAACAAATTATATGCTTCTGTTAAGTAATGTATCTGCCGTGAAAAGAACGAGGTGGCAGCCTGATGGAACTCAATCAAGTGCAGAGAGCGATGTCTATAAGATTAGCAGAGTATGTGAAAAGTTCAACAGAATACAATTTGTATACAAGCATGAAGACAACAAACCAGAAAAGGTATCCCTCACTCAACTTACAAAAAAGAAGATGTCACACCAAACCGAAAGAGCAATAAATACAGCCAATTGATTGCAAAAAAAGACGGGAAAAAAATATAAGGAGAAATATCAACAGATATTTCACGACAAATGGGAGAATTATAAAAGAGCA
The DNA here is from genome assembly GCA_035128595.1 of Eptatretus atami. NCBI lineage: Eukaryota > Metazoa > Chordata > Myxini > Myxiniformes > Myxinidae > Eptatretus > Eptatretus atami. The sequence continues at coordinate 102,338,308 of CM068963.1, forward strand.
TGAAAATAAAAAAAAACAAAAAAAAACACTTGGACAGACCAGAGATATACAAAGGAGGATCACTGGAATGGCTAAGAACAGGTCAGCTCAATTGGGACAGAGAACAAATCTGAATAAATACCCAAGACCAAGGACACTACATGAATGGCTTTAAAAAATATGGCGGGACTGAGCCAATCGGACAAGTTTCGATTTTGCAAGGTAGAAACAGAAAGCACGAGTCACCTTCTGTTTGGATGTAAAAAAACTCATTTCAGAACAGCTGTACACACAAAGGCACAATAAGGTATGTACAGTAATCCAATGGCACATCTGAAAAATGTTCGATATCCCAGTCCCAGAAAACTCATGGAAACACAAACCAAAAGCATTAATTGAAAACACGGATGTCATGATCACGTATGACCTGATGATCCCGTCAAGCGTGAACAGAGAAAACAAAGCACTGCGAGCGGACATAGTACTCAGATACAAAAAGGAAAAGAATGAATTGTTAATTGAGGTTTCAGTACCCAGTGATTTTGGTCTACATAATGCAGGAATCAAGAAAATAACCAAATGTCAAGATCTCATGAAATGAAGTGAAAAGAACTTGGAAGCTGAAAAGCACCAAAATTGTACCAGTGATAATTGGAGCAATGGGAATGATAAAGAAGAACTTTACAAACATCATGCAATACATCCCCAGGAATATTAGCACAAGCAAATTACAGTTGAATGCTGTCCAGAGCTTGGTGACGATCCTGAAAAGAGCCTCAGAACAAAACTCTGAGAACAACAAAACTTCACAACTTGGTCCATGAATCGAGATCCTTCACAGAAACGGAAGTGGATACTTCGATCTCTGGGAGGACTCCGTTCCACTTTCTGAAACCTGATATATGGAGATCACAATTCCAAACACACACACACACACACACACACACACACACACACACACACACACACACACACCTTTCAATTCGATCAGTCTCAGTTGCATAATAGTTAGAGAGTCCGCTCTGAGTCTGGGAGGTTGTTGGTTCAAACCCCAGCTGAGTCAAACGAAAGACTTAAAATGGTAAGTGCTGCTTCCTTGCTTGAGGCTCAGCATTTAAAGGATAGAGCACAAAAACTCCATAGGTTGGCAACCATGGGAGGAGGAAATTACTACTCAAGTGCCCCATTGAGTACCGAGATTAAAGCAATACCATAATATGACGTCGCTGACACCCAGAGAGCTCTTGGAAGTGACATCACTACCCACAATCTCAGTGGCTGTATTTGTGTGAAAGTCAAATGTGGTGTTGTCTCATGTATCTGTCTGCATGTATGCATGATTTCTGGTGCAGCTCCTCCACGACCTTTAGAGCCAATTTAAAAAAAATCTCCAAGCTGCTTGAGCCCACTTCGGCCATCGTGGATTTGATGGGTATAGTTTTGTATGGTGTATTCACACAACATTGCATGTTGTGCGAGACTTTACCCCATGGGCAGATTATAAAAGGAATGCCCATGGATGCAGGGGCAGAATAAAAACAGCAACAAGGATAATATAAAGCGATGCCCCATGGACGCAAAATAAAATAAAGAGAACAAGAGCGAGAATTGCATTGCAATACATGTCCCCTACCGGTCCCAATGAATGTTCGGGAAATAAAAATTAATTTGCTTTTAACGCACGTTTGAGCCGATACCGGAATCAAAATGAAGAAGAAGAAACTCTCTAATACACTGCTTTTGAATCTATTCGGCAAAATAAAAGGAAAAGCAATTTTCATTTACTGATATCTTTTGTAGACGAGAAACCAATAAAGTCAACTAGGACAACAAACCGGAGATGAAAATTAGTTTGCTTTAACGCACACTCGAGCCAATACCAGAACCAAAATGAAGAAGCAAAAAGTCTAACCCACCTTGTTTCCTTTGTTTCTCGGCTTTGCCTATTTGATATGAAAAAAACCCCGATCTACATACATGAAGCACATATAATACATTTTATTGTGTTGTATACCTGGGATCATTCTGGTTACACTGGGCCATGGGATGACACCCAGGTCTGAGGCCTGCCGATCTGTGCTGCTTCATGCAATGGTGGCACCTGATTTTATTGGGGTGGAGTCAGGCCAGCTGTCCAGCTAATGGGTGTAGAGTAGTGGGGTGGAGTCAGGGCAGCTGAACATTGACCCATATATAATGTGATATTTTCTAAGTCTAAAAAGGGCATAACTGTGAAAAATTGATGAAACAGCCTGAAACTCGAACTTCTGTTACTTATCATAATAAAGCGATGTACCATGTAAAGCGATAGTTGAATATGTTAAAGGGTATGGGGGAAAAAGTCAGAAAAACCACAGGTGGGACGGATGGACGGACCGACAGACGGAGAGCAAATCTATAGTCCCCTCCAGGTGAAATTGTTAACATGAGTACGTTATTTTTTGTACATCCTGTGTGTTTTCATCACCATTTTGCCACAGCATATTGGCCACATGCCTGGTGTTGGCTTAATGGTTAGAGTGGTAGGCTTGGGATCCTAGGATCCTGAGTTATAAATCCCACTCAGCTGTTGAATTAATACCAGGTGGGGTTGACTCTGCCTGTCATTTTTCTGAGGTCAGCAAAATGAGTGCCAGCTTGCTGGTATACTGTGTCATCCTTCTGAGGTCAGCAAAATGAGTGCCAGCTTGCTGGTATCGTGTGTCGGAGTTGCGACCCATCCAGGATTGTGCCCAATAGTCAAGGAGACTGTTGAGGCAGCACCAACGCTTTGCACAGAGTATGGTCCCAATAGATGGATGGATGTTGGCCACCATTTTTTGTATACTTATGATTTTACATGGGCAATAATTCATGTTTGTTTTGTTTTTTTTCAATTGGTATTGCTTTTATCTTTGATGTTGTTTTTGATGCAATGATGATGTAATGATTATTTATTTTATACTTTACAATGCAAACCATACAAATTTTAGTGTACCTTACAATGTAAACCAGAAGAATTTCAGTCTTCAGACTGCCTTGTTTGGTGTTTTTTACATGAATAAACTGAAGTATTATATAATAGGAAGAGATGACTGTGGGTGCAGATGCAGGTTAAGAAGGGTTGTGCATAGCATAAGAGTCTTATGGAGACAGGAACAGGGACAGGGACAGAGAGAGAGAAAGCCAAAGCTCCTGGTTGTGAATAATTGCCAGGAATCGCCTGAGGGACGAGTCTGTTGCTTTCCTGCACAAGTCTGCTGCATCCCCGTAAGAGCCTGCTCTACTCCCATATAAGTGTGTTGCACCCCCGTACTAGCCTGCCCACACCGGCAGAGATGCCAACCACCCTGTTATTTTTTCTGCCCCGCCTTAAGGTTTATTTTATAATTTGCAGGCCCTGCTTTCCCTACCCAATCTTTGCCGATCATTACCAGGCTTGCGACAATCGTTTTAAGTTAAGATACGTGTTCTGTGTTTGTCTTTTAAGGGCTCCAACTGCAATTCATGCCCTAAACTGGGGAAACATCCATTTTGTTTATCAAGTTATTGATTATTGCTGTGTCATGTTTTGTGCCTTGTTTCATTGTCAACATTGTCGTTATTAAATTAGCCACATGTAGGCATCTCCTTTTCCTCCATCGTGCTGTAGAACCTTAGATAGCTGTTAAAAAGCATGGATTTATATTTTCTACACATGCTTTGTATTTGGTTCATCACCACTTGGTTTTCCAGGGTGAGTTGCATGCTTGAGGAAATGTTTCATATTCAATATTCGTAGCATTTGCCAAAGTGATGATCCACTTTTGTTTTATATACATTGATCTGCATCCAAAGTCTCAAATCATTGAAGAGCAAGGTGACAGAGAATAGTCGGCAATGCACTGAAAGTGGAACAGTGGGACTATAAGAGGATTCAACAAGGGGATGAATGGCCGAAAGGATCAGAGAGAAGAGGGAAGGAAACATAACAACCTGCAAGTCAGTGGGTAGGGTAAAGGGGGGTTAATGAAGAAATAAATATGTCAGGTGTGGAGAAAAGGAGGACAGCTTGAAGAGGCGGTGCACTGCCAACCTGAAACCATGGAGGGAAGAGTGTGGATTGAACAGACTGAGGAAGGATGTTCCACTAGCGGGAGCAAAGTGAAACGAAAGTTGTGGAGATGACCAGAAAGCTTGGATTTTGGAAGTTACAACAAGAGAGGGGTGTTGGAAGAATTTGTGTGACTTGGAGGGACTGGGGATGGACAGAGGGATGCCAGAGCAGAGGGAAAAAGTCCCGAGGAGAGGTGGGAGAAAATAGAGACCACCAACCTGTTTGCATTATTGAGAATATAAAATATCGCTTACTTTTGAAGTCCATATCCTCACGATGCCAAACCATTCTAAATTGAATTTGTTGTCCACCGGAGCACTACCTATCTCAATGAGGAACGTGAAAGCCAATATACCACTTCAAGTGCTGATGCCTCTGTCCTTTGAGATTCAGCACATCGGCATGCCATTAAATAGGGCACAAATGATGACACTTCCTGTTTGAAGCTCGCAATGACCCTCAAGTAATTACCCAGATGAATAAGAGAGGTTGACCAAGTTAACGTGATAAAGCCTTCCCCTGCAGACCAACATATTGATGGCTTAACAGTTATGTATGCTGGATAAATTGTCCTCTGAAGATTTCATGCACATCTATTTTTCAGTGAAATCAATTTCCCATTTAATCACATGAGAATGCAATAATTACAATCTTCCAAATCTTCCCGAAATTATAAGACTATATACTATGCATTAGATGTTTTTAACTTGGTCAAATCATTTTAATTTTAACGTTTTGAAATCAAATATATTATCTAGTTATTTTAGTGGATATACAATTTCTGTATTTATATTTTAATTCAATGCACGATAGATAGTATGTGTACTTAAGGGATGTGTCAAGTGGACAGTTAGAAATGTTACACATGTAGTATTTTAAACTGTTAAGTAAATACAGATGAGGAACATTCAAAGTCAGAGTTATTGAGACAGATTTGAATAAAATGAAAGCAAAAAAAAGAAAATAAGAACGAGTAATTTTTTGAAATGACTTTTGCTATTTCAGTTGAATAAGCATCTGAAAGACCATTCTTCTTCATGGGACCCAAGAGTAGATACTTTATGCTGATTAATAACATAATCCATCCATTGGGACCATACTCTGTGCAGAGCATCAGTTCTGCCAAAGCAGTCTGCTGAGCTATTGGACACAATCCTGGACAGGTCACGACTCCGACACAGGATACTTGAATGGCTCAATCATCCCAGCAAGTTAATGTTCATTTTGTCGACCTCTGAAGGATGACAGGCTGAGTCAACCACACCTGGTATTAATTCAACAGTTGAGCAGGATTTGAACTCAGAACTCTAGGATCCCAAGCCCACCACCCTCACCATTAAGCCAACACCAGGCATAATAATCTAAAAAGTTTATTGTGAACCAAAGTTCATGAGATTTCAGATTTGTAGAACATGGAAATGTCAAAACGTTTTCTGGAAAACAACCATTTCCTTAGAAGCTGACACATTTGCAGGGTTTCCTGTTTGGCGTGGAATTGTCTATGTATGGGTAAACAGGGCAGTCGGTTCGCATGAAGACTTCGGGAGCCATTATGAATCTCAAATCATCACTGAAGTCTCCTGATTGTCCAGCTGTTATGGGAGAAAATCTCTGACAGGAGAGATTCATGTTTTCTGCTGAACTCTCCCCAAGTTGCACATAACAGCTACTGTATATCCAATTTGTTGTGTCTTGTTGGCAATCACTGCAAGCAATATATATTTATTTAGTTATTTATTTTAAGACAATTTTAACATCACTGGGATGAATGTTTCAGTTTCCTCATTCCAACAAGAAATTAAATCTATTTTGTTTACTTACAAAGGGGTTTTGAAAAAAGACCTAATCTTGTTGCAAGGTGGTGTTTTGAAGATGTTAAGGTCATTCAGGTGTGAAAATGATGGCAGCAGCATACATGGGAGAGCAATACTTAAATGAGCCACAATCAAAGGCCTTGTAAGCTGTGACGTTCATATTTATTGAGTAAGGACTCAGCACGAGAGAGCATACCCAGTCTGTGACTGGCTTTGGACGGCAGCTTTGCTATATTGTATGACCAGCAGAGGTTGCGATCGATGGTGAGGCCAAGAAGTTTGCGGTCCTTTTGGCAGTAGCTGATCAAGGAGGAAATATGTAGGCCACAGTATTATCTTTTGGGAAATATGAGGTGAGAATGTGAAATTTTGCAGGATTAAATTACTTATTCCATGTGTCAAGCCAGCAGCATCTGATCCTTTCCAGATTTGCTGAGAGGGATGCAGCTGCTACCAGTTTGCTGTCGGAATGCAGTGAGGGGGTAGGGGCATCATAATGTGGAATGCAAAGTGCAAAAGAGGGTTTTGTAGGGTATTGGAGAAGTCATACATCGGGTTAAAAAAAAACTAATACTTTGACTGAAATTAACATACGTTGGCACACAGTCGAGTGTATCACTTGAGAGCCAATATATGGGAATTAAATTACACTATGTACTCTCTTTACTTCCATTGAAGGATTAGGTTTGAGTGTGTTACATTTATGATTATACAAGGCTATTGGAGGAGCTGAAATGACAAAGGGTAGAAGGTTTATAATCTACCAAAGGGTAAAGAGGGATGGGTAGACATATTGTGGAAAGGATGAAAAAGACAAACGTTTGTGAATTTAATCAACACATCACACCATCATACTTCATTTAACTTTGTATATTGTATATAAAGAACCCAAAAGAGCTTCACGATACAGATAATAGATATGACCACGATACAGCACCACACATACAATTTGCTATCATTAGCCTCATGCAAAGGTATTGCATTTGAGTCCGCTTGTTAGTTTGTCTGCCTGTCTGTCCGAACATAATGTGCTAATCTAGGCCAAAAACACCAACTGTTGCTAGCCAGTATTACAAGTTATCTTTTTTTCAATTAAGTACCTCGATAAAGTGTGTACAATTGGAATGTCAGTACGACTACTAAGTATGTACAATTAGAATAACAAGGAAATTCGATGCAGGATCAGGCCATTTGCTCAATCCTGCCTGCGCCACAGCAATACCATATGAAATAAATTGGTCAAAATAACTAAATTTCATTGTGGGAATGAGGGGAGGATTGCAGATGAGAATCGTGTGGCAGGCTCAGGGGTATCAAAAAAATTTTTTGGGGGTGGGCGAAGGCGGTTTTAGGGGGAAGAGTACACGAAACCCTCTCATTGATGTATACACTTACCCATCCTTACTCAAACTACCTACAAGTCCTGCCAATATCCCTATACCCCTCTATTGCCAATGCTTGTAGCTACTGGTATCTGTTTAATTCCAATTTAAGCTTATCTACTGTTTCTGCTGCCACTACCTTTCCATGGAGACGATTCCATGCATTACTCTATGAGTAAAAGTCCCCTGCCTTACTACCGTCTTAACTCTCCTCATCTTTACTCTCAGGCTATGGTCCCTGGTTCTATCACTGTCCATTTTCCTGAAGAACTATTCTGCAATTATTTTTATCTCTAGATTTCATTATCTTAAACATTTCCATCATATCTCCTCATAACCACCTCCTTTCTAGTTCAGCCGCTCCTCATAGCTGAGTCTAGCTCGGCCCGGAATCATCTGAGTAGCTCCTGCGCTGAACCCTCTCTATGACATCTATGTCCTTCCTGAGTTTGGTGACCAAAACTGCACACAATATTCTATATGTGGCCCTCCCTAAATTCCTGTACAATGTTAACACCACTCTTTTGATTTATAATTGATCCCCTCCATATACAGCCGAAAACCCGATTTGCTTTATCTATAGCTGCCTGACACGGTGCTGCTTGCTTACCTCCATATCCATTACCACCCAGATCCTTCTCCTGTGTGACGCACTCCAAAATTACCCTTGCATCTTGTAATCTCAATTTTATTGTTCTTTCCATCCCCAACACCTTACACTTGCTCAGGTAAATTCATCTGCCAATTTTTGCCCAATCATACAAGTATCAATATTTTCCTGAATCTGATCATCCACCCTCTGCTATCCACCTGACCTCCAAGCTTTGTGTCATCCGAATTTGGAAAGCTTACTCTTTACCCATTATCCAAATCGTTAATGTAAATAATGAATAGTTAATGGTCCGAGTACTGATCCCTGAGGTACCCCACTACTTACATTCCTCCCACTCACAGCACATCTTTGCTTCTATACTAACCAGTTTGCAATCCAATTAGCTACCTGACCAGCACTCCACAAGCCCTCACTTTGGCGAACAACTCCGATGTGGTACCTATCAAATGCCTTCTTAAAGTCAGATATACTATGTCCACTGCCTTTCCCTCATCCACCCAATCAGACCTGCTTCATAGAACTCTAAATAATTGTTAGACAGGAACTACTTTTAGTAAACCCATGCTACTACCTTTAATTAGTTTGTGTTTGTTTAAGTGGTTCCTCATCTTGTCCTTATTAATGTCTCCAACACTCCCCACAACTGAAGTCAAACTAACATCTTATAGTTTCCCAATTCTTCTCTGGAACCTTTCTTAAATAATTGGTGTTACATTGCTACTCTCCAATCCTCCGGTACCGTGTCTGGCTCCAGTGAACTGTTGAAAATATCCGTTAACATCTCCTTACTGCTCAGGTACCTCCTCTAAATACCTCGGGTGCACATTATTATCTGCCCAGGAGTTCATCTTCTCTTTGATTACCGACTGTTCCTTTACTTCCTCCACTCCAACCTGGATCTTCTCTATAAAAGCCCTTCCTCACCTCTTGTATATATACTCAGCTATTGGCAATTCTCTTGACTGTTCTTGTGTAAAAGTTGAAGAAAAATACCTGTTTAATAAGCCTGCCATCTCACCTTCATACATAACCACTTCCAGTGCTATTCTCAATGGGCCCACACTGGTCCTAACCTGTTCTTTTCCCTGATGTATTTAAGAAAGCCTTGCTATTATGTTTAATATTCTTAGCCATGTCCTTCTCATACTCTCTTTTGGCTTCTGAGTTATTTTTTTAACTTGCCTCTGTTTACTTTCGATAGTGATATAAATCTAACTCCAGTCCTGTTATTTTAAACCTAATAAATGCTTTCTGCTTCTCCTTAATGGCATCCTTATCTCACTGCTCAACCACCCTGGTCTCTTTCTGCTTCTAGTTTTACACCTCATTGGAATGTACTTACTCTGCACTTTACACATTTGGTCCTTAAAGGTTTCCTATTTCTCTGATGCTGATTGTCCTATTGTTAGCTTCTCCCAATCTACACACCCAACTCTCTACTCATACCCTGAACGTTTGCCTTCCTGAAATCTAATAGCCTTACTCCACTATCTTCAACTCCAACTCTTATCAAAATCCTTACACACATTACATTATGGTTACTTGATCCTAAATGCTCCCCAATCTCCACCTCCTCCTCCATATCGGGATCATTACTTAAAAGGAGGTCGAACACTGCACTCCCCTTCGTGGGCTTATATACAAACTGGGTTAAAATGCAATCCTGGACTACATCTTGGAATGCACCCTCACTACTGCCTGCATTCCTTGCAACCTTACCAGTGCTTGTACTCGCTGCAACCACACCATTGGCAATCTCTGCAAACCCACTCGATCCACAAACAGCCAACTTTTCTCAACAAATTCTTCACATTCTGACATCTGCTATAAAGTATATATCCGTTCCTTCAAGCTTGCAATAACTGTCTTCATGTGAGCTATTTCCTTACACTTCCTACAACAATAATTACCCTCTCTTTCCACTATCCCTGATGTGGCCCACAGCAAGCATCTGTCACGCCATTTGTAATCTTCTTCTCTTGTCCTTGTTTCCCGATTACCTTGCTCCACGTTACCCCTTTTCCAAACCATATCTCCAACTGACTTAACCACTCGACTAGGAGTGACAAACAAGTAAGCCTCACCCTGCCACTTCCAAATAAAATGAAGACAATTACCCGCTAGTCTGCTACAAACACAACTGCAACCTTGATTGATACCAAATATACAACACCTGACTCAAAATCACAATAACAAATCCCCCCAAAAAACAAACAAAAATAAGCACTTATGTTCTGCCATAAGGAGCTCTGAAATCTGCATCAATGCGACTACGTCTATAAAGTACATACCATTATAATGCGAGCACGTCAATAAAGTACATACCATTAGAATGCGAGCACGTCAATAAAGTACGTACTATTAGACTGTGAGTATGTCTATAAAGGATGTATTATTAAGAATGTGAGTACATCTTTCAAGTACGTGTACAGTATTATGAACGTGAATGCATCTATAAGTATAGTTTAAGGCATGTCCTATTAGAATGTGAGTATGTCTACAAAGGATATATTATTAAGAATGTGAGTACATCTATGAAGTACGTGTACAGTATTATGAACGTGAATGCATCTATAAGTATAGTTTAAGGCATGTCCTATTAGAATGTGCATACGTCTTGCACACAAACACCACACAAAACAAGTCCTGGCGAGGGTTTATAATCTCTGATTGCTCTTTTTCGTTTTAAATGTATGAATAATGTGAAATGAAACAAAATCGGTATATCAGAGTAAAGGATGAAGCCTGAAGATCAGACTTTGAGCTAGGGATACGACGATTAATCACGTGCAAGGGTTTTATGTTTTTGCATTTGAGCTGTTGTAATAAGCCATCACAAGGTAATAGAGGCAAACTATTTAGTGATATATCACATCACAAGGTAATTTAGGTACACTAGAAACACCCGCTCCCTTCAGGAGCATTGGCAAGTCGTCTCCACCCCGCCCCCCCACCCCCTCACAGGAGTAAGTGGGGGAGGGGGTACCCTGGGGACTACTAACACATATGCAAACTTTGGTGGAAATCGGGCAAGCCATGTTTTATTCCATGATTTTCAGATGTACGTATGAACATACATACATACATACATACATACATAGACGCATAAAGAGAATTGCCTTTTTAGTCCACGACTGGTTTCTTTGTAGGGGACTGTAGGTTTGCTCTTTGTCTGTCCGTCCATCTCACCTGTAGTTTTTCAGACTTTTTTTCCCATACCCCTT